>CALYLW010000075.1:900711-1237306 GCA_944989445.1 Ampullaceana balthica | reverse complement strand
TATTTATGTATATTTGGGTACAAATATTGTCATCCAACAATTTTGAAGAGAATAATATTAAGCCTTGATTGCTTATTGTTCCTTCACTATCGTCTTTATGTCTTATTATAATATGTTGATGATGGCAATCGTCGTTTTTGTTTCAACTGTTTTTAAATATATAGTACTAGTGTATTACCCGTCAAAAATGACGGAAGTTTTCAAAATAAATACATTTCAGCTGAAATCTATTTATTTTGAAAAAATACACATCAGAATAACAAATAATGTAATACAGAACTTTCATGTATTTTATTTATTTTTATTTTATTCATTTATTTTCTTGTTGAACAATTTTATGCGGAACGTTCGAAAAGAGTTATTTTTGGCGCAGTAATTTGGTGCGCTGCTTTCTAAAATTAGTAGCGTCATAGACAGAACGGGACGGACGTGACATACATTGCAAATTATGTATGTTGATGATGTAATACATTTGTATTCTGACTGAGGCGTAAGTTTTAATAAAGGATAACATAAAACATATAAAAAAGGCATTAAACTTTATTAAAAAGTAATATACGGTAATAACTATTGTTAATACATATGTACGTTTTTGGTAAATTATCAACCTTAACTATTGTGTCATTTGATGGTTGAACACGGTCTTCTAATTTCTTTGCTACAGTTTCACCTAACATTTCCCTACACGCAGCCGTAATTCATTCTACAATGAGGGCCTCGCCGTTTTTATGGGTTTTTTTTAGCCTTGACAATTCGCAGTGCCACCTTCTATAATTTAAGCAATGCGCAAGAATTTCTGTGTGAATAATCAAAGATTAATTTCTGGATTTAAAAAAAAATTTGTTTTAAATCGTCACGCTTCATTTCGAAGAACTTTTTGGACTTAGAACTTACGTGGTTATGTAGAACTAACGTGGTTATGTAGAACTTACGTGGTTATGTAGAACTAATGTGGTTATGTAGAACTTACGTGGTTATGTAGAACTTACGTGGTTATGTAGAACTTACGTAGTTATGTCTAGTATTACAAGTAATTAAATGTCTCTGGAGTTTTGAGGCAGGCCTAAGCCCTACACGGACTATAGCGCCACAGGGATGGATGGATGGAGTTTTGAGGGCTTTATTGCATTATTCGATAGAACGTCGCAGTAGAAAGCACCTTGAGGTGTTAGGATATCAGCATCATCCGGATTTAAAAAAATATAAAAAAACAAGTTGAATATCCCAAGAGCGGTGGACTACCACTTTGAGTAGCACTGATTTTGTGCAGTAGTAATTTAAGTGTGGCCGTCTGCGACTCAGCATTCATTGATTGTTTTAACTTATTTTTAAAAAATAGGTTAAAAGTAAATCACTGAACTTATTACTGCTACGTGTTAGTTCCACTAGACTCTGGAGTTTGAGAACCACTCATTTAAATTTTATATTAGCTATGGTCTTTAAGAAATATGGCTGTGATAGCTGCATAATTTGAGAGTCCAGTCTAGACAAGGTTAATCACTCACACCACGTAATACTTGTATAAGACAAGAGAAAAGATTTCTTTAACCAAACTGATCATTACGTCCGGCAAAGTGACAGGCCACAGGTGATTTGTGTGTCCAACATGTTTGAGTGGCGGGTGACAACTGGTGGCCAGCAATGACGTGCCCTCTGTTCACTGTAGTGGTCATTAGTGAGCACTCACTTATTGGGGAGGATATCTGTACTTTACCCACCGGCCCACTTTAAATACTTGGAAGGGATTAAGTGGGGGGGGGGAATTTTAAAAATACACACAGGCACATATATTGTTAGTGACCGTAGTTGTATCGTATATAATAAAAATAACTCCTAAACATTTTTTAAAAAATATCTCTATGGGAACCGTCTGTTACTAATTGAGAACCCATGGCCCCTATTTTTCTTTTCAACTTCCGTTTCACCCCGCAATGAGATGTCCTTAACGGCGAGCGAAAACGGTAGACAGCCATAAAGAGTAATGGGGCGAGTATCCCACGGGCCTAAGTAGACGCGGCGCTGCCCCTGGAGGTTTCCAGCCCCATGTGTCGGCGTGCTGCGTGAGCAAGGGTCGACTACTCATTGTGACGCCTACCTTTCTGGATGATCTCCCTGCCCCTTGCACGTTGGATTCTGTGTGTTGTGTGTCACGTCTGGAATCTCGGCATTTTCAGTAAGGGGCCGTCCATAAATGACGTCACGCAACTAGGGGGGGGATGGGGGTCACACATTTGTGACGATGCGTGACGAGGGGAGTGAGGTGTTTAAGAAATGTGACGTCACATCAAAATGCGAACTAAAATATTTGAAATTGCGGCTATTTTTTTTTGGGGGGGGGGAGGGGGTGGTCAAAGCTTTGGGGCCGTCCATTAATGATGTCCAGCGATTATGGCCGCTCTTCATCCCACCCCCCACCCCACGTCACCACTAAAAGTTAGACACCCCCCCTATTTTCCAAAATTAAGTCACAAAAAGGCCACTTCCCCCCCCAAAAAAAAATTTTTAATTTGAAAATTAGCATGTTTCAAATCACTTTTTTTTCATTTTAGTTTAAGAATGTATTTAGTGTAAGGCTGCACTTTAATTTCGTAACACGCGCGAAGCCCATGTAAAACGTTATTAAATAAATTGTAAGCAAACAAATATTTAAGTACAACTTTTATTTTAAGTTACGCGTTTTGATGTGACATGACATTTCTTAAACTATCCCTCCCCTTCGTCACATATGGTCAACCCCCTCCCCCCTCTAGGTGCGTAATGTCATTTATTTACGGCCCTTCACCACGGCCCCGAGGGGCCGTCCATAAATGACGTCACGCGAATTTGGCAGATTTTTCACTCCCCCTCCCCCCTCGTCACAAAAACTTAGACCACCCCCTCCAATATGACGTCACAAAGCTTTGCGCCCCCCTCCCCCCATAAAAGCTGTATTTTCTATTTGAAAAAGAGCATGTTTAAAATCACTTTTTTTGTCATTTAAGTATTTATTTAGTGTAGGCCTGTATTCTAATATCGTAACACGTGTGAAGTCATGTAAAACACCATGTAACAAATCAAATATTTAATTGGAACTTTTATTTCAAGTTGCGACTTTTTAAATGTGATATCACATTTCTCTAACAACCCCCTCCCCCACGTCACACATCGTCACAAATATGTAGACCACCCCCCTTTCCCCAAGGTGCGTGAAATTGTCATCCCGTTGTGTGTTTATAACGGCTAAGGCACCGGTGGGCGAAAGAGAAACTTCATCTAATTTCAAGAAATGGAAATATACATCCGACGGATATATTTTAATAATGTGTAAACGTTTGGTCTGAATCAAAAGTTGATTACTTCCAAGTAATTAAAAGTTCAAAATTTCGTTTGCAATAAAGTATCAAACATTATTGCATATCAATATCAGTCTTGACTCAGTCGGTCTCCAATGTCGTTTGCAGCCAGAGCGGTATACGTTACTAGGCTTAGTATTATGCAAATTAAATTTGTTGTGCGTACGTACACATTCAGTCGAGGACACGTACGCACACGCCGTATGATACGCAAAATGCCGTAAATCTGAGACCCCCCCTCACCCTCCTTGGGTACGTAATATATGGCTGGCTCCTATTGGCATTAGCATAATTAAAATTGCATATTTTTTAGGACTAGTCGTACCAGCAGACAATTCGGGGGGATATTGCTAGTGTTATGACATGCCGTAGCACTGGTAACATCCCGTTGAGTTGTCTGTGTTTACCTTGTCGTAGCAGCAGACACTTCGTAATTGAAACATATAAGAAAATATAATAGTGTCTCAGGTAGATACGGCAATAGACAGTTCTTAATTATTTACAAATGCCACATAGTTACTCTAAACTATTCGTGACCTGAAGTTGTTGTGCTTATTACAGGTCCTCAAACGATATAAATATTAAATATTTAAGCTATAACACTTCCAAGTATGTGTAACTCTAAAATTGACATTTCCGACAAAATAAAGTTGTGTGTGTCTTTAACAATAACTCAATTATGTAGCTGATAGTTTGGTTTTAATTAATTGAGAACTTTTAACTTTGAAACAGGAAGTAGATTTTAAAAATTAAAAAAATTATTAATAATACTGAATACTTCCGGATGTCTATTGTCTAGCGAATCCCGAATCCGGCAAATTTTACAAATAAATTTTTCTTGGTGTTCGGATAAAAAACAAGTACCACCGTATATATCGTGTCTAAAGTAAAAACTGGTCAGTGAGATTGAGATAGCCGTTTACAATAGTAATAGTATTGGCTGAGGTATATAGTTACATAGGAGGAAACTTCGGCTTTCTACTTCTTGAAAAGTAGAATTATTTTGCCTATATTTGTCTTTCAGTTCTTTCAAAGTGGGTTGCCAGGCAAAGTTAAAGCTTGTGGCTAAAAGAAATCCAGCTTGACTAGAAATTACTGTGTCAATGCTGGAACATACTGGCCATGATGTAACAAAAGAAGTAAGTTAAATAAGCTGTAAAATATGTATGTTATAGATTCAAAGTAACATATTTTTAATGGCTGGTCATGTTGACATTTAGTTATGTTTGCAGGGCTTAGGGGCCGTCCATAAATGACGTCACGCGATTTTTGACCCCCTCTCCCTCGTCACGCGTCGTCACAAAAACTTAGACCCCCCCTCTCTAAAAATACGTCACAAATCTTTGACCCCCCCCCCATACACAAAAAAACACACTTATTTTCTAATTGAAAATAAGTATGTATCAAATCACTTTTATTGTCATTTCAGTGCTTATTATTTATTTAGTGAAGATCTACATTGTAATATCGTAACCCGCGTGAAGCATTTTTTTAAAACGTTTTACTGGCCTTCAGAAAACGAACTGTGTTAACATCCTTAGATTATATTTTATTTTAAAGCATACAAATTAAACATTGACTATTGATCATCACGGTTAACGTCTTTGTTTAGAAAAAAAATTATTTAAAAATAACATTTTTAAAATGTATTTTTTTTAAAATCCCTCAATTGACTGACGGGCATCCCGTAAGAAAGAGGTCGGCGAACAGGGGTAAATAACCTCATCTGGGGTCACAAAGGGAATTCTTAGGGGTAATGCAGACTACTTTGGAACATATAACATCCACTACAATCCACTAGATATATTAAAATACGTCATGTGTACGTGTACGCTTGGAACATATGTCCATTATTGAACCGGCTCCTTCCAGAAAATTCATTTTTTTTAAAATTTGACAACTATGTAGATTTCTGACCTACGTACTAAACGAAGACACCTAAATCTACCCTACTTTCATTTATATTGACACGAGTGACAATAATCTTAATCCACATGACAGGTCTGCAGTATGCATCATTTCTGTGATATTTAAAATTAATGCCTTAAAAACTGAGCTAAGAAAAAAAGTTGTTTTGTGCTCCTCTCGAATTGCGAAGTCAAGAATTTGATGCATTCAATAACGTTAATGAATAATTGACTAATTTTAAATGGGCTCATTTACCATTATATCTAGAACAGTGCTTCTCAAACTTTTTGAGTATGGTGGACCGGCAGGAATTTTTTCCATTGCACCAGGGTACCGATGCATTATTTTCCCTGCACTGACAATTTTTTCTGTCCTTTTTTTTGAGGACATCTGCGGACCGGCAGCGGATGGCCCACGGACCGGCACCGGTCCGCGGACCACCACTTTGATAAGCACTGATCTAGAAGACTAGAATGGCCAGGGGCGTTTTGACCAAAAACCCATCGAACAATTATATCAAACTTAAAACGTTTTTAATTCTATCAAATAGATTCCCTCCCCCTCCCCTTTTAAAGAAAAAGGATATTCAGTGTCGTTTTGACTTAAAATATCTACACATAATCCTATTCAGATCATTTTTAGACACTTGTCATGCATGTAAAACTCACCAGTAGCATTTTCGCGCTAACGACGCTCCCCCAAATCCCCTAGTCATATGAGCAGGACCTAGAGTCTGGGGGTTGGGGGGCGTTGGGGGGGGGGTAACGCACACATAAACTTGTATATTTTGGGGTAACGGGCAAAAAAGTTCGAGAGAACCAAACGGAGCTGCGGTTACATCACAAATGCTTTGATCTCAACATCAAACGACGCAGTGTAACAATTTTCATATGTTATCTTGTGGATTCTCAAACTGAAGGTTTATAATTAGATTTAATTTTCGTGTCTTGATAGCTTACGCCAACCAGCGTCTGATGGCCTACCGACCGGCACATTGAGAAGCACTGATTTTTTTTTAAAGTCATTAAATAAATTGTAAGCGACCAAATATTTCAGTGGAAGTTTTATTTCAAGTTACCCTTTTGATGTGACGTCACATTTCTTCAACCCCCCTCCCTCCCCCTCGTCACAAAAGTGTGACCCCCCTCCCCCCTAGGTGCGTGACGTCATTTATGGACGGCTCCTTATCTCCTTTTAGCTAAGTAATGCTTTGCTCTTATACGTCATTGTTATTGCAATGCATGTATTGTTTTTTTTCCTCAGATATGTCGCTTATACCCAGAGAATCGCCAGCTAAAATTGAATGCTTCAACAAGTTTATTAGTGTCCTCTTCCACAATTCAGCCATCAGAGGCCAGGCACATACTTGCACAACAGCATGATGTTGATTTACTCCCCAGAGACTTATACAATCTTAAGTCCAAAATAAAGAAGTCATCCTTAATTGATGCAGCAGAGACTGAAGTTATTCTGGACTCTATAACACTAGCGAGTGTATGTTATTGCCTGACAGAGAGTGGGGAATTTAATTTTTTGTCTTACATGACACATGAGATGATAAAAGTTATTTCACTATATCCAGAGGTGTTATTAGTGGATTTCACATACAAAACAAATAAATATTTATATCCACTTTTGACTGTAATGATTATTGATGGAGAGGGTAGGGGAATTCCAGTTCTTCATGGTTTTGTTAAAAATGAAAATAAGGAATCTGTTTCTTTTTGTTTAAACCTTCTTTTAAAAAATTGTGATGCCAGTCTTTTTAAGTGCTTTGTTGATGACAAAGACATGGCCGAAATTTCTGCAATAAAACATCTTTTCCCTAATGTACCTGTAAATCTATGTCATTTCCACAAAAACCAGGCTGTGCACAGGTTTCTTTCAAGGCACGTAGTTCGTGAACAGGTGCAGCCAATTCTTAAAGTGTCTATGTCTCAAGTATATACTGAGTCGAGTGATGAATTTGTTAATTTGATGCAGAAAATGAAAGTTACTCTCCCAGATGTTGGTTTGGATTATTTTTAGTCGAACTGGTGGAGTAATGCCCATATATGGGCAGCATCATCCAATGCCGATGTTTTAAGACTACATGTCACCACAACTAATCACCTAGAGTCTTATCATTCAAAAATTAAAAAAACTTAGACTCATTATCTTTCTTTTGCATCTGCTCTTCGCTGTCTTATCTCTTTTGACAACTGCAAGACTACAGTATGTGATCGATTGAGGTTGCTTGCTGCAAATAGGATTCACTATACATCATCTGATAATGATGAAACTGAATAATAATATTGAAAGTGTTGCCACTTCATTTGCAGCTACTTTATTGCTCAATCAGTTAAAATTGTCACGGTCTATCCAGTATTCTATTGTCCCTGGTGAGGCTGAAATATTTACAGTTTATTACAAGGAACGTATTTTTAGCCCAACATCAGTTCACTGTAATTGTAGTTTTGCTAAAAAGATGGCGTTACCTTGCAGACATATTTTTTTAGTTCGAAGACATTTATATCTTCCAGAATTTTGTGTGCAGTTACTGCCAGCAGGCTTTAACAAAAATAGTGTTTCTTTATCTATTCCTTGTACTTCCACTGGCTCTGTATCTCCAAAAATTGTATCTGGAAGCCACAATTTTAAGACTCAAGAGGGTCGGTTTAGTCATGCAAAAAGAATTTGTATGGACGTGGTTAGTTATTTGGCAATGCAGGGTGTACAAGATTTTAAAGAGAAAATTTCATTTTTAGAAACTACTTTAAGACTCTGGAAAAGTCTTGAAAATTTAGATGAAGGTGAAATTCAATCAACTTTTGATGTAATGGATTCGCAAGCAACATTGAATGTATTTGAACCGCAAGCAGCATTAGATGAAGGTGAAATTCAATCAACTTTTGATGTAATTGATCCGCAAACAACATTAAATGTATTTCAACCGCAAGCAGCATTAGATGAAGGTGAACTACTGACAGGAAGATTTAGAAATGTCAATTTTGACAAAATTCGGCCTAAAGGGAGACCTAAATCCAAACAAAATTTTACTCGTAAAAGAAAATGTATGTTGCCCCAAACAATCTCAAAGTTGAGCTTGGATTGCCAGAAAAAAAATTATTCTTTCAGCTTTAGCTATGGATCATAATTATATCTCAAAAAAAGATCAGTAAAAATAGGGTAAAGAATTTCACTCATTTTCAGGATACTATTCTGAATAATGAAGTTGATTTAAGTTTTGTTAAATTGTCTTTGACTGATGATGAATGGTCATATGTGCATGACTCAATTGTGGAGTTAAAGACCAATCCTACATTTATTTTGTTGTTCTGCATGTCAAGAGTATGATGATACATTGTTTAAGATGGTGGGTTGCGAACGCTGTCTTTGTTGGTTACATTTTTATTTTTTTTTGGGTTTAGCTCCAAAATGAAGGTACCCAATTGGTTTTGCAGAGATTGTTTCTTTGTGATCCCTCTGAAATCCTGCAAGTAGTCTTTAACCCTTTTTTGTATCAATTGGGTGTGATTCACCTTTTAATCATCTTAGTCTTTTTTAAAGATTTTACTATCTTGTTCTGATTTCATTGTTCTATAGATAATTCATCCAGACAAGATATAAAAGATATGTGTAAAAATATGTGAGAAAAGGGAAATGACAAAAAGATATCTGCAAACAATGTAAACCATGTCTATTAATTAAAATATGGAAACTGTTTATGTAATACAGATCATTGTGTACATCTTATAGTTCTCATAAATACTATTATAGTGTTCTTGTGGCAAAAATGTCATTTGTTTCTATAATGATAAATGTATATTGGTGGCTTCCAACCAAGGAAGATCTTGTAAATTAAAGGATATGACGAGGCTTAAATTGTGATGCTCATTGAATTCTTCGGTAACAACTATTATATTAATACATTATCAAGAGTAAATAGTTTAACTTTATTTGAAATGTTTATGCATGTCTTAGGAATAGTACTGGTAATGGTATGGTACTGTGAAATTATGATCACTAATATATCAGTTATAAAAGTATGTATATACTTCACAATGTGATGATTTTAATGATTAAAAATATTTGAGATAATCCTTGCTTAAGACCTGTTCTTGTACATTTCGTTTCATTACTATTCCATACTTAATTGTTGCTAAATATTTCTACACGTTTTTCTAAATGTATAATTTTTATTAAAAAATTTGTTAATGGAAATGATAAATTTCAGGTGCAAATGTCTTATTTTGATATTCTTAAGTTTTGAACACAACTTTGTTTCTTACAATAAGATAGTTGCTTTATCACTAAACTAAATACATTAAATCATTCTAGAAATTTATAAATAAATGTTACTTTTTTTCATAAATGCATTTATTTAAATTTACACATTTCTTACTTTTATTTGTTTAACATTGCTTTATGAAATTCTGTTTTTAAATATTTTTTTGTTCTCATCTTGACCTCATAATTTCATACTGATATGAAATTTTTTTTCTCTTGTTTGAATTTCATAATTATAAATTAAGTAAAGAAATTTAACCATTCATTCATAGAATTTAGTGATATTTTACAATTTATAATATTGAGTAATTTTGTGCTTGAGTGCTTTTGACCAGTTTTCAAAAAAAATTCTGGAATTTCAGCTTGTTTCTGAATATCTCCTTACCTTGGGAAAAAATATAAATTCTTGGGGAAACTCCTTCAATTTCACTTAAACATACATGTGTGATGTTTACAGAGTGTGTGAAAAATATTGGTTACATGTGTATTTTTCTTTCTTTGTGGAAAGATATTGCAGAATAATAGCAGTGTTTGACAACGTCTGATGTTTAAAAAAACAAAAACAAACTTTTTTCATTAATTTTCAAGTTTCAAACATTTTATACTTGTCTCTTGAAGTAAGTTGAAGCCTGTTTATTTAAAGCTCAAATTATTTAAATGAGTGGTATTAAATTAACATTTCAAAATAAAACTGCCCTTAAATTCTCAAGTCATAAATATTCTTAATTTAAATATAATTAAAAATGGCCAGTACTGTAATAAAGGGTCGTCCATAAAGTACGTCACACCATTTTTGACCATTTTAAACTCCCCTGTCACAAATCTTGGACCCCTGTCACGTGTGATTAACATGATTTGTGACGTAAGGTCACGCGAATAATAAACGCGGGAAGAAATGAGCATTCCCATTGGTTGAAAGGGTTGGGCGATGCAGTTGTCAGAGAACTTCCGTGAGGGAAGGACATGATATGTGTGCTTGAGAATTCCACGTTGTATAACCTCAAGATACTTATTGTACAAAGTATAAATATTAAAGTTGTTTAATTGAAACAAGTTCTTCGGTGGATTATTGTGTACAAGATTGTGTATTGAGAGAACGCCTACAAAAGAGTTACATATAAAAAAGATAACAGTTACAACCCCCCCCCCTAAAAAAAAATTACGTCACACTTTCGAACAAAATTGTATAATTAAAATTTAAAATAAAACACTGAATCACACATGGCCGGACTGCCCCCCCCCCGTCACAAACTGTCACACTTTCTTACAAACCCCCCCCCCAATGGAGCGTGACGTATTTTATGGACGGCCCCTAATAGTACCAGTAGTTAAATGTAAAAATAAAAATTAATCTAGAATTATAACAAAACCTCAACATCTAATTAATCCAAACATAAATAAAGTGAATGTTACGTAGTACTGCCTAGTTACAAAAATTGTTTAAAGTTAAATTGTAGTCAATTTTATTTAAATCTATCTAATGAATATATGTAATTATGTATTGTAACTGAATTTAATCGAATCTTATAATATTTATTTGCTAAAAAAAATATGCTCCTAAAATTATATACATTATGGTAGTGTGTATTGTCTCGTATGCTTTGTAATAAATCTTGTTTCTTAAAATTGAAAAGTAAGAAATCATGTTTCTTAAATTAAAAGAGTTAGCGATATATTTATAGCCTTTTTATTATAATTTTAAAAAGAACAGATTTTGTCAGCAGCTTCGTTGGTCAAATTGATAGAGTGACCGAGTGCTGAAATAGATGTCTGAGGATCGATTTTTTAGTTGGAGCGTTGTTGTTTTTTTTCTTTACTTTCCATTTTTTTAAAACATAATTAATTTTTATTTTTTCATGGGTTTGTCCCTGATAGAATCACTATCACATTTTAAGTTTAGGAATAGGTTTTAGGTTAGGGATAGGTATAGGGGTTAGTTTTTAGGTTAGGGGTAGGTTTAGTGATAGGTTTTAGGGTTAGGGGTAGGTTTTAGGTTAGGGGTAGGTTAGTGATAGGGGTTAGGGGTAGGTTTAGTGATATGTTTTAGATTTTAGGGTAAGGGTAGGTTTAGTGATATGTTTAAGGGTTAGGGGTAGGTTTAGTGATAGTTTTTCCTTTCTTCATTTTTTTCTTCATTTTTTCTCCTTGCGCTTAAAATTACTTTTAAAACACGCCAAAATTAACAACAAAAATTAATTAAAGTTAAATAATGATTGCGGCGGTGCTCTTTTGTACATTCGAACTACTTCGACATACTTGTAGCTCTTTAATGTTAGAAACACGATTTCTTACACAAACGAGACGATACACGCTACCGTGTAAGAAATTTAATAGATCGCAAAAATATTTTTTAAACAGTCAAAAAATAATTATTCAATTATCAACATTATTTTAACTCTCAAACTAGTACTGCTGTCTACTAATGGTTCAAATTCAAACAGCATTTCAATCTAAAGCGACATTCCCTGGGTCCGAATAGCCATTTCATGTCAACGGACACACCCCGGGTCCGAATAGCAAACACAGGCTATACGGACCCGGGTCCGAATAGCCGCAGCCAATATAAAAATAGTTAGAATAGCCGAAAAAGTGTTTCAATATGCCCGTGAAACTGGAAGTTTGCAAGGCCAACGCAGATGTGGTACATTACCCAAATTTTTATTTCGTACAAATCGTAAAATTAAAATAATAATTTTATTTCAACAAAAAAAATAATGTTTTAATTTTAAAATAGATTTCATAATAATTATTAATGAAATTTTTTTTTGATGACTTGAAATAAAAAATGCGCTGAAATAAGGGATTAAGTATTACCTGTATGAGTATAGACAGATTTCCTAGTAGCCTAGTATTAAGTAAGTTGAGTTGATTTTTTGGTTTTCAACTACCCGAAAAATAAATGCGCTGAAATAAGAAATAACCAAAAAATTTTAATATAATATTATTAATATGTATAATTGTATGGTACTGTTTAGTATAGAACTGAATAGTTTTTTAAAGTTAATTTTAATTGTATTTTTTTATGGATGAGATCAATTGTTAGAAATAATATATAAACTCATGCCACAACCAGTGTCGAAGAAGAGACAGTTGATTCTGTTGACTGTTGATACCTTTAAAATGACTCCTGGTGAGAATGTGGTTCAAGAGTATGTACTTAATTCACCTCCTCTTAAAAAATTAAGAACTGGCTGTGGACTGGGGAAAATGCCCTTATTTTAGAGTGGAAAGTCACTCCAAGAGCAAACAAATAATAGACAAGCTAAGAAAGACGAATGTACAGGTTAAAGTTAAAGATCTTTACAAGCACTTTGACAAGCAAGTTCATAATAACCAATCATTCAAAAGAAAAAGTGAAATTATAAAAAGCTGAAACTTAAAAGATGACATCTTCATTCAATTTAAAGCAGCCATATTTCTTTGCCCATCATAATAGATGCACAATCTACAGCACAGATTTTAATTTTTGTTTACTTACATATTATTCACATCCAAGTGAATCCAAGTAATTTTTAGCTTATAATTATTATATTCATCTTATCTGTTACAGACGATCCATCTATACAAATGGATTATTGCGTCCTACACTTATTCCCGATTTTTGTCTAATCTTGCAATTTTATAAGAGTTTTAGATGTTGATAAAGTGCTTTTTTTCCTGGTTTCCTCGGGCAACACATTCTACATCCAAATTCCAGAGGCTTAGACTTAGAATGAGAATATGAATATGTATGTGTTTGTTCTTGCATATGGAATTAGAAAAGTGTTTTTGTCCCTATGTCTATCTGAGGGTTGTAGTTATCTTTGTATTGTATTTCTAAGTTAGAATGAATAGCCTGATGTAATTTGCCATTTTTTCTTCTACTTCTATCCTTTAGTGTTTCTAGGTTTCTTGCTTTTAGTTATACCACTATCACTAATGGTGTTATTCTCATTAGTTTTGAATATTCTCAAGTAATGAATCTAGCAGCCCTTTTTAAAAAATGTATTATCAGTTATCAATGTTTTCTTTGGTGGAAGATGCATATTCTAGAACAGATCTCACAAAAGTGAGATATCATTTTAGTTTTACAATCTTATTACATCTACATCTGTAAGAGTTTAAAAAAATATTTTTTTTATAAATTGTAAGGTTTTGTCTAATTTTCTATTTACTTCATTGACATGGGGATTCCATGATCAATTCTTTTTCATTATTATTCCTAAGTATTTTGGATCTTTAGTTATGATTAGTAGTTTTACATGAATGAAATATCTTAAATTTATTTGTGTCTTTTTCTTTGTTACTCTTTGGCTCTAGTGGTGCTATCAATTTACAATGATTTACCAACAACATTTCTTTAGTAAATTATTAGCCTTTATCAATTTATCAAACATACTGGCTAACACAGACTCACTGTCTCTCAAAGTTGGTTCATCAAATTGCACTAAAAAAATCCATCTGTTTTCAGCTTTTTAAAAAATATTTAAATATCTTTATTCATCTCGTCTATTCTACTGTTAACAGTATTGTTACTAAAAGGCATAACTTTCATGTTTTTTTCAAAATGGTTTGATTATTTTGTTTTATTTTTAAATGAGCCCCAAGAACTGCCTGGTTTCATTGATTCATTGGTCAAGCATAAAGGCAAAATAAGACTACCTGTTTACCTTCGAATCTAGCTTACACTATACTATTCATTTAGAAATAAATATAAGATGAATAAACTAAAGAAACAAAATTAAGATACACATATTAAAATTAATTTAGTGTTATTTGAAGTAAAGGCAGACTAAACAAAGAATATTTAAATCTATATAAAGGACAAATTTACAAACTGCATTAACACATTCTTATTCTTCATTGTTGATAATCAATTTTTGAAAGTTGTTAATAAATTATTAAATATGAGAATTTTTGAGTCAAAATATGAAATTTTACATGGACCAATGTTTAAGTAGATTTAATCTTCAATTTCTTTCTTTCTTTAATTTTAAATGTATTTGATATAAGTAAATACTAACTAATAATATGCTTTTTAGTAAAATTATAACAGTCTGAAACTTAAAGAAGAATTGACATATTTTGTGTCAAAATAAAATGTAACTTTAGTACTTAAACTTAAAAAGTGTATTTTTATCAATTATTGTATAATTGAATAATTAATTTCTAACTATATTGTCTATGTCTATATATTAAGACCCACAGTTTCAAAACACATAGCCTATGTGACATTGGTTACTTTATTTGCTTCTACTTCTATGTTTAGAAAAGTTGTCTCAAATTACAAGTATATGGGCCTGGTAGTTTCAGTCGTTGTGAGTAAAAAAAATCTTTAAATAACCTAATTTTTTTTAAAAATGGATTATTTTATACAAATATTTTGGAGTTATAAGGAGATGATATTTATGAAGCAATATATATTATTTATTTGAATTGGTATCAGATATACCAAAAAGACAGTTGGACAAAGTATTTTGGAATAAACATTCAGGCTGTTTGCCAACTGTAGATTACTTTTTCATAAACACAAGCAATGTTTGTGTGCAGTAGTCTAGTCTTGATGATAGAGGTGTAGATACAATTGGTGAACCCTTTGCTCTTGTATTCATAATATATAGGAATAGTTAATCTTTATATCTTTTCTATTTTTAGTATAAATATAGCTAATCTCACATAGAAAAAGATGTTGACTGCCAGATTTGTAATCTATAGTTATGTATCACTGTTAATAATGTATACCATAAACGATATTGCATGTTAGAGACATATTATATGACATTTGTTTTTCATTTCAAGGCTTAAGTTCATTTTTATTTTAATATTTTTGTTGACCAGCTTCTATCATTACACAAATTACAAACTACTAAACTTTGTCTTTTGAGTTTCAGATATAACAAGTACAATATAGTACCACATCAAATGCACCTGGAGAGTCACTTAAGAGACATGGTAATCATTACTGCCAAATGAAGCAAGTGAAAATATTTAGACTGACAAATCATATGATAGGTTAAAATACCTATTAGAGAGGAGATATCAAGAAAAAAATCTTTAAATTGTAATAATTGTGGGAAATTTTTGTATACATTTTGATAACTGAATTGAACACGGGACACATTCTTGAGAAAGAGCTTTTAAATGTGATATCTGTGGGAAATGTTACTAAGTCTAATAACGTAAAACATTGTGACAAAATCAGGTGAGAAACATTTCAAATGTGATGTCTTTGGGAAATGTTTTACAAAATCTGGTAACCTAACATGTCACAAAATGGATCATTTAGAAGAGAAACCATTCAAATGTGACATATGTGGGAAACGTTTTTTACTTAATAGTCATGTAACTAGACACAAAATGATACATTCAGGAGAAAAACCTTTCAAATGTGACATCTGTGGGAAATGTTTTTTAATTAATGGTCATGTAACTAGACACAAAATAATACATTCAGGGGAAAAACCATTTAAATGTGACATCTGTGGTAATGGTTTTACACAGTCTGGTCACCTGAAAGTACATAAAATGTCACATTCAGGTGAAAATCCTTTCAAATGTGACATCTGTTGTAAAGGTTTTAGAAGATCTAGTTATCTTATAGAGCACATAAGGACACATTCTGGTGAAAAATATTTCCAGTGTGATGTGTGCGGCAAACTTTGTATAAGTTCAGATGAACTAACTATTCACAAAAGGACACATTCTGGAGAAAAACCATTCAAATGTGATGTCTGTGGGAAATGTTTTACAATTTCTGGTAACCTAAATACACATAAAAGGAGACATTCTGGAGAAAAACCTTTCAAATGTGAAATCTGTGGTAAATGCTGTACACAATCTGGTGACCTAAATAAACACAAAATGACACATTCAGGAGAAAAACCTTTCGAATGTGCCATCTGTGGTAAATGTTTTACACAATCTGGTTCACTGGCAAGACACAAAAGAAAACATTCAGGAGAAAGCACTTTCAAATGTGATGTCTGTGGGAAATTTTTTACAAGTTCTGGTAACCTAAATACACACAAAAGGAGACATTCTGGAGAAAAACCTTTCAAATGTGACATCTGTGGTAAATGCTGTACACAATCTGGTGACCTAAATAAACACAAATTGACACATTCTGGAGAAAAACCTTTCAAATGCGATGTCTGTGGGAAATGTTTTACAAATTCTGGTAACCTAAATACACACAAAAGGAGACATTCTGGAGAAAAACCTTTCAAATGTGACATCTGTGGTAAATGCTGTACACGATCTGGTGACCTAAATAAACACAAAATGACACATTCAGGAGAAAAACCTTTCGAATGTGCCATATGTGGTAAATGTTTTACACAATCTGGTTCACTGGCAAGACACAAAAGGAAACATTCAGGAGAAAGCACTTTCAAATGTGATGTCTGTGGGAAATGTTTTACAAGTTCTGGTAACCTAAATAAACATAAAAGAACACATTCAGGAGAGGCATCTTTCAAATCTTATTCTATTGAAAATGCTTTAGCCTAAATAGACTCTTATTTTGACAAACAATTAAACATTTAGGAGAATAAATGTACTAATTTAAATCCTGGAGAAATATTTTTATGAATAATAGTAACCTTACTGCACAAAACATGACCCTTTTTATGTGATGTCTAGTCTATGCAGAAGGTCTTACATGCAGTTAGAACATCAGAAGATTTAAACCATTTTTTGTTTTCACAATTTTATTAATGTTTCAAATTCTTTTCATGTGCATTTAATCAAGACATGAAGAATAATTTGTCACAAGTGACTTTCAAAACATGCTTTAATTTAAAATTGTTTTTTTTTAAAAAGAGCAGACATCAGAACAATATATTATACACTGGCGATGAAAATATTCTTCATAAAGTAATTTTGTGTAATTTCAAATCCATTTTTTTGTTTGTTTTGTGTCATATGCTATTTATCCTAGTTACAGTAAGTATTAAATTCAACCTCGTACACCCCATGTGTGATTCATTATAAATTATGTAAATTATTTAAAATCCTCTCTCTTAACATCAACAATTTATTCATACAAACCATTTGTCATGCTTATTATTTACTTTATCAATGATCTATGGCTTAACAGATGTAACCACTGCGTTATGTGGAAAAATTAATGATGAAATGAAAAGTGTAAGATTTCCAGTCAACTACATTACTGCTAACTCCAAAAGTTTGTCTGGAAATTTTGCATACATATTTATGATGTACTCCTTGCTATATTTGGAAAGTTATCCACCTTGTTATTTTATTATCAATAGCTCTTTGATTACTGGAAATTTTCTGTACATTTTGTATTTTATATAGCTATAGTCAGCATTTTATATAGCTATTGAAAGCATTTTGTATAGCTATTTAAAGAATTTACTATAGTTAGAGTGACATCAAACCTTTGGGTAAGACACCCTCAAGTTAATGTCTGATTGGTATGACGTCACTGTGAGGTAATTTTCCATTGGCAATGATTTTACATGAGATTAAACAAACAACAACAACAAAAATACTCTTACAAATGATCATTTAAATATTTTTATTAATTTATTTATTACAAAATTGAAATAATACCCAGAATGGTGCCTACTGTGCTATTGATGAATGCTAGCAGAGAATTAGTCTGAAAAAAAAATGAAGATTAGCAAGTGAAGTTTATGTTTTTAACTGTGTTGTGAAAATACTTCAAGAATAATAAAATAAATTTAAATAGTAAAAAAATCGCCTGTTTATGTGTAGCTATTGCAATTTTTGGATACAAGATACTCATGGGATCTCTCTACAGACTATGGGATTGTTTACCATTTGGGTAACATGTTTATTGTTGCAGTCTGTAGAGAGTTTCACAGATACTACTTGAGTGTGAGAATGACAATGTGATAAAAGATCTGTGCCAAACATGCAGAGATGTGAACATGTATCTTACAAGACTTTGACACCAACATTTATTATTTTGATCAGAGACAATTAAAAAAGCAGCACATCTTGAGTAAATCAAACAATTGAAACAAAAATCGATCACTAACTACAGTTTATTATAGTATAGAAATAAAGCGTTTCCATTTTTATAATACCACCCCTGCATAAGTATTTTAAGATTGCATTTTATTAAAAATATACAAAATAAAAATATTTTGACATTTAAGAACACTTGAAAAATTTTCATTTAAACACAAAAAGGAATTTTCACAAACATTAACATATAATTTAATTAAAAATAAAATTTGTTGGAAACAAATTGTTTGTGTGCTTTACTTTAAAAGTGCGCAACAACTAGATACTACCATACTTCTTCTAGACAACCTGGTCTAAGAGAAACCTTATAAAATAACTTAAGGTTAAAACAACCCTAACAGAACGACATCTAGACAACATGGTCTAAGTAGTCTAAGAGAAACCTCATAAAATAACTTAAGGTAAAAACAACCCTAACAGGACAACATAGTTTAAACAAAAAATGACAACTCCGTCTAAAAGCAACCCTAACAAATCAACCAAACAAATGATGGAATCAAAGCTTAAGAAAGAGCAGATGCAGATTCTCATAAATTTCCTTCCTTGTTTGTAAAACAAACTCACAAATTTAATGAAATTATTCCAAGATCAACAGGAGCTTTCAAAGTACAACCATATGATTACCAGCTTATTTGATCGACTTTGCAAAGTATGTCTCTCATATTTTGCCTCACAAACAACGTTGAAGAAACATACAGGACAACACAGAGCTCGGGCTCAGGAGAATGTGCCCACCCAAACTGTTCAAAAATCAACTCAGATAAACGCATCCGTCCTTTGAGAATCACTTCTAGAAGTCAAAGAGAACCCATGGCAGTTATTGCCAGAGAAGAAAATGCACATACAGTGAGGCTGTTAAGTGGCTAGATGAGGACAAGTTGATCTGTCTGCAATTATCCTTCCTGGAAACGATGATTGTGAAAGATTGATGTCAGTCGTAACTATTGATGAACACAGATGATGTCCAGTAAATATTTTTGAATGAAATATAATTCATAGGACCATAATAAACAGATTAAATATAGCACAAGAGTTGGTCACATAATTTGTCAATCTAGTCATTTTTTTTAGTCATATTGTTTTGTTTCCTTTTTTATGTAATTTTAAAAAATCCGGCTACGGCTTAGGCTCCGGCTGGATTTCCCTTCATAAATCCGGCTGGCCGGTAGATCCCTAATTTATATAATATATATTCATAATCATAATGGCCCCGGAAAATCCGGAATCCGGCCATTTTAACAAATCTGATTCCGGCTCCAGCCGGATTTCACTTCATAAATCCGGCCCACTTCAGCTGCAGCCCGATTTCAAAATTTTGAATCCAGTACATCCCTACTTTTTAGTGGTAATCTTATATTTTAATACAATTTAATAGTGAAGTGTATTTTAAGTATTAAATTAATTATTTTAATTAGGTGTTAATTAAAAAATTTTGGAAAGTGTGACGTACTTTAGGGGGGGGGGTCCCAAGATTTGTGACGTCAAAAATTGTCAAAAATAGCGTGACGTACTTTATGGACGGCCCCCAATTTGATGTAAAAAAATTTCAGGGGCACTTTTTTATATTTTTATGGAACGGGGTGGTATACCTAAAAAGTTTGGGAACCACTCCAGAGAGATAAACATGTATTTTAAAAAAAGACACATGAGGTCACGCGGTTTCGGACAATCCCCCCTTCCTACACTAGTTACGTCAGTAGAAGTTAGCCTCTCTGCGCTAACCCCCCCACCCCCTAAAAGTCGTATGTCCTATTTTAAAATGAGCCTGTTTCAAATTTTTCAAAAGTGTGGGCATTTGAGTATGCATTTAGTAAATGAGGATTTTTCAAAACAATTTTTCGTCATTTTAGGGACCGTCCATAAATGACGTCGCGCACCTACGGGGGCGGGGGCTCACACTTTTGTGACGATGCGTGACGAGGAGGAGGGATGGGGGGTTGAAGAAATGTGACGTCACATCAAAAGGGTAACTTGAAATAAAACTTCCACTGAAATATTTGGTCGCTTACAATTTATTTACTGACTTTTTTAAAAAACAAATCAGTGCCTCTCAATGTGCCGGTCGGTTGGCCATCAGACGCTGGTTGACGTAAGCTATCAAGACACGAAAATTAAATCGAATTATAATCCTTAAGTTTGAGAATTCACAAGATAACATATGAAAATGTTACACTGCGTCGTTTGATGTTGACATCAATCATTTGTGATGTAACCGCAGCTCCGTTTGGTTCTCTCGAACTTTTTTGCCCGTTACCCCAAAATATACAAGTTTATGTCTCCGTTACCCCCCCCCTTCCCCGATCCCCAGACTCTAGGTCCTGCTCACATGACTAGGGGATTTGGGGGAGCGTCGTTAGCCGCCGAAAATGCTACTGGTGAGTTTTACATGCATGACAATTTTCTAAAAATAATCTGAATAGGATTATGTGTAGATATTTTAAGTCAAAACGACACGAAATATCCTTTTCCTTTAAAAGACAGGGGGGGAGGGAATCTATTTGATAGAATTAAAAACGTTTTAAGTTTGATATAATTGTTCGATGGGTTTTTGGTCTAATGCCCCTGGCCATTCTAGTCTTCTAGATCAGTACTTCTCAAAGTGGTGGTCCGCGGACCGGTGCCGGTCCGTGGGCCATCCGCTGCCGGTCTGCAGATGTTCTCAAAAAAAGTACAGAAAAAATTGTCAGTGCAGGGAAAATAATGCACCGGTCCCTGGTGCAATGGAAATAATTCCTGCGGTCCGCCATACTAAAAAGTTTGAGAAGCACTGTTCTAGATATAATTGTAAATGAGCCCATTTAAAATTAGTCAAGTATTCATTAACTTTATTGAATGCATCAAATTCTTGACATCGCAATTCGAGAGGAGCGCAAAACAACTTTTCTTCTTAGCTTAGTTTTTAAGGCATTAATTTTTTTAAAATATCACAGAAAGGATACGTGATACAGACAAGTCATGTGGATTAAGATTATTGTCACTCGTGTCAATATAAATGAAAGTAGGGTGGATTTAGGTGTCTTCGTATAGTACGTAGGTAAGAAATCTACATAGTTGTCAAATTTTTAAAAAATTGCATTTTCTGGAAGGAACCGGTTCAATAATGGGCATATGTTCCAAGCGTACACGTACACATGACGTATTTTAATATATCTAGTGGATTGTAGTGGATGTTATATGTCCCAAATGAGTCTGCATTACCCCCAAGAATTCCCTTTTTGACCCCAGATGAGGTTATTTACCTCTGTTCGCCGACGTCTTTCTTACGTCAGTCAATTGAGTGATTTTTTAAAAAAAAATACATTTTAAAAAAGTTATTTTCAACTAATTTTTTTTTCTAAACAAAGATGTTAACCGTGATGATTAATAGTCAATGTTTAATTTGTATGCATTAAAATAAAATATAATCTAAGGATGTTAACACAGTTCGTTTTCTGAAGGCCAGTTAAACGTTTTAAA
Source organism: Ampullaceana balthica (assembly GCA_944989445.1). Taxonomy (NCBI): domain Eukaryota; kingdom Metazoa; phylum Mollusca; class Gastropoda; family Lymnaeidae; genus Ampullaceana; species Ampullaceana balthica. The sequence continues at coordinate 1,215,344 of CALYLW010000075.1, read as the reverse complement.
AAATGCTTCACGCGGGTTTCGATATTACATTTACAATGTAGATCTTCACTAAATAAATAATAAATACTTAAATGACAATAAAAGTGATTTGAAAAATACTTATTTTCAAATAGAAAGTAAAGTTGTTTTTTTTTGGGGGGGGGGTCAAAGATTTGTGACGTATTTTTAGAAAGGGGGGGGGTCTAAGTTTTTGTGACGACGCGTGACGAGGGGGAGGTAGGGGGTAAAAATCGACACAAATCGCGTGACGTCATTTATGGACGGCCCCTTAGTGTATTGATTCACTCTAATATCTTGCGTGAAAACATGTACCAAAAGGGAGGCACAGGGAAGTTGAAACATTTAGTTTAAGTGTTGAGCATTTTGATGTGACGTCACAGTTCTTATAAACCACCCCTTCCCCTCGTAACACATCGAAACGAATATGTGACTCCTCTCCCCTAGATACGTGATGTCATTTGTGGACGTCCACTGCTGTTATCTAATATTCGGATGAATAAAACCTTGTGTGTAAAAAGTCATTCCATGCATTATCGTCAAATATTATTAATCGACAAGTACCAACAAATCTTTGATTTTTAGTTAAAAAAAATATTTACTTTTGAACAAATTACTATTTCTATTATTGTTTAAAAATAATATCATTGCTTTGTAGTTTTAAGTGGAGTGCCGTCTTCGCGGAAACTTAGCATTGACGTATTATCCTGTTCCAGGATATGTCAATGTAACACATATCACAAAAATTCACTCCCACAGTTTTTTTTATAAATTTAAATAAATATATAATTATCTTTTTTATTGTAACTGTACTATTTTATAATAAATATTTTTTAATTTAAATTATTTACCCATACTTGTGCCGCCTTCGCAGGTCAGCTGGATAAACCAAATTATCCAAATTCAATTGGGCAACACAAAAAATAATAACTTTTAAGAAAGAAGATTTCTCCATTGGCATGCAACAATGGCGCCGTAAATCAAAGAGGATGCATAAAATATACAAATTTTCATTTCGTACAAATTTAAAAATAGTACGTTTATTTGAACAAAAATAATTTTAATTAAATTAATGTATAAATAGATTTCCTAGTAAGTTGGCTTGATTTTTGGTTTTAACTCTTTACATTTCTTGATTTTCTCCCTTTAAAAAAGTAAATTTTTAATGACCCTACAGTTACAGCCTACACTACAGCCCTGCCTACAACTACAGTCACTGTAGCCTACAGTTACAGAAAGCTCAATAACATTAAAACTTAAGGTCCAAAGTTAATCATGTAATAGATTATTTTGTAGGAAAATGAATGAGGTATTTGAAAATTAATGATTTTTAAACATTTATATAAGTATTTTGAATTCGACAAAAAATGACATGGCCATATAAATATTTTAAATCTGTTAATTCAATTTTTTTGTTTTTTATCTGAATCAGTATCAGATGCATATGATATTCATATAGCCTCAAGAGAAAAATACAGTTTTAAAAAAAATGTGCATAATTTTACTTTATAAGTATAAGGAAAGTAAATGTATTTATGTATTTTTCCTGACAAAATCAAGTAATTATTATAATTGCAAATTATTTTTTAATGATTTTTTTTTGTCAAGTATATAAAAAGGGGAAATAATTTTTTAAAATGCATTACCATCAAACAATACTTGTTTCTTTTTAAAATTTCACATTACCACAATAAATATTGTCAATAATTTTTTTTTCCAACATAAATATGAATGCACATAATTATAACTGATAATCCACGTGAAATTTCTTGTTTTATTTAAATAAAAGAAGGTTAAGTGTCACATTTGACTTTCTATTTTTTTTTGCCTTCCAGATTTAACCCACAGTTCACAATTTCTATTTAAGATTTTTAATCTGCACAGTCTTATGTGTTTTTAGTGATAACATTTGAAGAACTTGGAATAGTATCAACTTTGTTGAAATCCACCTAGAGCTCTGTGAAATGTATCTGGAGGTAACGGTTTGGGCGAATTAGTTCCTGTATGACAGGATTTTCTTTACTCCACTCTGGAGGTAACGGTTTGGGCGAATCAGTTCCTGTATGACAGGATTTTCTTTACTCCACTCTGGAGGTAACGGTTTGGGCGAATCAGTTCCTGTATGACAGGATTTTCTTTACTCCACTCTGGAGGTAACGGTTTGGGCGAATCAGTTCCTGTATGACAGGATTTTCTTTACTCCACTCTGGAGGTAACGGTTTGGGCGAATCAGTTCCTGTATGACAGGATTTTCTTTACTCCACTCTGAAAGAGATATAACTTTTCATTCCAGTACGAGTAATGTCAATAAAATGGAAGAAAGGTGTTTTCTAATACCTTGATGTTTTTCTGAGGCCATTCATTTAGGGTGTTGCATTTATGTATTAGCTGGCCACTTTAATCAAAATTGCACATAAAGTTATTATATGCTTTTATTACTTTTATATCTGGTTGTCTCACAAATAATAGTCTAAAACTCACTCCACTTTTGTTCTTTTGTTAACAAATGAAAATCCATTCAATGAGATGTAATTTGAAATAAGAGAGGCTGTCTTATTGTCTCTCCACTGAAATGTTAAATTTTTATAGCCTCTTATTCATCTCATATCATCTCGCTTTGATTTCTTTTCATAGATATTTATGTCCTTCAAGTTCATTGCGAAAACATTTACATTTTTAAGAATTTGTCCCACCTGCACATATTCCTATGACCAAAAAGTCTTTTAACAACTTGTATCCAGTATGAAAATTATTTTTTAAAACACTTGGCAGCCTTGTGTTTTGACAAAGTTGAAGTCGACTAATATTTTTTATCACTGGATAAATGTATTATTGAATTATTCACATATACTTCATATACATTTGATATCCAAGACATTTGTAGAGCTCCTCTGCTGAAACATCAAATCAACCACTGTAGACTGTGGATGAAGGGCTTAGTAGGTCCCAGGTTCGAAGCATATTTATTGGTATAGTTGACAAATGTTTCAACCAAATCCAAGGTAAAAAACAATTCATTGAAATCTTGTGCATCATGATATGTAGCCTGGCTTTCTTTCTCGCTGGGAGAAAGTTTGGAATAGAGACTGGTGGGCCATCATCATGAACAGCATAAGAGTTTGCCCTGGGAATATAACAAAAAGAAATGACTATGACTATGCAATGATGTCATATTATTTTTTTAAAGATAGGCTTAGACATAATTGAATAATAAATATAAAGAAAAAAACAAACTTTACCTAATTTGTCACTTTTTAAAATATTCAATATTGTGTGAAACCATTAGGACTATAATGACATCGAGCATTTTTTCTTTAGTATCTAATATTTAACAAAAGTCAGAAATCTTTCCTTTGTTTACATTACTTGGAATTACAAGTTAGCAAATTATTAGTATAGTAAAATAAATACAAAATATAAAATTATGTAATTTCTCTAATTTCATTTGAAAATGATGTTTATATATTTCTGGATCTATTAGAAAAAAAACTTAGATTGATAACTTTATTTTTAAAAAATTTAAAACTCGAAAATTTGTGAAAGATAAAACACTCGAAAACTTACCTTTTTATATTTACAATTCCGATAGGCTACAAAATATGAATTTCATCAAAATCCTAATGAAAATCGCTTGCTTCTAGTTGCCAGACATTTGCCAGAAGATTTAAATAGAAATGTGTAAATATTTTCACAGATAATATCAAATTTTTAAATATTTTTAGCAGGCACGTCTGTTTTCGTTCGACACAAAATGGCTAAGCTTAGCGTCTCTCGGCAGATCACGTCCGGTCAATTCAAATTTTAAAAAAAATATTAAAATCATAACAAATTTTCAATTTTTCAGTTTTTAATTATTTTTTATGATATAAAATGTTGAAAAGAATAAAAACAAATAAAAATATAAATAAATAAAAAATAACTGGTCTAAAATATCGCCGTACATGAACGTACAATTTGTATATAAGAGGAATGAATAGAGTTAAACTACCTGAAAAATAAAATGTGCTGAAATAAGGGATTACCTGTTTAAATAGATTTCCTAGTAATAAGTAAGTTGAGTTGATTTTTTGGTTTTTAACTACCCAAAAAATATAATGCGCTGAAATAAGAAATTACCAAAACGGTAAATCTTGGTGGTAAATTGTTTTTAATATAATAATAATATGTATAATTGTAGGGTACTGTTAAGTATGGAACTGAATAGTATTTTAAGTTAATTGTATTTTTTCATGGATAAGAATAAGATCAATTGTTAGAAATAATATATATACTCATGCCACAACCAGTGTCGAAGTCGAAGAAGAGATAGTTGATTCTGTTGACTGTTGATACCTTTAAAATGACTCCTGGTGAGAATGTGGTTCAAGAGTATGTACTTAATTCACCTCCTCTTAAAAAATTAAGAACTGGCTGTGGACTGGGGAAAATGCCCTTCTTTTAGAGTGGAAAGTCACTCCAAGAGCAAACAAATAATAGACAAGCTAAGAAAGACGAATGTACAGGTTAAAGTTAAAGATCTTTACAAGCACTTTGACAAGCAAGTTCATAACCAATCATTCAAAAGAAAAAGTGAAATTATAAAAATCTGAAACTTAAAAGATGACATCTTCATTCAATTTAAAGCAGCCATATTTCTTTGCCCATCATAATAGATGCACAATCTGCAGCACAGATTTTAATTTTTGTTTACTTACATATTATTCACATCCAAGTGAATCCAAGTTATTTTTAGCTTATAATTATTATATACATCTTATCTGTTACAGACGCTCCATCTATACAAATGGATTATTGCGTCCTACACTTATTCCTGATTTTTGTCTAATCTTGCAATCTTAAAAAAGTTTTAAATGTTGATCAGGTGCTCTTTTTCCTCATTTTCTCAGGCAACCCGTACCACATCCAAATTCCAAAGCCTTAGAGTGAGAGTATGTATGTGTTTGTTCTTGCATATGGAATTAGAAAAGTGTTTTTGTCCCTGTGTCTATCTGAGGGTTGTAGTTAGCTTTGTATTGTATTTCTAAGTTAGAATTAATAGCCTGATATACTTTGGCATTTTTTCTTCTACTTCTATCCTCTAGTGTGTTTCTAGGTTTCTTGATTTTAGTTATGCCACTATCACTAGGGGTGTTATTCTAATCAGTTTTGAATATTCTCAAGTAATGAATCTAGCAGCCCTTTTTAAAAAAAAATTATTATCAGTTATCAATGTTTTCTTTGGTGGAAGATGCATATTCTAGAGCAAGTCTCACAAAAGTGAGATAGCATTTTAGTTGTACAATCTTATTACATGTACATCTGTAAGAGTTTGTTTTTTAAAATTATAAATTGTAAGGTATTGTTTGATTTTCTATTTACTTCATTGACATGAGGATTCCATGATCAATTCTATTTCATTATTATTCCTAAGTGTTTTGGATCTTTAGTTATGATTAGTAGTTTTACATGAATGAAATATCTTAAATTTATTTGTGTCTTTTTCTTTGTTACTCTTTGGCTCTAGTGGTGCTATCAATTTACAATGATTTACCAGCAACATTTCTTTAGTAAATCACCCTTTATTAGTTATTAGCCTTTATGAACTTTATCAATTTATCAAACATACTGGCTAACACAGACTCACTGTCTTTCAAAGTTGGTTCATCAAATTGAACTTTAAAAAATCCATCTGTTTTCAGCTTTTTAAAAAAAATATTTAAATATCTTTATTCATCTCGTTTATTCTACTGTTCACAGTTCACAGTATTGTTACTAAAAGGCATAACTTTCATGTTTTGTTTCCAAAATGGTTTGAGTATTTTGTTTTATTTTTAAATGAGCCCCAAGAACTGCCTGGTTTCATTGATTCATTGGTCAAGCATAAAACAAAAGGCAAAATAAGACTACCTGTTAACCTACGAATCTAGCTTACACTATACTATTCATTTAGAAATAAATATAAGATGAATAAACTAAAGAAACAAAATTAAGATACACATATTAAAATTAATTTAGTGTTATTTGAAGTAAAGGCAGACTAAACAAAGAATATTTAAATCTATATAAAGGACAAATTTACAAACTGCATTAACACATTCTTATTCTTCATTGTTGATAATCAATTTTTGAAAGTTGTTAATAAATTATTAAATTTGAGAATTTTTGAGTCAAAATATGAAATTTTACATGGACCAATGTTTAAGTAGATTTAATCTTCAATTTCTTTCTTTCTTTAATTTTAAATGTATTTGATATAAGTAAATACTAACTAATAATATGCTTTTTAGTAAAATTATAACAGTCTGAAACTTAAAGAAGAATTGACATATTTTGTGTCAAAATAAAATGTAACTTTAGTACTTAAACTTAAAAAGTGTATTTTTATCAATTATTGTATAATTGAATAATTAATTTCTAACTATATTGTCTATGTCTATATATTATTAAGACCCACAGTTTCAAAACACATAGCCATGTGACATTGGTTACTTTATTTGCTTCTACTTCTATGTTTAGAAAAGTTGTCTCAAATTACAAGTATATGGGCCTGGTAGTTTCAGTCGGTGTGAGTAAAAAAATTCTTTAAATAACCTAATTTTTTTTTAAAAATGGATTATTTTATACAAATATTTTGGAGTTATAAGGAGATGATATTTATGAAGCAATATATATTATTTATTTGAATTGGTATCAGATATACCAAAAATACAGTTGGACAAAGTATTTTGGAATAAACATTCAGGCTGTTTGCCAACAGTAGATTACTTTTTCATAAACACAAGCAATGTTTGTGTGCAGTGGTCTAGTCTTGATGATAGAGGTGGAGATACAATTGGTGAACCCTTTGCTCTTGTATTCATAATACATAGGAATAGGTAATCTTTATATCTTTTCTATTTTTAGTATTGTATAAATATAGGTAATCTCACATAGATAAAGATTTTGACTGCCAGATTTGTAATCTATAGTTATGTATCACTGTTAATAATGTATACCATAAACGATATTGCATGTTAGAGACATATTATATGACATTTGTTTTTCATTTCAAGGCTTAAGTTCATTTTTATCTTAATATTTTTGCTGACCAGCTTCTATCATTACAGAAATTACAAACTACCAAACTTTGTCTTTTGAGTTTCAGATATATCAAGTAAAATTTAGTACCACATCAAATGCACCTGGAGAGTCACTTAAGAGACATGGTAATCATTACTGCCAAATGAAACAAGTGGAAATATTTAGACTGAAAAATCATATGATAGGTTAAAATACCTATTAGAGAGGAGATATCAAGAAAACAATCTTTAAATTGTAATAATTGTTGGAAATGTTTCTATACATTTTGATAACTGAATTGAACATGGGACACATTCTTGAGAAAGAGCTTTTAAATGTGATATCTGTGGGAAATGTTACTACAGTATAATTACGTAAAACATTGTGACAAAATCAGGTGAGAAACATTTCAAATGTGATGTCTTTGGGAAATGTTTTACAAAATCTGGTAACCTAACATGACACAAAATGGCTCATTTAGAAGAGAAACCATTCAAATGTGACATATGTGGGAAATGTTTTTTACTTAATAGTCATGTAACTAGACACAAAATGACACATTCAGGAGAAAAACCTTTCAAATGTGACATCTGTGGGAAATGTTTTTTTAATTAATAGTCATGTAACTAGACACAAAATAATACATTCAGGAGAAAAACCATTCAAATGTGACATCTTTGGTAATTGTTTTACACAGTCTGGTCACCTGAAAGTACATAAAATGTCACATTCAGGTAAAAATCCTTTCAAATGTGACATCTGTTGTAAAGGTTTTAGAAGATCTAGTTATCTTATAGAGCACATAAGGACACATTCTGGACAAAAACCATTCAAATGTGATGTCTGTGGGACATGTTTTGTAAGTAGTAATCAAGTAAATAGTCACAAAAGGACCCATTCAGGAGAAAGACCTTTTAAATGTGATGTTTGTGGAAAATGTTTTGTACTTAATAGTCAAGTAACTATTCACAAAATGACACATTCAGAAAAAAAATCTTTCAAATGTGACATCTGTGGTAAAGATTTTACACAGTCTGGTGACCTGAAAGTACACAAAATGGCACATTTAGAAGATAAAACGGCACATTTAGAAGATAAAACTTTCAAATGTGACATCTGCGGTAAATGTTTTACACGCTCTGGTTACCTAATAGAACACAGAAGGACACATTCGAGTAAAAAATCTTTCCAGTGTGATGTGTGCGGTAAACTTTGTATAAGGTCACATCAACTAACTATTCACAAAAGGACACATTCTGGAGAAAAACCATTCAAATGTGATGTCTGTGGGAAATGTTTTACAGTTTCTGGTAGCCTAAATACACACAAAAGGAGACATTCTGGAGAAAAACCTTTCAAATGTGACATCTGTGGTAAATGTTTCACACAATCTAGTGACCTAAATAAACACAAAAAGAGACATTCAGGAGAAAAATCTTTCGAATGTGCCATCTGTGGGAAATGTTTTACACAATTTGGTTCACTAGCAAGACACAAAAGGAAACATTCAGGAGAAAGCACTTTCAAATGTGATGTCTGTGGGAAATGTTTTAAATTTTATGGTAACCTAAATACACACAAAAGGAGACATTCTGGAGAAAAACCTTTCAAATGTGACATCTGTGGGAAATGTTGTACACAATCTGGTGACCTAAATAAACACAAAATGACACATTCTGGAGAAAAACCATTCAAATGTGATGACTGTGGGAAATGTTTTAAAATTTCTGGTAACCTATATACACACAAAAGGATACATTCTGGAGAAAAACCTTTCAAATGTGACATCTGTGGTCAATGCTGTACACGATCTGGTGACCTAAATAAACACAAAATGACACATTCAGGAGAAAAACCTTTCGAATGTGCCATCTGTGGGAAATGTTTTACACAATCTAGTTCACTGGCAAGACACAAAAGGAAACATTCAGGAGAAGGCCCTTTCAAATGTGATGTCTGTGGGAAATGTTTTACAAGTTCTGGTAATCTTAATAAACACAAAAGAACTCATTCAGGAGAGACATCTTTCAAATGTAATTCTATTGAAAATGCTTTAGACTACATAGATTCTTATTTTGACAAACAATCAAACATTTCGGAGAATAAATTTACTAATTTAACTCCAGGAGAAAGCTTTTTATGAATAATAGTAACCTTACTGTACAAAACATGACCCTTTTTATGTGATGTCTAGTCTATGCAGAATGTCTTATATGCAGTTAGAACATCGGAAGATTTAAACAATTTTTCTTTTCACAATTTCATTAATGTTTCAAATTCTTTTCATGGGCATTTAATCAAGACATGAAGAATGATTTGTCACAAGTGACTTTCAAAACATGCTTTAATTTAAAATAGTTTTTTTTTAAAAGCAGACATCAGAACAATATATTTTACACTGGCGATGAAAATATTCTTCATAAAGTAATTTTGTGTAGTTAAAATCCATTATTTTCTTTGTTTGTGTCATATGCTATTTATCTTAGTTACAGTAAGTATTACATTACATGCAACCTCCTACACCCAATGTGTGATTCATTATTAGTTAAGTAAATTATTTAAAATTCTCTCTCTTAACATCAACAATTTATTCATACAAGCCACTTGTCATGCTTATTATTTTGTCTATCAATGATCTATGACTTAACAGATGCATTCACTGCTTTATGCGGAAAAATTAATGATGAAATGAAACTGTCTGAAAAGTGTAAGATTTCCAGTCAACTGCATTACTGCTAACTCCAAAAGTTTGCCTGGAAATTTTGTATACATATTTATGATGTACTCCTTGCTATATTTGGAATGTTATCCACCTTGTTATTTTATTATCAATAGCTCTTTGATTACTGGAAATTTTCTGTACATTTTGCATTTTAATTTTATATAGCTATAGTCAGCATTTTATATAGCTATTGACATCATTTTATATAGCTATTTATTAAAGAATTTACTATAGTTAGAGTGACATCAGACCTTTGGGTAAGACACCCTCAAGTTAATGTCTTATTGGTATGATGTCACTGTGAGGTAATTTTCCATTGGCAATGATTTTACATGAGATTAAACAAACAACAAAAACAAAAATATTCTTACAAATGATCCTTTAAATATTTTTATTAATTTATTTATTACAAAATTTAAATACACATGTAATGCCCAGAATGGTGCCTACTGTGATATTGATGAATGCTAGCAGAGAATTAGTCTGGAAAAAAAAAGGAAGATTAGCAAGTGAAGTTTATGTTTTTAAATGTTTGTTGTTTTTTGTGTGAAAATACTTCAAGAATAATAAAATAAATTAAATAGTAAAAAAAATCGCCTTTTTATCTGTAGCTATTGCAATTTTTGGATACAAGATACTCGTGGCATCTCTCTACAGACTATGGGATTATTTACCATTTGGTTAACATGTTTATTGTTGCAGTCTGTAGAGAGTTTCACAGATACTTGAGTGTGAGAATGACAATGTGATAAAAGATCTGTGCCAAACATGTAAAGATGTGAACATGTATCTTACAATTACAAGTACAAGACTTTGACACCAACATTTATTATTTTGAACAGAGACAATTAAAAAAAGCAGCACATCTTGAGTAAATCAAACGATTGAAATAAAAATCGATCACTAACTACAGTTTATTACATGATAGAAATAAAGCTTTTCCATTTTTATAATACCACCCCTGCATAAGTATTTTAAGTTTGCATTTTATTAAAAATATACAAAATAAAAATATTTTGACATTTAAGAACACTTGAAAAATTTTCATTTAAATTTAAACACAAAAAGGAATTTTCACAAACATTAACATATAATTTAATTAAAAATAAAAATTGTTGGAAACAAATTGTTTGTGTGCTTTACTTTAAAAGTGCGCAACAACAAAATCCTACATTACTTCTTCTAGACAACCTGGTCTAAGATAAATCTTATAGAATAACTTGAGGTAAAAACAACCCTAACAGAACGACATCTAGACAACCTGGTCTAAGAGAAACCTTATAAAATAACATAAGGTAAAAACAACCCTAACAGAACGACATCTAGACCAGTGCTTCTCAAAGTGGAGGTCCGCGGACCGGTGCCGGTCCGTGGGCCATCCGCCGCCGGTCCGCAGAAGTTAACAAAAAAGGACAGAAAAAATTGTCAGTGCAGGTAAAATAGTTCACCGGTCCCTGGTGCAATGGAAAAAATTCCTGCCGGTCCGCCATACTAAAAAGTTTGAGAAGCGCTGATCTAGACAACCTGGTCTAAGAGAAACCTCATAAAATAACTTAAGGTAAAAACAACCCTAACAGAACGACATCTAGACAACCTGGTCTAAGAGAAACCTTATAAGGGGCCAACCATATATTACGTACGCACAAAATTCGTATTTTTTAACCCCCCTCCCCCGTTGCATCCCGTACATTTTCCGGACCCCCCCTCCCATGCGTACGTACAAATTCGCTTCCCCCCCCCCACCACGGTTTAAAAAAAATAAAATTTTACGCCTGAGTCAGAAAGAAGATATTAGTTTTACTCTTTGAAGCCGTCCATAAATGACTTCACACGCCTAAAAAGGGGGCGGGGGAGAAGGTCGCGCATTTGTGACGAGGGGGGGGTCTAAAATATTTGAAAATGCGGCTTTTGTCAAAGCTTTGGGGCCGTCCATTAATGACGTTCCGCGATTATAGACGATTTTCATCACCCCCCCCCCACGTCACGCGTCGTCACTAAAAGTTAGACCCCCCCCTTCTTTTCCAATATTACGTCATAAAAATGCCCTCCCCCCCCAAAAAAAAATTCACTTTTTTGTCATTTAAATTTAATTATATATTTAGTGTAAGGCTGGACTTTAATATCGTAACACGCGCTAAGCCCGTGTAAAACGTCATTAAATAAATTGTAAACAAACAAATATTTAAGTACAACTTTTATTTTAAGTTACGCGTTTTGATGTGACGTGACTACCCCTCCCCTTCGTCACAAATGGTCGACCTCCTCCCCCTCTAGGTAAGTAACGTCATTTACGGATGGTCCCAAGAAGGGGCCATCCATAAACGACGTCACGTGAATTTGGCAGATTTTTCACTCCCCCTCCCCCCTCGTCATGCGTCGTCACAAAAACTTAAACCACCCCCTCTAATATGACGTGACAAAGCTTTGCGCGCCCCCCCCCCATAAAAGCTGTACTTTCTATTTGAAAAAGAGCATGTTTAAAATCACTTTTTTTGTCATTTAAGTATTTATTTAGTGTAGACTGGCATTCTAATATCGTAGCAAGTGTGAAGTCATGTTAAACACCATGTAACAAATCAAATATTTAAGTGGAACTTTTAGTTAAAGTTGCGAGTTTTGATGTGACGTCACAGTTCTCTAACACCCCACATCACACATCGTCACAAATATGTAGACAACCCCCCTCCACCCCCTTTTCCACTAGGTGCGTGGAATCCCCGTCCCGTTGTGTGTTTACAACGGCTAAGGCACCAGTGGGCGAAAGAGAAACTTCATCTAATTTCAGATGGACAGATACATCCGACGGATATCTCTATACATCTCTATATATATAAGCCGCATTTGTTGTCTGGATGTCTGTCTGTCTGTTCCCTAATAACTCAAGATCCAGACAACCAAATAACGTGAAATTTGGTACACGTACACAAAATTATACCGGAAAGGTTATTAAACAGGTTTCGTTCCTTATATATAAGATACTGGGGCCCGGGGGCCCAAAATGTAGTTTTTCCCTATATGAGCTATATAAAATAAAAATTATTGAAAATTAAGACGTAAAATAATGACGCAAATTAATAAACATTTTGGTGTCGAGATTAACAAGAAGGCGATTATCGCCATAAAATATTTTTTTTGTTGTTGTTGCTTTGTTGTTGTTGCTTTTGTTGTTGTTTTGTTGTTGTTGCTGTTGTTGTTTTGTTGTTGCTTTGTTATTGTTTTGTTGTTGATGTTTTTGTTGTTGTTTTGTTGCTGTTTTTGTTGTTGCTGTTGTTGCTTTTGTGTTGTTTTTGTTGTTGTTGCTGTTGTTGTTTTTGCTGTTGTTGTTTTTGCTGTTGTTGTTGTTGTCCACATCCCTTGCCCTGCGACGTCAATGTCCTTCATGTTGTTGTTGCTGTTGTTGTTGTAGTTGTTGTTTTGTTGTTGTTTTGTTGTTGATTTTGTTGTTTTTGTTGTTGTTTTGTTGTTGTTTTTGTCGTTGTTGCTGTTGTTGTTTTTGTTGTTGTTGCTGTTGTTGTTAAACCCGGGAGAAGCCGGGTACTTGCCCCTAGTATAAGTATAAGACGCATTTGTTGTCTGTCTGTCTGTTCCCTAATAACTCAAGATCCAGACAACCAAATAACGTGAAATTTGGTACACGTACACAAAATTATACCGGAAAGGTTATTAAACAGGTTTCGTTCCATATATATAAGATGCCGGGGGCCCAAAATGTAGTTTTTCCTTATATGAGCTATATAAAATAAAAAGTATTGAAAATTAAGACGTAAAATAATGACGCAAAATAATAAACATTTTGGTGTCGAGATTAACAAGAAGGCGACTATCGCCATAAAATAATTGTTTTGTTGTTGTTGCTTTGTTGTTGTTGCTTTTGTTGTTGTAGTTGTTGTTTTGTTGTTGTTGTTGTTGCATTTTTTGTTGTTTTTGCTGTTGTCGTTTTTGTTGTCCACATTCCTTGCCCTGCGACGACAATGTCCTTCATGTTGTTGTTGCTTTGTTGTTGTTGCTTTGTTGTTGTAGTTGTTGTTTTGTTTTTGTTGTTTTGTTGTTGATTTTGTTGTTGTTTTGTTTTTATTGTTGTTTTTGTTGCTGTTGTTGTTAAACCCTGGAAAAGCCGGGTACTTGCCCCTAGTCTCTATACATATAAGACGCATTTGTTGTCAGTCTGTCTGTTCCCTAATAACTCAAGATCCAGACAACCAAATAACGTGAAATTTGGTACACGTACACAAAATTATACCGGAAAGGTTATTAAACAGGTTTCGTTCCATATATATAAGTTTTTGGGGGCCGGGGGCCCAAAATGTAGTTTTTCCTTGTATGAGCTATATAAAATAAAAATTATTGAAAATTAAGACGTAAAATAATGACGCAAAATAATAAACATTTTGGTGTCGAGATTAACAAGAAGGCGACTATCGCCATAAAATAATTGTTTTGTTGTTCTTGCTTTGTTGTTGTTGCTTTTGTTGTTGTAGTTGTTGTTTTGTTGTTGTTGTTGTTGCATTTTTTGTTGCTGTTGTTGTTTTTGCTGTTGTCGTTGTTGTTGTCCACATTCCTTGCCCTGCGATGACAATGTCCTTCATGTTGTTTTTGCTTTGTTGTTGTTGCTTTGTTGTTGTAGTTGTTGTTTTGTTTTTGTTGTTTTGTTGTTGATTTTGTTGTTGTTTTGTTTTTGTTGTTGGTTTTGTTGTTGTTTTTGTTAAACCCGGGGAAAGCCGGGTACTTGCCCCTAGTATAAGTATAAGACGCATTTGTTGTCTGTCTGTCTGTTCCCTAATAACTCAAGATCCAGACAACCAAATAACGTGAAATTTGGTACACGTACACAAAATTATACCGGAAGGGTTATTAAACAGGTTTCGTTCCATATATATAAGATACTGGGGGCCGGCGGCCCAAAATGTAGTTTTTCCTTATATGAGCTATATAAAATAAAAATTATTGAAAATTAAGACGTAAAATAATGACGCAAAATAATAAACATTTTGGTGTCGAGATTAACAAGAAGGCGACTATCGCCATAAAATCATAAAATAAATGTTTTGTTGTTGTTGCTTTGTTGTTGTTGCTTTTGTTGTTGTAGTTGTTGTTTTTGTTGCTGTTGTTGTTTTTGTGTTGTTTTTGCTGTTGTTGTTGTTGTCCACATCCCTTGCCCTGCGACGACAATGTCCTTCATGTTGTTGTTGCTTTGTTGTTGTTGCTGTTTTGTTGTTGTTGCTTTGTTGTAGTTGTTGTTTTTGTTGCTGTTGTTGTTAAACCCGGGAAAAGCCGGGTACTTGCCCCTAGTATTTTAATAATGTGTAAACGTTTGGTCTGAATCAAATGTTAAGAGCGGTTTACGTTACTATGCTTAGTATTATGCAACTTAAATTTGGTGTGCGTACGTACACATTCAGTCGAGACCCCCCTCCTCCTACCCGTACGCATGCATACGCAAAATGCCGCAAATTTAAGACCCCCCTCCCCAGTGGCGGATTTAGGTTTGTCAGCGTGGGGGGGGGGCCAACAGAATTTCAGGGGCGCCGCAAAAATTTTTTTTTATTCATTCAATTAGTATAAATATTTCTAGGTGCTGACATAAAATTCATTTGTCTAAATGGCTTGTTCTGCAATGAAGATTAGATACAAATTTTATTGCGATATTTTATGTTGAAAAAAACATTTCTGCTCACTTTAAATGTGAAATTTACGTTAATAAGTTTTCATCTTAATAAGAGACTGCTGCAGTCTCAAATATGAAATCTAAGGTGTGTTGTTTATGTTACATACATTTTCAGAGTTGCCCTATGGCAACTTGCTAGACAAAAAGAAACATCTAGTCTTAAGTAGACATGGTTAATCAATTGAATTTATGGAAATGGTAGTTAATTTGGGAGCTGTTATTGTTATATGTTACAAAATCTAAATATCTCATTATCCTTTGTGTTCACTTTCAATCGCTGAATATCCTAGCAGACTTTAACATAGAAAACTCAGCATAATAAGTTTATAGTCTTTGGGCTAAATAAAACATCTAAATGTTTTGATAATGAGGTAGAATTTGATTAAATTTTTAATAGGCTTCCAATAGTTTGTGGTACTATCTGCAAGATTAATCAGTTTGTTCAGCTTACCATAAATAGCAGTGACAGTAACTCAAACAAATAACTAAGTGTTAAATAAGAAATGCTGTGTTGATCATTCAAAGTAAATTATTTAATATTCTTTTTGTTTACATCAAACCATTGCAATGAATCTCTTCAATATACAAATAATTGCTTTATATTCATGAGAGTAATAGGTCACAAATGTAAACAAAATATAATGTATTGTAAAAAATGTTAATCCTTATATAATAAAAGGCAATGTTCTGTCCGGTCATCGATAGCGATTGGTCCCTCAAACACATATGACTCCTACAGCTAATCATATTGAACACGTTTACGCGGACGTTCAAAACGAGTTATTTTTGGTGCAGTATTTCTTCCAAGACTTTATTTTGAGTTATGTGCGTTGGGATTTATAGTAAATCTGATGCTACAAATAATTAAAAACAGAGACTTTGGTGGAGCGGATTGGTCAGGATTAGTAACACACACACAAAGAGTGCCAATAATATTATACTTATAAATTTAACTAAACAATTTACTTCAGAATTTAAAAAAATAATTTATCACTGGAAGTTTGAGCATCAAACTTTGAGAAGATCAATGAACTTTACACAAACAATGATTGTAATTTCCTTAAATAAACATTTGAAACTCTAATAAGAATGCAGGACTAAACACAAACCATGGATAAGCATAGGACGCAATATTCTTCTGTATAGAAGGAGCATCTGTAACAGATAAGATAAGATAGAGCCCTGAGCCCTATATAAATTGCTTTCTACGTTATTTCATTGAAGCAAAACGATTTATTGTTGATTCAAAGTCAACGTTCTCAGCTAGATCACGTTTGATTGAAATTCATGCCAATCCAGACAGACGTTCGTTTGTCATTGTTGAGCGCAAATAATTTTTGATGAGTTTCAATATACTGAAACTTCTTTCAGCAATAGCACTGCAAACAGGAAGAGTCAAATAAATTTTATAGAGTATTGACAATTTCGGGAGACCTGATGCCATTTATTTTTCAGTCAAGAATGGCTGAACCTTTTTAAGTTGTAGTTCACTAGATAGTAATGTATGTATTGTTGCATAAAAATCTTTGAAGGTATCATATTTCCTGATTGCTTCTTCAAGGTTAATGTCGTGTTTGTAAATTTTGCATAAACTTCGAAAATAATCTTTATTTAATATTCTTCCGACCATTGTGATGGATCAATACAATAGAAATAAGTAACTGTGCCCCAAAAGAAATTAAATCGATTATCTATTTGTATTTAAAGTGTATCCATGATAGTGAAGTACGTTTCAGATTTAAAGCGTGTGGTTGGATCATCAGCCATTTTATCTCTGCTAAGTTCGCCTGACATGCTTTTCTTTTTAAAAATCCTTTATATTAACTCGTGGTGTCTGGTTGATTGTTTGCTTGTCGAAAACAATTTTTGGATCTATTTTAACCCACTTCCTCGTAAGCTAGCGAGCTGAAATTTTGCAGGCAGCCTCGTGTTGATGATAAAAATGATGTATCAAAATTTTAGATTGATCGCATTTACTGTATTTAAATTATTGAATTTTTTGTTTATTATATTTATCTCTATGTATCATGATAAATTTTTGAGATAGGGGCCGTCCATAAATGACGTCACGCACCTAGGGGGGGAGGGGGGTCACACTTTTGTGACGAGGGGGAGGGAGGGGGGTTGAAGAAATGTGACGTCACATCAAAAGGGTAACTTTAAATAAAACTTCCACTGAAATATTTGGTCGCTTACAATTTATTTAATGACTTTTTTTTTCTTCTTTTTTTAAAAAAAAATCAGTGCTTCTCATGTGCGGTCGGTAGGCCATCAGACGCTGGTTGGCGTATGCTATCAAGACACGAAAATTAAATCTAATTATAATCCTTAAGTTTGAGAATCCACAAGATAACATATGAAATTGTTACACTGCGTCGTTTGATGTTGACATCAATGCATTTGTGATCTAACCGCAGCTCCGTTTGGTTCTCGTCATGCCCGTTACCACAAAATATACAAGTTTATGTATGCGTTACCCCCCCCCCACCCCAGACTCTAGGTCCTGCTCACATGACTCGGGGATTTGGGGGAGCGTCTTTAGCACCGAAAATGCTACTGGTGAGTTTTACAAGCATGACAAGTGTCTAAAAATGATTTGAATAGGATTATGTGTAGATATTTTAAGTCAAAACGACACGGAATATCCTTTTTCTTTAAAAGGGGAGGGGGGAGGGAATCTATTTGATAGAATTAAAAACGTTTTAAGTTTGATATAATTGTTCGATTGGTTTTTGGTCAAACGCCCCTGGCCATTCTAGTCTTCTAGATCAGTGCTTCTCAAAGTGGTGGTCCACGGACCGGTGCCAGTCCGTGGGCCATCCGCTGCCAGTCCGCAGATGTTCTCAAAAAAAGGACAGAAAAAATTGTCAGTGCAGGGAAAAGAGTGCACCGGTCACTGGTACAATGGAAAAAATTCCTGCTGGTCCGCAATACTAAAAAGTTTGAGAAGCACTGTTCTAGATATAATGGTAAATGAGCCCATTTAAAATTAGTCAAGTATTCATTAACTTTATTGAATGCATTAAATTCTTGACATCGCAATTCGAGAGGAGAACAAAACAACTTTTCTTCTTAGTTCAGTTTTTAAGGCATTAATTTTAAATATCACAGAAATGATACGTGATAAAGACAAGTCATGTGGATTAAGATATTGTCACTCGTGTCAATATAAATAAAAGTAGGGTAGATTTAGGTGTCTTCATATAGTGCGTAGGTTAAAAATCTACATAGTTGTCAAATTTTTAAAAAAATGCATTTTCTGGAAGGAACCGGTTTAATAATGGGCATATGTTCCAAGCGTACACGTACACATGACGTATTTTAATATATCTAGCGGATTGTAGTGGATGTTTATATGTCCCAAATGAGTCTGCATTACCCCCAAGAATTCCCTTTTTGACCCCAGTTCAGGTTATTTACATCTGTTCGCCGGCCTCTCTTTTACGGGATGCCCGTCAGTCAATTGAGGGATTTTTAAAAAATACATTTTAAAAATGTTATTTTTAAATAATTTTTTTTTCTAAACAAAGACGTTAACCGTGAGGATTAATAATCAATGTTTAATTTGTATGCAATAAAATAAAATATAAGCTAAGCATGTTAACACAGTTCGTTTTCTGAAGGCCGGTTAAAGTTTTTTAAAAAATGCTTCACGTGGGTTACGATATTACAATTAAGATCTTCACTAAATAAAAAATAAATACTTAAATTACAATAAAAGTGATTTGAAACATACTTATTTTCAAATAGAAAATAAAGTGTTTTTTTTTGCAAAGATTTGTGACGTATTTTTAGAGGGGGGGGGTCTAAGTTTTTGTGACGACGCGTGACGAGGGGGGGGGGTACAAAATCGGCAAAAATCGCGTGACGTCATTTATGGACGGCCCCATAGAGTGTCGCGGTGCGTATTATATTGAACAGCCTTTCCTGTCGCGCATTAAGGTGCGTATTTTATTGACAATACTTTTTATAAACATATTCCTGATCGGTGCGCATTATATTAAACATGTTTTACGACACAACTACAACTTTGTATTTTTGGATGGTCTTGCGCTGCGTATAATAATGAACATTCTTTTAGTTACGTCTGGTACATAAAGGATTTATAGTCAAAAACTTGTTTATTTAGTTTAAAAAAAAATTAAATCCTTTATATTAACTCTTGGTGTCTGGTTGATTGCTTGCTTGTTTGCTTTTTTGTCGAAAACACTTTGGATCGATTTTGAACCCACTTCCTCATAAGCTAGCGTGCTGAAATTTTGCAGGCAGACTCGTGCCGATGATAAAAACGATGTATTCGAATTTCAGATCAATCGCATGTACTGTAATTAAATTATTGAACTTTTAGATTATTTTATTGCAATTCACTTTTCTTTAGATTCTGATTTAACATTTAGTTTTGAGCCATTTTCGTTAATAAATGATTTGACATCTACATTTAGAATTTCAAAAGCTTCATCGCTTCTCATTTCAACAAACGTATTTCTTCAAACATCGATCAATTGTTTTGCAAAGGCGTTGCAAGTAGTTTGATAGCACGAAGATAATTTTTGTACAAATAGCATCAGAAAAACAAACGAATATTTTGTTATTAAAACAGATAGTCCCATAGCTTCTGCTCTGACACTTCCTTTATATTCTGTTGATTTCCCTGAATCAAGTGTGGCTAGAATAGCAGAGAATGATCCAACAACTGCACGAACTGCATGCTTACGGCTTGCACATCTTGTATCAGAAAGTCGTTTCAGAGTATCTACTGTTGATTCATATTGAGATTTCTGATGTTCTTTAAGAGTATGTAGACGTGGTAAACTAGACGTAAGGAATGCATACAACTTTAAATCTGTGCCAAAAAACCACTGCACATCACTGTTTACAGACTTTGCTTCGATAGTAACCAAATTCAAAACATGGGCACAACAATTGGGTGAAAGTTTCTTTATCTGAGTTTGAAGGCCACTCTTAATTCCTGAGTATGCCTGTCCTCGACAGAGTGTAAAATCAATGGTTCGCTTTTTTTTTAGTTCAGTTACAATCTTCTCAGCAAATGCGGCAGCATTTTTTATTTATTTTGTTAAGTAGCATAAACGGTGGTCGTAGGGGGTCCTAATGTTTCCATTAGAACCTACTAGGGGCGGTGCTTGGTAGACCTTGGTGGGCGCCCCATCTCCCTTCCAGGTCAGTGGAGGACTTTCTTAGCGTTTGTCATTCCATTTTTATTGTGGCTTTAACGTGGGATAGATCCCACGCCCCTCAGCTTGTGAGGCGAGCGCACTATTCACTATCCAGCCGCTGTTTACCAAAGTATAAAAGCCTATAAATCTTTCCACAAGTCCTGATTTTAAAAAAATTAACGTAAAGACACTGACATCTGATCAATTCTAGATATATCAATGGTTGAATCAATAATTTATGAAAAGAATTGTGCAGACTTAACTTAATTATCAATTCTCGCCGATAATTCAGATGCGAGTGATTGATTTAAACCAGATATTACAGTTTCATCATTTGAAATACGATATTTAGCAAGCAGTTTGGTGTTGATTAGAAGTTTCGTGTTTAGCCTTTTTTAAAGGCATTTTTTGTCCGACAGTTTGGCCTTTTACCCAAATTATAATCTGGCAACACTGTAGTAGTAGTAGCTCTTCAATTTTAGAAACATGATACTGATACGATAACCGAAGTGAATGAGAGAATACACACTACCCTAGACCAGCGAATATACTCTACCTTACTATATATGGAGTTAAAAAATTATTTAAAGTATTCTTTATAATATATCAATTACTAAAGCATATAATAATCTGATTCGACTATAATTTATAATTATTGTAATTGTAAAAATAAGGGTAAAAGGTAAAAGCAAAGTTTACGTACCCATGGACACAGTACATGGCCGCCATCTTTGTTAAGTTTAAAAATAAAAACGAAGGATCTTCTTTTTCGACCACGTAGGACGTAAGTACTTGGCTCATCATCGCCCTTCGTCCCATCTGGGGCATAGGCCGCGAACAAAGTCTCTCCAGGCATCCCGGTCCTGCGCCAATCTCTCAATCTGCCCCCAGCTGTGCCCGCTCATTTTTGTGTCTGCCTCCAGTTCTCTTCTCCAGGTCATTTTGGGACGACCTCTTTTCCTTTTGCCTTGGGGGTTCCATGTGAGGGCTTGTCTCACAATGCTGGATGTAGGCTTTCTGAGAGTGTGGCCAATCCATCTCCATCTGCGCTGGCGTATTAGCTCTTCCACTGGCTCTTGTTGTGTGCGGTGCCAGAGGTCCTCATTGGTGATGACATTTGGCCAGCGGATTCGGAGAATTGCTCGGAGACATGTATTTATAAAGGCTTGATAAAATTTTCAAAATGAATCCAATGGATTAAAAGATGTAATACATCTATCTTAGCTAGGTACTTGGAAAATATTTTCAAAATGAAGCTATACTATACTATAAGTCGACCCGTGCGGCGATGCTTTCCTCGCTTCATCCTAGGCCTCGGAGCGTAGTCGACCCGTGCGGTAATTCGACTATTTTAAATCACCGAACCCTAATACCTCGAGCACAAAAGAGGGTCAAATTTGCCACTTAGTGTTGGTTATCTCGATCCCCATGACCAATTGTCAGCTTTTGAAAATGTTAGATGTGATTTTTTATAACCTAGTGAAGTGTGAAGGCATACAATTTCTGCCTCGCTGGTGACGTCACAGCCCGCTTGCTCACAGCGCTGTGTTACTAACTTAAATAGCCAGCTTTTGAAAATGTTCTTATCGATAGGCTGAACCGATCGGTTTGGCTACTCGGCATCTGCCGATTTTCGTATACTCAGAGATACTCGGCAATTGGCCGCGTAAGTGATGCCGAGTATTACATAATTGCTCCAATAGCAAAGATGCAAGCAGAATCGCATGTCTAAAACATTTCGCTTCATATGGAATAACAAAATGTACTGTGTGGAGACTTGTTGTCATTGGCAACCATTCATCCTTCAAACTCATTTTGACTCTATTACTACTGCTTTGTTCTCATTGTTTCATTCATAAGAAGTGGCCGTGTGCTAAAGCCATTTAACTATTGGTTAGAATTAATTAAAATGTATCATAGTTGAAGGTTCAAAAGGAGTTCCTAATTTATTTTTGTAAACTTTTATAGAGAAGAGTTTGCTTTGTTATGATAAACAAATAACGGCAACGCCTTAGTGTAAAAAAACCTCGAAAATCATGTGCATGTACATTCTCATTTATTAATGCTAGTGATGGGACGAAAAATCATAGGGTACTTACTGTAAACAAGGCTCCCCAGATTTTAAAATATATAATATAACAGATTACAGATAATTTACCCACCCCCACTCTCAATCTCCCACACCATTGTTGTTGGTTAGTCCGATTAGCACTCAAGTTTAAAAACCGAAGGAATTCCGAGTCCATTGTAAACTAAGGGAACGGACGGGGTGGATTATTTATTAGTGTAGCTTGTAAGGAAAGTCACCAGCGGACCCTGCGCGCGCACAAGGTGTGTCGGGCAGGACTAGATGAATTCTTTATACATTTAGTTATGTACTAGGGAGAAAAACTGCGCTTACGCAATAAAGGGTTATATTTAAACTTAAACGGTCCTTAAAAACGAATGGTCTTAACAACCTCAGGAAAGAGTGAAGAAATAGGGTCCCGATAATCCGATACGATTCCGATTAATCGTCCAATCACTAATTAACGCACATCATGTATATAATTATAAAGAATAAAGAAATTTCAAGCGCATGTTAATATTTTGCCCCCATATTGGTTTTGGTTTAACTCGGTGATGGGTTATCTCGGCGCCATTTTCATACCCCGAGGCCGTCGACTTAAGCGGGCCCCACTGTAATTGAGAATAATTTATTTCTAACTACGTTGTCTATATCCTAAGGCTCAGGGTTTCAAAACACAGTGTGTACTTTACTTGCTTCTACTTCAAGTAAATGTACCAGGTAGATTCAGTCGACTTGGATTTTAAATGGGGCTGTAAACGATTAATTTAAATTTAATTGTTAACTTTTGAAAAATTAATGATGATTAATCGTTAATTTCGATTAAAGACAAAAATTAAAATTTATGATGTCGTAAGTAACATTTATTAAATGTTCTTGTTGAAATCTAAATAATGTCTCCTTTATATGTCATCTTTTAACCAACTATGCAAATAGACAAGTTTGTTGACATTTTTTGGTTCAAGTGATAGGCGGGTATAATTGACAATATAACCAGCCCAGCTGAACAATAATGCACAAGGAATGACATTATCGGATATCGGTGCTCATTAAGTTTCCACCATTGTAGAGGGTTGATGGATTCAGGAACTTTCATCTCCATTTTGTAACGCAGTAATTCATCAGAAGAGCTGTCATCATTTTCTGTCTCTGAACCAGACTCCATTCCTGCCATTAGCTTAATACTAATACGCTTTTCATTTGGTTTGATAAGTAGGCGAAGTGTTACAACCATGGTAGGAAAACTTTATCAACATTTTGAACATTCCCGTCAGACAATAGTTTAAAACCAAAATGTTCGTATAATCGCCAGAGATTTATTATTTATCAGCCTCTATTTTTTGTTTACTTTTTGACTTTCAATAATTTGTAAGGGATGGGTCAATTAACCATTAAAAATTAATTTATTCGTTAAATTTTTTTAACGATTAATAAGGAAATTAATCCTTTATTTTCACCGCCCTAATTTGAAACAAAATTCTAAAAATAACATAATTTTTGTTAAAACTGGATTATTTTTTATCAATTTTTTTTTGAGTTATAAAGAGATGGTATTTATGAAGTAATATTTGTGATTTATTTGAATTTGTGTCAGATAAACTAAAGAGACAGTTGGACAAAGTATTTTGGAATAAACATTCAGGCTGTTGGTCAACTGTAGATGACTTCTTCATAACCACAAGCAATGTTTGTGTGCAGTAGTCTAGTCTTGATGATAGAGGTGGAGATACAATTGGTGAACCCTTGGCTCTTGTATTTATAACATATTGGGACAGGTAATCTTTTTGACTTTTAGAATAAAAATAACTTATCTCATGTAGATAAAGATATTGAATGCCAGTTTTTTAATCTATAGTTATGTGTCACTGTCAATCATGTACTTAAAGAAACAATATTGTGTGATAGTGACATATTATATGACATTTTTTTTTAAATTCAAGGCTTAAGTTCGTTTTTATTTTATTATTTTAATATTTTTGCTGACCAACTTCTATCATTACGGTACTTACAAACTACTAAACTTTCTCTCTGAGTTTCAGATATATCAAGTGCAAATTTAGTACCACCTCAAATGCACCTAAAGAGACATAGTAATTATTACTGCCAAGTAAAGCAAGTTGAAATATTTAGAATGACAGATCATATTATAGTTTAAAATACCTATTGAAAAGGAAGTATCAAGATACAAATCTTTTAATTGTAATAATTGTGGAAAAGGTTTGTATTCATTTTGATAACTGCATTGAACATGGGACATTGTTCTTAAGAAAGAGCTTTTAAATATGATATCTGTGGGAAATGTGACTACAGTCTCATAACACATAGTAAAAAATTCAGGTGAAAAACATTTTTAATGTAATATCTTAAGGAACTGTTTTTCAAAATCTGGTAACCTAAGAAAACACAAAATGGCACTTTCCGGAGAAAAACCTTTCAAATATGACATCTGTGGTAATGGTTTTAGAAGATCTAATAACTTAACAGTGCACAGGACACACACATTCTGGAGCAAAACCTTTCAAATGTAATGTCTGTGGTAAATGTTATACACAACCTGGATCTCTGACAGTACACAAAATGAGACATTCGGGAGAAAAGCCTTTCAAATGGGACTTTTGTGGTAAAAGTTTCGTACACTCTGGTCACCTGACAGTGCACAAAAGGACACATTCTGGAGAAAAATCTTTCAAATGTGACTTCTGTGTTAAAGGTTTTACAACCTCTGATTCACTAAGAGTACACAGTAGGTTACATTCAGGAGAAAAACCTTTCAAATGTAATTTCTGTGGGAAATGTTTTAAAAAATCTGGACACCTAACAGTACACAAAATGACACATTCAGGAGAAAAACCTTTCAAATGTGACTTTTGTGGTAAAGGTTTTACACAATCTAGTAAACTAACTGTACATAGAAGGATACATTCTGGAGAAAAACCTTTCAAATGTGACTTTTGTGGTAAAGATTTTACACAATCTAGTCAACTAACTGTACATAGAAGGACACATTCAGGAGAAAGACCTTTCAAATGTGACATCTGTGGTAAATGTTTTACACAATCTGGCTGCCTGACAGTACACAAAATGAGACATTCAGGAGAAAAACCTTTCAAATGTGATGTCTGTGGGAAATGTTTTACACTATCCAGTCTACTAACTTTACATAGAAAGACACATTCTGGAGAAAAACCTTTCAAATGTGATATCTGTGGTAAATGTTTTACACAATCTGGCATCATGACAGTACACAAAATGACACATTCAGGACAAAAAGTTTTTGAATGTGATGTCTGTGGGAAATGTTTTACACTATCTAGTCAACTAACTTTACATAGAAGGACACATTCTGGAGAAAGACCTTTCAAATGTGACATCTGTGGTAAATGTTTTTCACAAGCTTGCATCCTGACAGTACACAAAATGACACATTCAGGAGAAAAACCTTTCAAATGTGACTTCTGTGGTAAAGGTTTTACACAATCTAGTCAGCTAACTGTACATAGAAGGACACATTCTGGAGAGAAACCTTTCAAATGTAACATCTGTGGTAAATGTTTTACACATTCTGGCAGCCTGACAGTACACAAAAGGACACATTCTGGAGAAAAACCTTTCAAATGTGACATCTGTGGTAAATGTTTTACACATTCTGGCAGCCTAACAGTACACAAAATGATACATTCAGGACAAAAAGTTTTTGAATGTGATGTCTGTGAGAAATGTTTTACACTATCTAGTCAACTAACTTTACATAGAAGGACACATTCTGGAGAAAAACCTTTCAAATGTGACTTCTGTGGTAAATGTTTTACACAAGCTGGCATCCTGACAGTACACAAAATGACACATTCAGGAGAAAAACCTTTCAAATGTGACTTCTGTGGTAAAGGTTTTACACAACCTAGTAAGCTAACTTTACATAGAAGGACACATTCTGGAGAAAAACCTTTCAAATGTGACTTCTGTGGTAAAGGTTTTACACAATCTAGTCAGCTAACTGTACATAGAAGGACACATTCTGGAGAGAAACCTTTCAAATGTAACATCTGTGGTAAATGTTTTACACATTCTGGCAGCCTGACAGTACACAAAAGGACACATTCTGGAGAAAAACCTTTCAAATGTGACATCTGTGGTAAATGTTTTACACATTCTGGCAGCCTGACAGTACACAAAATGACACATTCAGGAGAAAAACCTTTTAATTAAATGTGACTTCTGTGGTAAAGGTTTCTCTAGTCAACTAACAGTGCACAGAAGGACACATTCTGGAGAAAAACCTTTCGAATGTGATGTCTATGGGAAATGTTTTAAAAGATATAGATATTCTGCATAATCTCTACACATTCAGGATTAAAAACCTTGCAAATGTGATGTTTGTGGTAAATGTACAAAAAACATTAGACCAAATTAACACAAAAGGACACAGGAGACATGTCTTTCAAATGTAATTCTGTTGAAAATGCTTAAGACTAAATTGGCTCTTTTTTTTGTCCCCAAAACCATTCAGGAGAACATATTTGCAAATTTAATGCCTTGGGGAAAGCTTTTACCAATAATAGTACAGTCGAAACCGGTTAAGTCGACGGCGTTGGGGTATGAAAAATGGCCTTGAGATAACCGATGATCAATTTTAAACAAAAACCAATATGGCACCAAAAAAATAACATGTGCTTGAAATTTCTTTATGTACATGATTAATTAGTTAGCGTTAATTAGTGATGGGATGATTAATCGGAATCGTATCGGAACCCTAATATTTCTTCACTCTTTCCTAAGGTTGTAATGACCGTTCGTTTTTAAGTACCCTTTAAAATTTAAATATAACAATGGTTCCCACTCAGGAAAAAGTCGGGAATTCTTTAAAAAAATTTCTCGGCCTTGAAAGTCGGGAAAAGTTATGACTAATCGGGAATTTATATATAAAATATATATATATATACAGTCGAAACCGCTTAAGTCGACAGCGTTGGGGTATGAAAAATGGCGTCGACATAACCGATTTCTCGGCCTTGAAAGTCGGGAAAAGTTATGACTAATCGGCAGCTTTTATATATATATTTTTTTATATATATTTATGCCGAAGTAAAGGACTTTGATTACAACTCTGTGGTAGTGGTATGTTTCGATTCCATTTAATAAAAAAAAGTTACCAGTTTATAATTGTCTGCGCATGCGTTAAAAGGTCAAAGTTCTCGCCTCGTCACACGCTGCGGCATGTGTGTAGCATGGCGTAGCCGCTCGCGTTTGCCGTCGTATCAGCGAATTTAAAATACAAATAAACAAATCAATATGGTTATTTTAAGTTTAATGCTTTTGACGTGCAGGATATCTGTTACTATCAGAACGCTCTCGAATTTCCTCAGTCAATCAAACTTGTAATATAAATGAAACTATTGTGGCCTTGACCGTTGATCACAGCACGCTGTGTGTACTGTGTTATAGACCTCGGCCGGCAAATAAGTCTAAGCGAATTTTAAAAAAAATCATTCCTTATCAGAAATGATTTGATTTCATCGTCATGCGCGTGTTAGTCACAGTCACGTATCTTACTGGTAACAAAGCAACAACACACTTTTAAAAGAATAATAATTTTTTTATTTGATTAAATAATTTAAAATAAAAACCACCGTCAATTCTCGATACAAACCTTTATTTTCATTTCTAAAGATATTCGTTTATCTTAAAAAATAAAATGATTAATACATCAGAAAATGAATTAAGTTTAATAATAATATAAATAATAATATAACATGCACTGCGAAATGACGATTAACGACCTATAACGCGATTGTCCAGTACCTCGGGTGAATACATACTCCATGGATACACGTCGAACAAATAATTCACACACGCAAAACATCCGGTACTTTTTATTGAAATCTCGTAGAATCACACAATAGCCGGACGTCTCGAAGAAAAGCGAGATGTCAACACTGTTTTGAACTAAAAATGCCATAGTGCATTGCTAGGCCAACCGACGAGGATCGAGCTAACCAAGTTAAGTTGCAAATTTGGCCCTCTTTTGTGCTTGAGGTACAAGGTTTCGGCGACTTAGAAAAATCGAATTAGCCGATGAAAAAATGCTAAGACAAAGAGATAATTTGGCGGTTCCAATAAAAAACGTCGAGTTAGTGGGGTGGTCGAGCTAACCGAGCTCGAGGTAAGTGGGTTCGACTGTAACTGGGGTACGTTCGAATATCCGGCATGCCGGATATCCGAACCAGACAACCTGATTTGTGCAATTATCGGGGATTCGGCAAATACTTATGGCAGATCTTGATATTTTCGGGACATCACTGTTGTGAAGAATTTTAGAAATCAAATTATATGATGAAATGAAACTATCTGAAGAGTGTAGGATTACCAGTCAACTGCATTGCTGCTAACTCCACAAGTTTGCCTGGAAATTTTGTATACATATTTATGATGTACTTATTGCTTTATTTTGAATGTTATCCACCTTGTTATTCTATTACATGTACTTTCATTCTTTGCAACTTTTATGTACATACTGCATTTTATATAGATATTACATGTAAAAGAATTTAATGATGTTAGAGCGACATCAAACCTGGAAGCTTGGGGGGTAGTTACCGTATATACTCGTTCGCAAGCCGACCATTTTTGGACAAAATGTAGGGGAAAAAGTGGTCGGCTTATGAGCGGGTCATAGGTGAAAATCTGCATGGATATTGAATATCGGTGTTGTTATTGTAGAATATCAGTGTCCTTTTCAACATTCTACAAGATTCGACTGCTCTATCAGAAGCTATAATATAATATTAAAAATCAGCACTTACCTTATTTAATCATTTTATTTATTTTTGTGAACGTTTTAATAAATTGTTTTTGCAAATTTTGTTTTCAACCACGGATTTTAATGTGCGCGCTTTCGTCACTGTTTAACAAATATATATAGTATTTAATAAAGAGCAGAAAGACAAAGATAGGCAATACAAAGTAAACAATCATAATGACCGATTTAGCTTGCAGTTTTAAAAAATGTACCATTTTTTTAAAGCTGTCCTATTATTTTTGGGGGGGTCGACTTGCGATCGGGTTATACACTTTTAATACTTTTCCCTTTTCCAAAAGTGGGGGGGGTGGTCGGCTTATGAACGAACGGGCTATAGAACGAGTATATATGGTACTTTATTCTCTATAAGAAGAGGGTGCAATTGGGAACTTTGGTTGAATGTCACAAGTAATCATTTTATTTTATCATTATTTACTGCACATATGACATGCATACATTCTAAAGAATTAAAAACAGTTCTGATTTTTAAAATATTCAAAGTTAAATTTTAAATATTGGGAGAGGGGAGAAAATCATGAGCAACTGAGTTATTAAAATGTATTAAATGTTATTCTTTTAAATAATAACATCCTCCAGAAGATATGCTCCAGGAGAAGCAATCATTTAATATAGTTCCGCTGTAAAACGAATTTTATATATGTAAAATGTATCTGCATAGTTTTAGCTATTTTTAATAAATCATAAATCTCTTGAATATTTAAAGCTAATGATTTTCTTTTATTCAATACCTTGGAGTTTGTGTTTTAAAATGATGTGTTTTAGCCTCTGATTGAACATGTAATAAAAATAGTTCAGTCCTGGAGGCTGCAGTTAGTTAGCTGGTCAATATTTGGTTGGAAAATCTCTGCAGTTGGCCTCGTTTGATGATTTGAAATTAATATTAGTAATACATAGCATTTATTGGCTACCCAATCTTAGTCTTTAGTTTCTAACTATGTGTTATGGTTCTAGTAGTCTATAACTCATTTGATTTTGAAATTAATATTAGTTATAGTAATACTAGCATTTATTGGTCAAGACGTAAAATAATAAAACAAGGGAACGATTTTAATTTTATTAAAGTTAATGTCTATGATCTTTCATTGATGACAATTTTCTGCCCACTGAATATAATATAAATTATTTATAAATAATATAAAACATCTTGTGTGTTTGGGCACAGTGAAATCTGGTAATCATCAACCTAGAAACAATGCATTACTTACAAAAAAATTACATATAGTCCTAATCGGCCTTGAAGATGAATTAGGAGGCAGAAGGTCACATGGGGTGGGGGCTCAGTTTGCACTTCACTAAATTTTATTTTCTGTTTTAAAGTACAAGAAATAAATTTTTGTACAGGGTACACCGAAAGCAAATAAAGTTGTTGACAATTTTACTTACAAACATTCTGTAATTGTGAATTTCATTGAAAACCAATTTGAAAATAATAAATTATCCATCTAAGCTGATCTAGAAACAAAGATGAAAATGCACATGGTGCCTGCAATTGAATTTCATAGTAGATTTAGTCATCGGTTTATGAGTACAAGTTGTTTACTAGATTTACAGTGTACTAATAATTGTGGACATGGTGATAAGTGGTCTATTCCAGTGGTTCTCAAACGTTTTAGTATTGCGGACCGGCTGGAATTTTTTCCATTGCACCAGGGACCAGTGAACTTTTCCCCCTGCACTGACGTGATAGCGAAATGTCATTTCTTAGTAACTTCTGCGGACCGGCATCGGATAGCCCACGGACCGGCACCGGTCGGCGGACCACCACTTTGAGAAGCCCTGGTCTATTCAATAATTAATTGTCCGCATTAGGTGCCGTCCATAAATGACGTCATGAAACTATTTTTTAAAAAGGTGGGGGGGGGCACACTTTTGTGACGAGTAGGAGAGGTTTTTTTTAGAACTGTGACGTCACATCAAAACAACGTGCTACTTTAAATGAAAGCTCCACTTAAAATATTTCATTCAATTTATTTCATGACGTTTTTTAAATGACCACGCGTCTTACCATATTTAATATTAGAGTACAGCCTAAATAAATACTTAAATGAAAAAACATTGATCGGAAAAATGCTCATTTTCATTCAATTTATTATTCATATACTCATAATTAAATGACAGAAGACAATTTAATAGTAAAATTTAAGATAAATGACATATTGATAAAGTATTGTGTCGACAATTAAGCTTTCCCATCAAGATGCCTAATATATGCCACCTGGAAAATAATATTTATTAACAAAATATATATCATATGAAATAAAGAAGAAAACCGTAAAAAACAAAGTTTTTTTTTACTATAAATCCTTTATATTAATAAAAGAATTAAACAATTTAATTTGCAATTGTCACGCAAGTAGTGTCTGTCAGTCCTGACGCTACTTATTTTAGAAAGCAGGGAAAACCAATTTACTGCACCAATGCATCAAAAGGTGTGGAAATTAAAGATGCGCTGTAAGAAAAATATTATATGACGTCATTGTTTTCGCTCATATTTTAATTTTGGAAAAGGGATCAATGTAATAATATTTAAAAAACGTAAATAACCAAGTTTTTGACTATAAATCCTTTATGTACGAGCAGTAACTAAAAGAATGTTCATTATAATACGCAGCGCAAGACCATCCAAAAATACAAAATTGCAGTTGTGTCGTAAAACATGTTTAATATAATGCGCACCGATCAGGAATATGTTCATAAAAAGAGCTGTCAATAAAATACGCACCTTATTGCGCGACAGAAAGGTTGTTCAATATAATACGCACCGCGACGCTCTATCTCAAAAAAATAGCATGATACATAGGAATAAATAAAATAATCTAAAAAATCAATAATTTAATTACGGTACATGCGATCGATCTGAAATTTTGATACATTGTTTTTATCATCGGTACGAAACTGCCTGCAAAATTTCAGCTCGCTATCTTGCGAGCAAGTGGGTTAAAAATCGATCAAAAGTTTTGGCGACAAGGTCGGTCGGTCGGCCGCAGACACCACGAGTTAATATAAAGGATTTAAAAAGAGGATTTGATGATGGTTAATTATAAAATCAAACGGGGCGCCTACGGCAACCCCTATTATAAAATACTTTGTGTACATTTCAGAAAGTTTAATATTTCGTATTTATCAAACAAGGACAAGTTAGTTGGGCTTTTGAAAAAGGTCGGCGTCGTAGGTGCCCTAAAAATATTGCATTTTTTATAAAATAAATAGATTTCAGCTGAAAACGTCCGTCATTTTTGACGGGTGATACGCTAGTGTTCATTATAATACGCAGCGCACGACAATCCAAAAATCCAAAATTTTAGTTATGTCTCGTAAAACATGTTTAATATAATGCGCACCGATCGGGAATATATTTTTTAAAAATTATCGTCCATATTATAATACGCACAGAATCGCGCAACAGGAAAGTATTAAAAAGGTCGTTCATATATAATACGCACCACGACACACTATATTAAAATGATACATGATACATAGAGATAAATAAAATAATCTAAAAATTCAATAATTTAATGACAGTACATGAGATGGATCTGAAATTTTGATACATCGTTTTTTATCATCGGCACGAACCTGCTCGCAAAATTTCAGCTCGCTAGCTTACGATGAAGTGGGTTAAAATCGATCCAAAGTTTTTTTCGACAAACAAGCAAGCAATCAAGGGCTCAAACAGACACCACGAGTTAATATAAAGGATCAATATACATAATTCCCGTTGTCTGTATGTATGGTTGTAATGTAGGTGGCGCTGCGAATGGATGTAATGCTGCTAGGTGGCGCTGAGATCGATTTTGTTTTATAATGCTGCACCAAACATAACACTTTTCGAACGTTCCGCATAAAATTATTCAATATGATAATAAATGAATCAAATAAAATAAAATAAATGAAAGTTCTGTGTTACGTAATCTTTTATTCTGATGTGTATGAATTTTGAAAACTTCCGTCATTTTTGACCAAATTTTGACCATTTCGATCAAAATAAAATTACATGAAGATGAAAAAAATTCAAATATCTTCCCTTTAACTTTAATATGTAAATTAAAATAATAATAGCCCCCCCCCTTTTTCTCTCTCTCTCTTTGTGTCTCTGTGTGTGTGTGTGTGTGTGTGTGTGTGTGTCGTTCGTCGTCGGGTAGGCGGGCGGAAAAAAAACGTAAAAAAAAAGACACTTCCCGTGACTTAAAGCAAGCCATCGATGACCACATCTCGTGTTTAACACCAGGAGGAGTTCACTCAGTTTCAGGCTGTAAATGTTTGTTGCGTTGGAGCATAATCAATACTTTAAATTCTGTCTCATAAAAAAGGTATTTATAGTCAAAAACTTTGTTTTTACGGGGTTTTGTAAATCAATTATTATAATGTAATGTCGTAAGGGTACCGTCCATAAATGACGTCACGCGCCTTTTTAAAAAAGGAAAAATGGGGGGGGGGTGTTGTGCACGCATTTGTGACGATGTTTTACGAGAGGGGCAGGGGTGTTTAAGAAATGCAACGTCAAATATTTTTTAAAAAACGCGCAACCTTAAATGAAAGTGCCACATACATATTTGATTTCTTGCATCTTATTTAATGACGGTTTTAACGTCTTCACATGTGTTATAATATTAGAGTCCAGATTTTCAATAAATACATATTTAAATGACAAAAAAGTAGGACTGCAGACAGTGGCGTAGCTAGAACTTTTGCCGCCCGGGGCGGTATCCAATTTGACGCCCTTTTTAGGGTCCGTCCATAAATGACGCCACGAACCGGGAGGGGTTAGGGAGTCACACATTTGTGACGAAAGGGGGGTGACGTCACGTCAAAACGCGCAACTTTAAATAAAATTTCCACTTAAATATTTGATTACTGACACTTTATTTACTGACGTTTATGTAAAACGCGTGTTACGATATTAGAATGCAGCGTTACACTAAAAACATACTTAAATAAATGACAAATTTTTTATTTGAAACATGCTCATTTTCAAACAGAAAATACGGCTTTTATGGGGGGGGGGTCCAAGCTTTGTGACATCTTATTGAAGAAAGGGTCTAAGTTTTTGTGACGAGGGGGGGGGGAATTCAGCCAAATTCGCGTGACGTCATTTATGGACGGCCAGTTAGTCGATTATATTATGGTTTTTATAAATTAATAAACTTGAATAAACAATTGTAATTGAAACGAAGTAAAGGTGGGGAACAAGTTTACCATTGCATGCCATATTGATGTAAGCAGTAATAAAAGAGGCCGCATAAGATTATATACCTATGAATACAAATTTATAAAATACAAGATACTTTTTTTTAAAGGCCACAAGAAATTTACTGAGGTAGCAGGTCGCCCCCCCCCCAATGAGACAAAACATATTCCAAATTTACAACAACAAAAAAATACCAATCACTATTCTTCTATTTTGTATACTATTTATAAATAAATGATTTTTTTTATTTACAAAGAAATTGTATACATTAGTATGTAAACATATTTATACAGTTACTTTCCTAACTTTCATAATAGAAAAATCGTGTATTATGCTATCAAAATTAAAATTGTCTGCAATATCAATATCTTGTTCTATGGACTATGGACAGTATTGCAAGATTTTGTTGTTTTTAATCGCTCATTGTGGAACGAAGATAATTTTTTTTCAACTTCAGTTTGGAGAAGCTCCTTTCATAACTAGCGACACTGAGAGCAATAGTTGAAAAAATTCATAGCAAAATTACAATGTTGGTTACAGAATTTTCCTATCTATACTGTTGAATAAATTTTAATAGATCAAGGAGGCCTTTTCCCGCGTTTTTCTAACATAATGCCTTGTAGTGTATGTACAGCCATAAAGATCTGAATCCTTTTTCTTTCCAAATTGAACTGTTCTTTATCAATGTCACTAAAGTAAGTTATTTGATGTTGAAATGCTTCATTTTGTAGGTTACATGGTATTAAATACGAATATTTACTTGCAAGGAAATGCAACTCATCAAAGCGCTCTTTTATAATTCCATCCATGGATAAAACATTTCTTGATGTACTTCTTTTTCTAAAGATAGAACCACGTCTTTTTAATTTTCCCAACTCATATTTTTTCCTAACTCCAGTTGTTATCTCCACCTCTTCACAAATTGTTTGGCTGATATAACATCTTTTTTCTATAAGCACATCTCTTTGTTCCATGCAATGGGTTTGAATTAATTTTAAAAAATGACGGGTTCCAATAAATTGAGATAACATAGAAAAGAAAAAGATTGCATCGAATTGAGTAAAATTCCAGCATCTGATCTCGTTTTACTAGTCACTTCTTCAGATGTCAATTTTTCCAAGACGCTTGAATTTTTAAAGTACTAGTATGTCTTTTTTCGAAATTATCTATGCCTATTGTGGTGTTTATTAACGGAGAAATTTGAATATTTTCATATTTTTATCATAAATCTTAATGCTTTTCCATAAAATAGACGCATTCAATTTATTTACATATTACTTTAATAAATTGGATAGGCGTAACATTTTTAATGAATAACCACATTTTAATGAAAAACACAAATTAGTTGTGCTACTTTAATGCAATAAAAGCAAAATAAATTACATTTTTAATGACTTATCTTACAAAAATTTTCCTAAAACTGAAACAGTGTCACGTATGCATCACATGTGTATTGCGTGATTGCATGATGGAGAGGTCATGTGAGTAATAAGCGCGGGAAGAGAGGAGCCTTCCCATTGGCTGAGAAGGTTGGGCGATCAGTTGTCAGATAACTTCCGTGAGGGAAGGACATGATGTGTGTGCTTGAGAATTCCACGTTGTATAACCTCAAATAATAATTCTTGTACATAGTATACATATTAAAGTTGTTTTATTGAAACAAGTTCTTCAGTGGATTATTGTATACAAGATAATGTATTGAGAGAACGCCTACAAGAGAGTTACCTATAAAATAAATATAACCAGTTACAGTTACATTGGTTACAGTTACAGTTACATTGGTGTCAGTAAGTAAAGTCAAAGTTCTAAGTGAACACAGTAAAAGAAATTTGAGAAAGTGAGGTTCGTGGAAGTCACCAGTATTGGATATTTCAAAAAGGAAAATATTCATTAAAAGAAGAAATATTAGCAGCTATCGTATTTTGTGAATATTCAAGTTCGTAAGAAGCTGTGAATAAATTTTTGTGGTTCAATGAAAATACAAAAATATTTCAAGATGGCGGCATAACTGCACGTGTCCACAGCGTGCTGTGTATAAAACTAGATCACCTAGTTGGTTACCTACAGTCGACTACATGTACAAGCCTACTGACTGTTACACGCAGTGACACGGTCTGCACAGTACAAACGTACTATAGTATACTGTATACACACTACCGAGATCGCGGTAGGTCGTTACGTCAGCAAGCAAGTTGGTTCTAAAAATAAACAGTGCTGGAATCTGGGTCGAACAGGCTTACTGTATGGTGACACACGGTGAACATATATAGTTCGTGACGTCAACAAGCTCACTGCTAGTTGATTCCAAGAAATATTTGTAAACATAACATCGAACTGGAGAAGCTATGGACTATTAACAACTGTGTCAGTGTGAATTAAAAATAAAATAAACGGAATTTTTATCCATTCATTGTGTGAAGAGTTTGATAATTGCAATTTTGGATTAATGGAGTGAACTAAATTGTTTAAAAACTACTCGAAAATTGAAAATTTAACCAAGTGACTTTTATTCAAAACGATTGGACCATTTAATATGTTTTGTCAATGTGAGGGAGCGTATATATAAAAGTATACTAAAGATCCCGTGTGAGGATTCTTTTGTTGTCTCACCTTGTCAAAAATATATTGCGTGGTTTTGACGTGTCACTTATGTGAACTTAACATTTTGAATTCAAGATTTTTCATTTGGAGAATTTATAACTTTATCAATATATATACATACATTCATTACCGAATTGCTAGACTCATATTATTCAATCAAACAAAACATGGATTACTACAAGGAATTCACTGCCATAGCTAAAGAGATCGGACTAAAGGGAAAAGAAATGAGAGATTTCATTGAAGAAAAAGTAAAAATAGCTAAAGAAGAAGATACGCTAAGAATAGCTGAAGAAAAAGAAAATCAAAGAATAGCTGAAGAAAAAGAACAGCTCAGAAAAGCTGAAGAAAAAGAAATTCAAAAAGAGGCTGAAGAAAAAGAGAGGCAAAGACTCATAATTGAAAGAGAAGAAAGAGCTGCAAAGAGAGAACTTGATCAACTTAAAATTGACATGTTAAAACTACAACTTGATTTAGAGAGTAGAGGCCTCAATCCTGGTAATGACACAATTAGAAAGTCAGCACCAAAGGACACTATCAAAGTAAGAAAATATGATAGCCAGAAAGAAAAAATGGATATTTATCTGGATTATTTCGAATCCATAATGGCCATGAAAGGTTATAATGAAGAAGATTGGCCAGCGCAATTGATGACTCAACTAACTGGAGAAGCATTTGCAGCTTACAACAGTATAGCCAAAGAAGACAAAAGCATTTATAAAAATGTCAAAAAGGCACTTCTATGTCATTTCGGAAAGTCAGAAAATGATTATAGAAAAGAATTTCATGTAATGAGAATCAAGATGGACACAGATCCACAGATCATAGTGCATGAAGCACAAGTTAAATTAACAAAATGGCTGGAACTTACAGCAATATATACAATCAATCCAAAGGCCATACTAGACATGGTGTTAATTGACAAGTTTTTGGAAAATGCAAAACCAACTCTATTCACTTATTTAACTGATAACAAAGTTCGTACTCAAGCAGAGCTAACAAATGCATTACGAACATTCAAAGACTCTCATCTGAATGTGGAAATGGATAAGAGACAAGACATATTTGCAGCAAGACAAATTAAAAGTCAAGAAAAAAGACAAGGTATGAGAAACCAGAGTTTGCCAAACCAAGGCAACAGACAAACTATTTGCTGGTACTGTAATAAGCCAGGTCAGATGGCAAAGCAGTGTTACCACAATAAAGAACAACCAAATATGGTGTCACCTAATGGCAGTCCTATAAGAAAGAAAACAGAAGAAAGATCAAGACAAGGTCATTTTGAAAACAAAGGTAGAAGATCACGGAGAGGCAGATATAATCATGACTCCAGATACAGAAATCATGATCAACCCTGGAGAAGGAATGACTACCAAGTTGGAGATAATAAAGGAAAAATGAAACAAGAAGAATCAAAATCTAGTAATACTGTGGCCACTATAAAGGATCATGGAACACTGAAATTTTACCCAGTCTACATCAATGATAGAAAGTGTATGTGTCTTCGTGACATTGGATGCACAACAATTGTGGTCCATGATAGGATGGTGAAAGAAGAAGAGTATGATGGGAAAAAAGACACACTGATAATGGCTGATGGCACAAAGAGAGAGTGTTCAACTGCATATTTCACCATCAACTCACCCTGGCTTCAAGGTGAAGTTAGAGCCAGAGTTTTACAAGAGGCCATTTGTGATATTATCATAGGGAACATTGAAGGTGTGGTGGACAATACTGATGAAGTATTAAAGGCTTGGCATGACAACAGCCATCAATTATGTGCTACTGTACAAACAAGAGCCACCACTAAAAGAAAAGAGAACATAGACATTGAAGTTGATGAGAAACTTGAAATAGGAATCCAACTGATGTCCAAACAAGAGTTCAAACAACTACAAGAAGAAGATAACACAATCAGGGAAATAAAAATGAAACTTATCAAAGACAATGAAACAGGCCTCAACAAAAATTACAAGCTAGATAAAGGCATATTAATAAACATTGCCCAGGAAGGTACGTGCAAAAGAGTGGTTCTTCCCAAAAAGTTACAGGAAACCATTATTAAAATGACACATGACAGTCCTTTAGGTGGACATATGGGAGCCAAGAAAACAATTGCTACAATAGCAGAAAACTTTTTACTGGCCTAAAATGGAAAGGCAGATAAAAGAATACATCAAGGGGTGTACAGTGTGTCTACGACATAATCCCAAAGATGGGAGGCACACAGTGCCTATACAATCATCTGACAAGGCAAACTTCTTATTCGAGAAAATTGCCATAGACCTGATAGGACCATTCAAAAAGATGTCAAAGAAGAAACATATGTATGCTCTAACCATAGTGGACATATCTACCAGCTGGGGTGAAGCTATCCCACTGAATCGAATAGATGCAGAAAGTATATGCAATGCATTACTCAATGTTTTTAGCAGATATGGTTTTCCTCAAACACTTCTGTCGGACAATGGCAGCCAATTCAAGGGTCAGATGACACAAGCCATTATGAAAATGTTAAACATTACACAAGTGCACAGCACAATTTACCATCCACAACTTAAAAAGACTAAACAAAACCATCAAGAATATGCTATTAAAGTTGACAGTAGACCATGAAGACGGATGGCATGAATATTTACCTTTAGTACTATTTGCATAAAACAGCAGCAAGCATGAAAGCACTGGCTTTAGTCCTTTTGAGTTAATGTTTGGCCAAAACCCTGAAAGTCCCTTGAAGAATTTCAAAGAAAGACTTATAAGCAAACAAGATGCCATACATGACAGATATAAAAAAAAATCCCTAAGGGGGTATTCAAGATTAGGAATGGCTATCTTTGTACCAGCCGCAATGTGGTCTACACCATTGTGTGTAAGCGCTGTCCTTTGAAGTACATTGGTGAGACGGGGAGGTTACTCTCGTGCCGCATTGCTGAGCATGTACGTGCCATTAAACAAGACAAACAATGTCCTGTCTCCCGACACTTCAATGGACGTGACCAAATGGGCGTCGATGACATGTCTGTCACCGCCTTGGTTTCCTGTACAAACACACCCGGCCGGGTCAGTCTGGAGAATAGACTAATCCTTGAGTATGGCACTCTTACACCACACGGGATCAACGTTGTGCTCGCACTGACAAGCTGAATGATTGGCCACACCCACCCTATCCTTTCCTATATAAGCTCTTACTTTTCTCTTCTTACTTTATCCCTACTGGACTGCTTGGATTTCACCGCAGCTAAGTGTTTTTTATTATTATTTCGTGTTATTCGTTTCATGTGTGTACTATTTGTCCGTTGAGGAAGGCTCTTTGCCGAAACGTTCGCTGTTGTGTTACGTCTTGTCAGGCCTACTAATACCCTGTTTTTTTATATTATAAATTTACCAGGACAGGCATAAGCTGATGTCAGATACTAGAGATAAAATACTTTACAGTATTGAAGCAGCAAAACAAAGACTAATCAAGCAAAGTACAAGACATAGAGAAATAAAAAATAAACACAGACATTTGAGAACATTTGAGCCTGAACAACAAGTCTTAGTATGGTTACCAAACACAAAGAATGAAATCACATGGTAAGGTCCATACAATATTGAAGAGAAACTTAGTGATGTCACATATAGTGTCAAAATCAAAGGACATGTAAAAAAATTACATATTGACAAACTAAGAGCATATGATGACAATAAAGAAGGAAAGCAAACTGTTAATATCATCATCAAAGTAAATGATGAAAATGACAATATGATGAAAAAGAACAGTCCTGACAGTGAAAAACTATCATCGGACATATCAGATAATATGAAACACAGAGTGATGAAAATTCTTCAGAAATACAAAGGTGTCATAACAAAAGAAACAGGAAACACAAAAACTGTGACTCACAAGATACAAGTATTGGAACATGAACCTTTCACGACTAAAGTATACCCTATTCCAATGGCATATAGAGACACAGTAAAGCAAGAAATTGACTACCTACTCAAAGAAAACAAAATAAGAAAAGCAGTTGAAGCCAACTATACCTCACCAACTGTCATAGTAAAAAAGAAGAATGGAAAGATTCGACTATGCTGTGATTACAGACAGTTGAATAATATTACAAAATTAGACCATGAACCTATTGGAGACCCAAGAGACATTATAGACAGAATTGGTAATTCCAGAATATTCACCACATTTGACTTAAACAGGGGTTTTTGGCAGATAAATATGAATCCTGATTCTGTCAAATACACTGCATTCATAGCCATGGATGAGGTGTATGAATGGTTAGTAATGCCATTTGGACT
The DNA here is from genome assembly GCA_944989445.1 of Ampullaceana balthica. Lineage (NCBI taxonomy): Eukaryota > Metazoa > Mollusca > Gastropoda > Lymnaeidae > Ampullaceana > Ampullaceana balthica. The sequence continues at coordinate 1,173,781 of CALYLW010000075.1, read as the reverse complement.
GGTCAACAGTACAGCCACTTTTAGCAGATTTATGAAAGTGATGCTACAAGGAATTCAAAATGTGATACATTATGTCGACGAAATATGTATCCACACTAAAGATTGGGAATCACATATCCATACACTTGAAGCTGTACTGGATAGACTCAAGAAACATAATGTGACAACATCACCAGAAAAGATCAACATCGGAAAGAAGTATATAGATTTTTTGGGATACAGAATAGGAGGTGGTGCAGTCACTCCTACTGCAGAGAATGAAAGCAAGATCTTTAACCTTTCAGTTCCAAAATCTAAGAAACAAGTGCAAGCCCTGTTGGGACTATGTAACTTTTACAGACCTTTTATTGCAAATCATGCAGAAATTGTTCACCCACTAACAGAAATTACAAAAACCAAAGATATTCGAAAATTTCAGTTTCCAGGAGATTGCCTCAACGCATTAGAGAATATTCAGGAAGCATTTAGGAAGAAACCCATCTTAGTTACACCTCAATGGGACAAACATTTCATTGTTTCTACTGATGCATCGTCAATTGCATTAGGAGCGTGCCTCATGCAGGAACATGATGGTATCCTACATCCTATACAGTATCTTAGCAGAAATTTGACCAAAACAGAGTGTAACTACAGCACCATAGAGAGAGAATGTCTAGCCATAGTGTGGGCTCTACAAAAACACCTTCTAGGTAGAACATTCACTCTTCTAACAGACCACAAACCATTTGTGGCATTCAACAAGAAGAATATCAGCAACGCAAAAGTGAATCAATGTGCTATGCTATTAGCCGACTACAAATTTGACATTAAACCTGTGAAGGGAAAGGACAATGTGGTTGCAGACATATTAAGTAGAATGACAATAAATAAAGACATTCTGTGAATTCCTAAATGATAAAACCAGAGACTGCATTAATATTAGTTTGTGAATTCCTAAATGATACAACCAGAGACTGTAATAATATTAATATTTTTATTCTTTGAACAATGGACAAGGAACAGTGTTTGAATTTCACTGGATTATTAGTTAATTTTAATAATATTGATTGCTTAAAATATTTTAATTTAAAAAATTTACAGATGTGTTTAAAATTCCATTTTCATTTTTTCAGCACAGGTAGACTGTTGCAGTCCTACATATCTTTTTCTCTTGATTTTATGTCCAGATGTTGTATGTAAGGCAATGAATGTCCATTGATGATAAATATTTGAAATTTGAATATAGATATAGATTAATTTGATTTTATGAAGACCAAAATGTTGTATTTCATAAACATTTTTTTTTGAAGGGTGGGGGTGAATGTCACGTATGCATCACATGTGTATTGCGTGATTGCATGATGGAGAGGTCATGTGAGTAATAAGCGCGGGAAGAGAGGAGCCTTCCCATTGGCTGCGAAGGTTGGGCGATCAGTTGTCAGATAACTTCCGTGAGGGAAGGACGTGATGTGTGTGCTTGAGAATTCCACGTTGCATAACCTGAAATAATAATTCTTGTACATAGTACACATATTAAATTTGTTTTATTGAAACAAGTTCTTCAGTGGATTATTGTATACAAGATAATGTATTGAGAGAACGCCTACAAGAGAGTTACTTATAAAATAAATATAACCAGTTACAGTTACATTGGTTACAGTTACAGTTACAAAGAGTAATATAAATGACTAATAGCAAAGTTAAACACAATATTTGAACCACCATGCCTTGTAGGTACGTGTTTGCGCATCAGTCTGCGAATGTCAAAATTCCACGTAAAAACAGTCGTGGCGATAATAATAGCACATATTATTCGGCCCAGAGGTGATGTGTTTTTTTGGGTACTTTTCTCATAAAAGAATCATCTGTGACTTATGCCGCTTAGTTTTCCAAACAAATGGATACCCTTTTTGAGCGATTAAAAATTTTCGAACGGTTTTGCGTTAGTTATAATATCCACTATGTAATTTTAAAAAAAAATTGCGAATCCGTTAATTAAGACTCGAAATTACAAATATTTTTGTTTCACCTTAGTTTTCCCCCTTCAAAAGAAAAAGGGCGGTTGTCGGAAATGGTTGTACTTTTCAAATGCCCACAAATGCCGCACCCTTAATCAATCACATCTGTCGCTCTGCCTACACTGCCATTCGTCAGATCAGCTCAATCCGTCATTACTTAACAGTTAGTGCAACAAAAACTCTAGTCTGTGCTCTTGTACTAGCTCGTATGGATTACTGCAATTCTCTTCTGTCAGGTGCGCCAAAACAATGCATTGAAAAACTACAGAATGTTCAAAATTCAGCTGCCAGACTGGTGCTCAAGGCAAAAAAACATGACCATGTTACTCCACTTCTTCACTCACTTCATTGGCTGCCTATATAAGCCCGTATTGATTACAAACTGGCCGTTCTCTGTCACAACTTATCTCGGACTCATGCCCATCGTATCTTACTGAACTTTTGTCGGTCTACTCACCCACTCGCCAGCTACGATCTTCTGCAGACACACGCGTTCTCACTGTTCCTACGACACGCACCAAAACATTTGGTGAAAGGTCGTTCTCTTTTTGTGCAGCCAAACAATGGAATTCTCTACCATTACACATACGTAGTATTCAAACAACCAAGTCCTTCAAGACTGCACTTAAGACACATCTTTTCAACATTTATTTTCAAAATTAATGAAACAACATTTCTTGTAAATGATTAACGTTGCTTATGTATAATGTACTGTAATTTTTGTGTCTGTTATGATATGAAAGTTAATTTAATATTTATAGGTATGTTAATTCTTTCATGTAAAGCGCTGTGAGCCCAGTTCCTTACTGGGATACAGCGCTATATAAATAATCAATGTATTATTATTATTATTAATACAACAGCGAACTTTGTCGTAGACCATTCTTTATATATATATTATTTTACACGAGTCCTGTGCGAGGCCCCCACCAATCGGAGGCCCTAGGCGGCCGCCTAGTTTGCCTATGCCTAAAGCCGGTCCTGGTTATAGATAAGAATGTGATTGTCTTCTGAAAATTAGGTGCAATTATCTTTAAAATAAAAAAAGTTATTGGGAAAAGGGACCGTCCATAAATGACGTCACTCACCTAGGGGGGAGGGGGGGTCACACTTTTGTGACGATGCGTGACGAGGGGGAGGGAGGGGGTTGAAGAAATGTGACGTCACATCAAAAGGGTAACTTCAAATTAAACTTCCACTGAAATATTTGGTCGCTTACAATTTATTTAATGACTTTTTTTTCTTTTCTTTTTTTTAAATCAGTGCTTCTCAATGTGCCGGTCGGTAGGCCATCAGACGCTGGTTGGCGTAGGCTATCAAGACACGAAAATTAAATCTAATTATAATCCCTAAGTTTGAGAATCCACAAGATAACATATGAGATTGTTACACTGCATCGTTTGATCTGGACATCAAAGCATTTGTGATGTAACCGTAGCTCCGTTTGGTTCTCTCATGAGTCGAACTTTTCTTCCCGTTACCCCAAAATATACAAGTTTATGTGTGCGTTACCCCCCCCCCATACCCCCAGACTCTAGGTCCTGCTCACATGACTCGGGGATTTGGGGGAGCGTCGTTAGCCCCCCCCCCTTCCGAAAATGCTACTGGTGAGTTTTACAAGGATGACAAGTGTCTAAAAATGATCTGAATAGGATTATGTGTAGATATTTTAAGTCAAAACGACACGGAATATCCCTTTTCTTTAAAGGGGAAAGGGGGGATCTATTTGATAGAATTAAAAACGTTTTAAGTTTGATATAATTGTTCGATTGATTTTTGGTCAAACGCCCCTAGCCATTCTAGTCTTCTTGATCAGTGCTTCTCAAAATGGTGGTCCGGGGACTGGTGCCGGTCCGCAGATGTTCTAAAAAAAGGACAAAAAAATTGTCAGTGCAGGGAAAATAGTGCATCGGTACCTGGTGCAATGGAAAAAATTCCTGCCGGTCCACCATACTAAAAAGTTTGAGAAGCACTGTTCTAGATATAATGGTAAATGAGCCCATTTAAAATTAGTCAAGTATTCATTAACTTTATTGAATGCATTAAATTTTTGACATCGCAATTCGAGAGGAGCACAAAACAACTTTTCTTCTTAGCTCAGTATTTAAGGCATTAATCTTAAATATCACAGAAAGGATACGTGATACAGAAAAGTCATGTGGATTAAGATTATTGTCACTCGTGTCAATATAAATGAAAGTAGGGTTGCCCTAAGAATTCCCTTTTTGACCCCAGATGAGGTTATTAACCTCTGTTCGCCGACCTCTTTCTTACGGGATGCCCGTCAGTCAATTGAGGGATTTTTAAAAAATACATTATACAAAGTGTAATTTTTAATACCGGTAATTTTTTTTTCTAAACAAAGAAGTTAACCGTGATTATTAATAATTAATAGTCAATGTTTAATTTATATGCATTAAAATAAAATATAATCTAAGGATGTTTAAACAGTTCGTTTTCTGAAGGCCGGTTACATGTTTTTTTTTAAAAATGCTTCACGCGGGTTACGATATTACAATGTAGATTGTAGATCTTCACTAAATAAATGTGTTCGTTCGTCCGTCGATACGACGAGGACCACTCTAGTCATCCGAGGGTTGTCTGTGCGTGCGCAGATGGCTGATTAGGCCGATCCTTGCACGGAAGGTTCGGGAACAGAAGGGACAAGGGATAAATAAATAAATAATAAATACTTAAATGACAATAAAAGTGATTTAAAACATACTTATTTTCAAATAGAAAATAAAGTGTGGGTTTTTTTTTCGATGTTTTTTTTTGTCAAAGATTTGTGACGTATTTTTAGAGGGGGGGGGGTCTAAGTTTTTGTGACGACGCGTGACGAGGGGGGAGGGGGTCAAAAATCGCGTGACGTCATTTATAGACGGCCCCAAACGGGTGAAAAGTTTTTAATATGGGTCATAATTTTTATAGTAAAATATATAGTATATTCAAGGGGCTTAAAAATTCACTCAAAAATGATAACTCGGCTTCTGTTTAAGATGAAATCGGTGTTTTTAGAAATCTTAGAGCTAGCCCTTTAAAATGATATATGTTTTAGAGTTTATGACAATATCTTAATTTATTGTCAAAGTACCTACAATGTTATGTGGCAGTGTGCCGCACCTATTAGTTAGGGGCCGTCCATAAAGTACGTCACGCTCCAGAGGGGGGAGGGGGTGTAAGAAAGTGTGACAGGGGGGAGGGGGGGGTTCCGGCCATGTGTGACGTCACGCTGTTTTATATTAAATTTTGATTATTTTGTTAATAAAAAACAACATTTTTGTTCGAAAGTGTGATGTACTTTGGGGGGGGGGTCCAAGAGGTGTGACAGTTTGTGACAGGGGGGGAGGGGGGGAGTTAAAAATCGTCAAAAATAGCGTGACGTACTTTATGGATGGCCCCTTATATAATGATTTATTGATAATTGTATTGGTAATGTTAGGGTATTAAGAAATGTACGAAGTATTATGATGTGTTATGACAATGAGCAGTCTTAGTATACAGGGTATCTTCATTACGGTTTTAGAATCTTAATAATTTTATAACCGTTGGGGTGAGTGATCAGTAACAGACGTAATACGAGAAGCCATGACCCAGATTCATACTAGCCTTGAAATATGCTATAATCTTTACGAAAAGTTACGGAATCACGAAAAAAGTTCCCTGCATAGGGATTCTAACGTGGCTTGGAAACTTTTGAAAAAAATCAGTTAATTTTTCTTGTGGTATTGATTGCAGCTTTCAACAGCGTCTCCAAAATGAAAGTGACAAGTTCAATGCCCTATTGCGTAGACTCTTGGATATTACATTGTTTCTGGTTTACAGAGTACTCGCATTTCGCAGAGAATCTCAAGACATAGGAAACCCTCACAATGGCACTTTCTGGGGTTACTAGAACTCGTATCTCACTATGATCCTTTGCTGCAACATCATTTGGTCCTTTGGAGTACATCAAAGACAAGAAAGAGCATGGTGAAAGAATGCGAAATCATTATTTGTCATGGAAGACACAAAACGAATTTATTTCTTTATGTGGGAAACATTTTATAGACAAGATTTTGCTTGAAAGAAGGGAAGCAATTTATTTTTCCATTATATGTGATGCTACTCCTGACGTATCCCATACAGAACAAAATGTTCTCAAATTACGATACGTCCATAAAGGCGATGAGAACAAATGGTCAATAGAAGAGAGATTTGTAGAGTTCTTCCCGTGCAATCAGAAGACAGGAGAAGAAATTGCAGAAACACTCATTTCACTCTTAGGCGAACATGGAATTGATCTTAAAGATTGTCGTGGACAGGGTTTTGACAACGGCGCAAACATGGCGGGGAAAATGAAAGGTGTTCAAGAGCGGATTTTACAAAAGAATGATGCTGCTCTATTCTCTCTATGTGCAGCTCCCACACTGAATCTTGTCGGGGTAAAAGCTGCGTCATGTTGCAGAGGTGCCATAACATTCTTTGGAAAAGTGAATCGCCTTTTCAAATTATTCAGCTCTTGTCCAGAAAGATGGAATCTCTTGCTGGAATCAACAAGATGTTCCCTGCATAATCTGAGTGACACGCACTGGAGTTCAAGAGTTGATGTCTTGCGTCCCATTGCTCAGAGTTTGCCTAGCATTCTTCCTGTTCTATAGACAGTGATGTCAACGAATACGTACACAATGAAATTAGAAGCGAAGCACGTTAACTGAAAACATATTTCTCTTCCTTCACCGCAGTGTTGATGGCAGCATTCTGGCTACAAATTTTGACGTGCATCAATGAAAGAAATCTGATATTCCAATCAAAGGCAATCTAACTTGAAATCGCCTCACGTAACATCAAGGATCTCTCAAATGAAGTGCAGCAGTTGAGAGATAATTGCCACACGATTTTCACAGAAGCACAGCGTGTATCAAAAGAATTGGGAATTCCTACAGAACTGAAGACGGCGCGGCGTCGCGGCAAAAGGCCAAGACCTTTCCGTTCAGATTCCGAAACGTCCAATGATTCCCAAAACATCGCGGGTGTCGAGGAATCAGCAGAAGCTAAGTTCACTAGAGAAGTTTTGTATTTCATATTGGATTCTTTGATTGGGCAGATGAACCATCGGTTCAAAGTTTTGGACAAGATCTGTAAAATATTCAATCCAGTTCTAAATTTTAGAAGTCTTACTTCTGAAGAAATCTCGTCCTCTTGTGCTGATTTAGTATTAGTGGTTAAATATCCACGTGGTCTTACCAGCCTTTTGAAAGACAAGTTGCTTCACTTGAAGAATGTATACGGTGCAGCATTCAACATCAATGAAGCGTCTGCCTGTGCGTTGTCTGATCCACTTAATCGTTTGAACTCAATTTATTCACTCGGGCTAGAAGGAATATTTAGTGAAGTTTGTATTGCCCTCAGGATTTTTTGTTGTCTTCCTGTGTCGGTGGATCAAGGAGAACGATCGTTCAGTAAATTGGTTATTATAAAAAAAAACCTATATGCGCTCTACCATGAGCCAAGAAAGATGAAATGGACTGTCAATTATTTCAATTGATCATGAACTTACCGGGTAGAAAAAATTCAATGAAGTTATACGTGATTTTTCTAAAATGAAAATAAGAAGGTGTTCCTCCTCATCACAGTAAATATGCAAACAACCCTCACACACTTAAATATTAATAACATGATGTATAATCCACGGATGTTACTATATTTCAAATTTCAAATGAAAATTCCAGTTATAAACATGGCTATTTCCTTTGGTATGTACAATTTTTTACACTTCAAATAATTCCTTATTGAACCATCTAATTTTTTAAAAAATTACTCCATATGAGTGAATAGAACACAAACTTAGACTGTTTTTTATCTATTGCTTTTGTTGTTAATTTTTTATATGAATGAATAAAACAAAAAGAAATTCTACTACTGCTTTTGTTGTTGCAAATATGTGGCGTTTTTGTTATTCAGTAGGACATTCTTGCTCCCTAGATCGCTTGTATTGGTATTTATAAATGCAGCCAGCATTGTCGCTGTCGGATAAGCTACATTTTGGTCATTTTAATACATATTTCAAGGATTGGCATGTGGGGACCTGGGAAAAGGCATAGGCACGATGTGGAGCCTAGAGGGGCCCAACGTACCCAGTTTTCAGGGGCCCAAAAATTTCTGGTGGCGGCCCTGCATAGTATATTTATTTTGTGAGTACAACAATACATACAAACATTGACATTTACACATTTATTAACTCTTTTATCCTGGTTCTACCTTCATTTTAAATAGTTAACTAATTTTCAGCCGTTATGATGAGCCGTCCATAAATGACGTCACGCGATTTTGGCAGATTTTTCAATGAATTTTCACCCCCCCCCCTCGTCAAGAGCTAGACCCTTCCCAATATGACGTCACAGTTCTTAAAAACACCCCCCCCACTCGTCATACATCGCCACAAATCTGTAACCCCCTCCCGCCCCCTAGGTGCGGGACGTCATTTGTGCCAACATTTTTAATTTAACTTAAGTTTGGCCTGTTTTTAGGCATTTTTTGTTCGACAGTTTGGCCTTTTACCCAAATTATAATCTGGCAACACTATAGTAGTAGTAGTAGCTCTTCAATTTTAGAAACATGATACTGATACGATAACCGAAGTGAACGAGAGAATACACAGAACCCTAGACCAGCGAATATACTCTACCTTACTATGTATGGAGTTAAAAATTATTTTAAAGTATTCTTTATAATATATCAATTACTAAAGCATATAATAATCTGATTCGACTATAATTTATAATTATTGTAATTTAAAAAATAAGGGTAAAAGCAAAGTTTACGTACCCACTGCCACTACCCACGGACACAGTACATAGCCGCCATCTTTGTTAAGTTTTAAAAATAAAAGCGAAGGATCTTCTTTTTCGACCACGTAGGACGTAAGTACTTGGTTAACTTTGATAAAATTTTCAAAATGAATTCGAAGGATTAAAAATGTAATACATCTATCTTAGCTAGGTACTTGGAAAATATTTTCAAAATGAAGCTATTCTAGTCTATAGCAGTAGCAGCACTATAACTTTAGGCCGATGGTAGACACCGCGTAACGCGCAGTGCCCACTCAGTTGGGTGGACACCGCGTAACGCGCGGTGCCCACTCAGTTGGGTGGATGACACGCAATACACAGTCTGTTTATTTTGGTATACCCAGTCCACCTTAATAGCTTAAAATTTATTTTTAAAAAGATTTATGATTTTAAAATTAATTTGGTAAAAGCAAAGAGAACGGTGCGCTCGATAAATCATATTTTTGGTTGCTATATAAACTATATTATTATTATATTTGTTGTTTTTTCTATTTAATTTAATTTAAAAATAGACAACTAAACCTAACCCAGACCCTAAAACTGAAACTACAAATTTAAAAAAAAAGACTCAAACGAAACTCGAACCGCCACCTGACACCTAGGCCTAGAGTTCAAGAATCCAATGTCCTAACCGTGAGACCACAGAAGCTCATATACCGATTGAATTTTTAAAATTCTTATAAATAAAAAGGAGCAAAATGTGACGTCACGTTTACGCGACACCCAAGCTTTACAGTGGATGCCGCGCATTGCGCGGTGTCTACCCACTTCGATAACTTTAACTATACTATATTACTATATAATATATATAAAATCGTAGTGTTAACTTGCACGGTATCATGCCGTGTAAGTTATATTTTTTCTAACTTGCACGGTATCATACCGTGTAAGTTATTTTTTTTTCTAAGTTACACGGTATTTGCACATGCGCAGAGACGGTTTTGTAGTCAGTTATTTATAACTTTTTAAAATTCACGAAAAGTACCGAACCTTCGTGGTCTCATGATTGAGAGTTGGACTGGAGAACGGAATGTAGAAGAACAGGCATGGATTCGATTTTCGGTTGAGACTAATACTTTTTCTTTTTTTTTACAATTCTTAAATTCTTATAATTACGATTAAATTAGATCTTTAACTTTAGGGTCAGGGTTAGAGTTAGTTCAGTTAGTTGTCTTTTTTTTTACATTAAAATAGAAAAACAAATATATTGAAATCAATTAAAAATTCTTATTATAATTACTATTAAATTAGTTCTTTTAGTTTTAGGGTCAAGGTTAGGGTTAGTTGTCTATTTTTTACATTAAAATAGAAAAACAAATATATTGAAATCAATTAAAAATTCTTATTATAATTACGATTAAATTATATATTTTAGGTTTAGGGTCAAGGTTAGGGTTAGTTGTCTATTTTTTACATTAAAATAGAAAAACAAATACAGTAATACAGGGACTAAAACTAATTAAATCAATTTAACATTCTTATAATTATATTGTAATTATTAGTTTTAGGGTCAGGGTTAGTGGTTAGGTTTAGTTGTCTATTTTTTACATGAAAACATTACCGTACCGTGCAAGTTATTTTTTTACTAACTTACACGGTATCATACCGTGCAAGTTAACGGCACCATATGAAATATTAGTATTAGTGTAGGCACTTGGATGAAAGTTTCAAAACAATTTAAAAAATTTAAAAGTAATACAGTTTTATAGAGCAAAGTGAATGGTTTAATAAAACACCAAGATCAAATTTCTAGCTCAAGTGCTTCAAAAGTTATGAATAATTTAGTAAGGCCCCCAAAACTCCTTTTTTATAAGGCCGGCACTACGTACACCGCGGCGGTGGACCTAGCTATAGGCCTGCGTACACCGCGGCGGTGAACCTAGCCAAAGCATTGTGTCAGGGCTAGGTACACCGCGGTTAAAAATAGATACATAAAAGTTAATAGAAAATGATACCTTACCCATAATTAAGCATATAGGCCCTATGTGAATAAATTACTCATTAGCTAAAAGTTGTAAACTAGTCTATTTAAAATATCTATATATATATTGTTACATTTTATTTTTATTTATTTTATTATAGTTTTTGGTGAGGAAGGGTAATCAAATGTTGACGTAATTGTTTTAGGGCTGTCTATGACTATGGACGTTTTACAAGGGCGAGGAGGGAGGTAAAAATCGCCAATAATTTGTTGACATAGATAATGGACAGCCCCTTAACCTTAGCGCTTTCACCACTGCCACCACGCCTAATAGGCATGAATAGCGTCGAGCTCCTATTTAATTGTGAATTTCTTAAGTATTGGACTGTTTGTTATTGTTATTTCTGGATCAGGATGTTCTTTATGGATCCCTGTTTTGGACGAGCTGCCTTTTTCATTTCTCAAAATGATGGATTGTTTATTTTTTGGCTGTTTTTCTTTGCAAGACTCAATGTCTTTGTCCGACTACAATGTCAGCCATCTTTGTTCTTACGATCAACGTTCGGACAAGCCCACGTCAATAACAATAGCAATGCCCGACAGCACACAGGTAGGCGACCATTACACTACACACGAAATTGCCTTGTATCAATGAACACGAAGCATACACGCATAACATCTGAACTGGTGTGTATACTTAAAGATCTGTGTATTGGCCGAAATCTTCCTCGGAAGCGTAAATGTCGTGGTGGGAAACGAAAAACAGAGACGAATCCCTGTCCTTATTTCCAGACAAAGACCTAACTCTGATTTTCATGTTGGTGTAGACAGCCATCAACGTTCTTATAACATTTTAAATGTTTTACCTATCAAAACATCTCCCAACTATACAGAAAGAAATCTCTGCATCGCGTCATTTAATGCCCAGTCACTTGGTCCATGTGACAAACGTACCGCTGTATGCGAATTTATCATGGACAGGCGGATAGACATCATGTTTATTCAGGAGACCTGGTTTCAACAAACTGGTGATGAGGGAAAGTGTGCTGATATTGCTCCACCTGGCTATTCTGTTCGATCATTTCCACGTGCCACTCGAGGTGGAGGCCTAGCTGATGTCAACAGAAGTACGCTGTCACAAGAGCTTTCATTTGTAACAGAATTCGAATTTGTGCACACATCCTTTGAGTTAGTTCAAATCACATTGTCAGTGCCCCATCGTATCATCCACTTTATGTGCATCTACCGTGTCTTTCCGAGCAAAAAAAATAAATTAACGGATGCCAAATTTCTTGAGGAATTCCAGGAACTTTTGGACCATGCCAACACTCTGCCTGGCACTTACATGATAGTAGGAGACATGAACATTCATTATGATCAAACGCAGAATCCCATGACAGCAAAAATGTAGAGCTTTTGGATTCATTCAACATTGATCAAATGATTGATAAACCCACCCATAATAGAGGACATATAATTGATTGGGTATTGCACAGACCTGACGATTGCCTTGTCAAATCCGCAATCGTAACAGAAGAGCTGTCCTCGGATCATTTTTGTGTTATTGTGAACTTAGGGTGATTGCCCCCCCTCCTCCCACAAAATTCAGGGACCATCGCAATCTGCGTGCCATGAATCGCGACGCCTTCCGGCAAGATCTAAGTGTGGCCGTGTCCCCTGACCTGTGCCCCACTTGGATAAACTGAATAGTACACTACTCTCTGTGCTGGACTTACATGCCCCTGTCACCCGCCACAATGTCAAGTCAACACGATCAGCTCCGGGTATTCAACAATAAGGGAAGAACTTCGACGCGCCAAGAAAGCTCGACGTATAGCAGAAAAGACTTGGTTGAAGTCGAGACTTGTCGTCAATAAGCAAATTTATTCCGCTGCCAAGCGATGTGTTACTAATATTGTACATCAAGCAAAAACATCATATTTTAATAATAAAATAATCACAAGTAGTACTAGTAGGCAGCTATTTAACGTATGCAATAACCTCAGAGGGAGTGGTAAAGCTATGGTTCTTCCCTCTGTGTATCCCCTGCATCAGCAACCAGATATATTTTGTAACTTTTTTATCAACAAAATTGCTAAATATTCGTGATGAACTTGATGGAACGTTGTTGCCACCACATGATTTATCTCCTTCTTTTGCTGTGAGGTCAGGCTTTGACATGTTCCAGCCTGTTACGGAAAATGAGGTCAAAAGTATTATTCTAAAATCTAAGCCAACGTCCTGCCCTCTTGATCCCATCCCCACTCCACTATTGGTTGAGTCATTAGATCTCTTACTCCCAACAGTAACTAATATAGTTAATGAAAGTCTAAAATCTGCACCTTTCCTTCATTATGTAAATCTGCTATTATAAAACCCTTGCTGAAAAAAAAAGGGTTAGACCAAAACAATTTAAACAACTATCGACCTGTGTCTAATATTTCATTTTTGTCGAAAGTCATTGAAAAACTAGTCTTAAAACAACTTTTTTCTTATCTAAATGACCACACTCTTCTAAGTCCTAATCAGTCGGCCTATAGACCTTATCACAGCACAGAGACCACTCTGTTGAAGGTAACAAATGACCTCCTGCTCGCACTGGACAGTGGGAAAATTTCTATATTGGTCCTCTTAGATCTTAGTGCAGCCTTTAGACACTGTCGACCATCAAATACTGCTGAAAACCCTGCAAAATTATTTTGGAATTTCTGGCTCAGTTCTGGCTTGGTTTCAATCATACTTATCTAACAGATCACAGGTAGTATCAGTAGATGGCTGTATCTCTCACAAAGCTGACTTGCTTTATGGTGTGCCTCAGGGCTCTGTTTTGGGTCCGGTACTTTTTGTACTGTATACAAGACCACTACTTCTACTGCTCGAAAAGCATTCAGTTAAAAGCCAATCATTTGCAGATGATACTCAACTATATACTCACACTGATCCCTCTAATATGGACTCCGCTGTCCAATTGTTGCAGGAGTGCATTGGTGAAGTAAAGTCTTGGATGACGTTAAGCAAACTCAAGCTGAATGATGACAAGACTGAAGCACTTCTATTTTGCAACAATAAATCACGCAGTACTTTGTCTCTTCCGAAGTCAATTCACGTAGCCAGTTCGGATATTCTGTTCACAACATCGACTAGGAATCTTGGCTACATTATTTCTGACAACATGTCTATTAACAACTTCATCAACCACATCTGTCGCTCTGCCTACACTGCCATTCGTCAGATCAGCTCAATCCGTCATTACTTAACAGTTAGTGCCACAAAAACTCTAGTCTGTGCTCTTGTACTAGCTCGTATGGATTACTGCAATTCTCTTCTGTCAGGTGCGCCAAAACAATGCATTGAAAGAATACAGAAAGTTCAAAATTCAGCTGCCAGACTGGTGCTCAAGGCAAAAAAACATGACCATGTTACTCCACTTCTTCGCTCACTTCATTGGCTGCCTATACAAGCCCGTATTGATTACAAACTGGCCGTTCTCTGTCACAACTTCTTTTCGGACTCATGCCCATCGTATCTTACTGAACTTTTGTCGGTCTACTCACCCACTCGCCAGCTACGATCTTCTGCAGACACACGCGTTCTCTCTGTTCCAACGACACGCACCAAAACATTTGGTGAAAGGTCGTTCTCTTTTTGTGCAGCCAAACAATGGAATTCTCTTCCATTACACATACGTGGTATTCAAACAACCAAGTCCTTCAAGACTGCACTTAAGACACATCTTTTCAAAATTTATTTTAAAATTGATGAAACAACATTTCTTGTAAATGATTAACGTAGCTTATGTATAATGTATTGTAATTTTGTGTGTTTGTTGTGATATGAAAGTTAATTTAATACTTATAAGTATGTTATTTCTTTCATGTAAAGCGCTGTGAGCCCAGTTCCTTACTGGGATACAGCGCTATATAAATAATCAATTTATTATTATTATTATTATTATTGCTTGCAAATACTCAAATTTCAAAACTATTTAGATTTAAAAGGGGATTATAGAATTTCCATTCAACGCAAAATTTATTTTTCTACAAATGATACTCTCCCATCTTCGACTCTTCATTATCCCCCCTCCCCCTATCTTTCTTCATTCAACGGGAACGAGGAACTTCACTATTTCTCTTTCAGTCAGTGGAAACTGACACAATTATCAACAAGTATAATTTTAACAAATACATTTTAAAGTTAAAATTAAATACTAGTCTACCTGTACAAATTATAACCTGTGCGTGTAGGCTATCTTATTTGTCAGTCCAGTGAAAAAATGTCTTAAAATAACGTCACACGATTTTTGACGATTTTTCACCCCCTCGTCTCACGTCGTCATACAAACTTTGCTACATTTTTTTCAATATGACGTCACAGAGCTGTTGCAAAAAAAACAACAACAAACAAAACAAAAAAACAACAACGTATTTTCAATTTGTTAATGAAACAAATTAAAATCACTTTTTTTGCCCCTAACGTATATAGTATAACATTTGAATATTATGTAATTATTAATATCTTGAATGAATACACATTTTAAAAATAAAATTGAAATTAATTTGTCTTTTCTTTTGGTGTGTGTATGTGGAGAGTATTTACTATACTATATTATTATAATGGGGGAGGGGTCGTGGTGGATTACAACGTGTTCTCTACTTTTTTTTTATTAAAGTTAGCTAGTCAATGAGACAAACAGATACTCTAATACTAATACAATCCTTTTGTTTAACATAGGGGTCATACTCATAGCGATGGTGATAGAAACACCTTTCCGTAGCAGTATGCAAGTACAAACTCATAACGATTTTCGTTCCCATCTTGAATTTGGGTATGGGTGCTTAAACTATCTACGAAATCCAACATACAATCAATTTTTTAAAATTTAAAACTCTAAAAAAATTGAAATACTTAACATAAATCCAATTAAATATTAAAGCATGCATAGGCAGGCGTACCCCCCGTAAGACTGTAGAAATAGGAGAGTCTGTAACACAAAAGATAAGTCAGGCCTTTTTTTTGCTGGGTGAATGCTTCATTGATACTTTGATTTGCAAGTAGTATAAAACAATTTTTGCGAGCACCCTCATTGTGGTTTTAAAATAAAAATAATTTTAAAAAAAATAATTCCATCACAGAGATTCGAACCCGCCACCACCAACGTAACTACTACTTCACTGCGCTCTTACCATTCGTCTGGAATGCTCATGAAATATGTTGGTTTAAAACTTATACTAATTTATCCTGGAATTGGTCACCAAAAATAGTTTTTTTAAACATTCAGTAACCGTTAAAAATTGCATATAATACATTGATTATTTAAGGTACTACTGTTTATAAGCATAGGGATTACACATAGGGAATACATCTCAATTTTTTAGCCGCGGGTAGTACCTAGGCCAAAGCCAATGGTTTAGCTAGGTACAGCGCGGCGGTGTTAGCAGGCCAAGGACGATGGTTTAGCTGGGTTCACCGCCGACGGTGTCCGTAGACACTTCATTTTTATAATGGGATTTTTCTCCACATTTCGTGACCCATATTGATATTTGGGTTTTGGTTTATAGACTTATATTTTATTATAAAATGAGATAAAAATCTAATAATTATAGGGTATAATACAGTTAGATTTAAATGTTAACACTTTAAGTAATAAAATCTGCATCTAGTTATTGTTAAGTTTGTGAAATAAAATATTTTGATGTTAATGTTTTTCCTTCTAAAAATGTGATGATATGCTGACTCAACAATTTTTAAATAATTTTTTTGTTTTTTTTGTTTTAATGATTGTTTTCATTTAACACCCCATTAATAATGAAACATAATATTCTTTTACATATTTATTTCATTTTTTATTTGCAATTGTTTAACATTTACATATAAAAATAAGTAATACAGTGACTAATTGATTTATTTACTTGTCATTGTGAATTAGACTTTTTATCCGTCAAATCTATTTATATCCAATAATAATAATAGACAAAAAAGGCATGATCCCACTAAAAAAATCTAAAGTCCAAATAAAATTATACAATCAAGTTAAAAATATGTTTCTATGTTGTTAAACTGTTCATCTTTCATTTTTAAATGCATTATCATTGCCCTATTTTGCTGGATTTCAATTAAAAATTATTTTTTTATACCAAAAACAATTTGTTTACAAAACGTTATCGATAATAGGTAAGTTTGGGAAACATGTGACAAAAAAATGTGCATAAACCTTTAGGAGCATGCTGTTAACAAAACGTAATAAATTTTGGATATGTTAATGTTTATAACAATATCTAAATTAAACCTTTTTATTTTTATAGATACCCTTTTAAAAAAAAATTATAATTGAGTAATTATAATTAGGGGTCTACCGATATGCCATATTGCCGATACCGATATTACCGATATGAGTATTTGTTAGGACAAAAACCAGCGGTCATATTTGATGACGTCATTCTTACATTTATCACTCGTAATTATTTATCTTTTATATTAGGGGACTACCGACATGCATTTTTGCCGATATTACCGATATTTCTGATATTTTTTGCCGATATGAGTGCCGATAGGGTATTTGTTAGGAAAAAAACCAGCGGTCATATTTGATGACATCATTCTTAAATTTATCACTCCTAATTATTTATCTTTTATATTAGGGGGACTACCGATAAGCATTTTTGCCGATATTACCGATATTTTTTTCCGATATGAATATTTGTTAGGACAAAAACCAGCGGTCTTATTTGATGACGTAATTCTTAAATGTATCACTCCTAATTATTTATATTTTATGTTAGGGGTCTACCGATAAGCATTTTTTGCCGATATTACCAATATTTTTTTCCATATGAGTACTTGTTAGGAGAAAAATAACAGCGGTCATATTTGATGACGATCATTCTTAAATTTATCACTCGTAATTATTTATATCTTATAATTATAGGGGTTCTACCCATATCCAGTTTTGCCGAAATTACAGATTTTTTCCCTCCGAAACAAAGTTTCCGATGTGTTTACAAGTTCCAGATCATGACCTACATGGGACTCAACAAAACGAACCGTCCTTTATAAAAATGTACAAGCATATTAGGTACTCGTTTTGAAACTTCAACCTTGACTCTAATTATTAATTCTAACCAATAGTTTAATGGCTTTTGCACACGGCCACCTTTTATGAATGAAACAATGAGAACAAAGTACAATAGTAATAGAGTGAAAATGATGCTGAAGGTTGAATGGTTGCCAATGACAACAAGTCTTCACACGGTGTATTTTGTTATTCAATACGAAACGAAATGTTTTAGACATCTGCGATTCTGCGTGCATCTTTGCTATTAGAGCATTACGTGAACATAATGTTTACATGTTATACATTTATTAGAGCAATTACGGTTATACTTGGCATCGGCAATATTTACACAGTATTTCTGAGTATACGAAAATCGGCAGATACCTAAACAATATCAAAGCACATGGCACACTGTATCGTGGCTGCACATATTAATACTAGGACTCTTTTGACTATTTCAATACCGGTATCGGGGTCGATATATTAATTTGTCGAGATATTGTAAATCTAAATGATAGTTTTTTTGTTTCCGTTTTTTGGGGGGTCAAAATGTCACTTATTATGAAATATCGGTGACGTCAATATCGGGACGTTGTACATGCTACCGATATTGCCGATATCCAGATATCGGTATCCGATATATCGGGATATATCGGTAGACCCCTAATTGTAATTTACCTTAACAGAAATGATTTGATTTCATAATCACGCGCGTGTTAGTCACAGTCACGTATCTTACTGGTAACAAAGCAACAACAAACTTTTAAAAGAATAATAATTTTTTATTTGATTAAATAATAAAACCACCGTCGATTCTCGATACAAACCTTTATTTTTGATTTTCTAAAGATATTCGTTAATCTTAAAAAATAAAATGATCAATGCATCAGAAAATGAATTATGTTTAATAATAATATAACATGCACTGTGAAATAACGACGATTAACGACCTCTAACGCGATTGTCCAGTACCTCGGGTGAATACATGTCGAACTAATAATTCACACACGCAAACATCTCGGCTAATTTTATTGAAATCTCGTAGAATACACACATTAGCGGAAGTCTCGAGAAAGCGAGATAGTCAACGCTGTTTTTGTACTGAACTACAAAACTGACAGGAGTGCATTGCTAGAGCCTAACCGACTGAGGATGGATGAAGAGGTAACCAAGTATATATGTTAGCATAAAATTTGGCCCTCTTTTACTGCTCGAGGTATAGAGAAAGGTTTCGTGCGATCTTAGATAAATGATCGTAATTAGCCGATGAAAAATAATGCTAAGACACAAGTAGAGATTTAGGCACGAGAGTCCTCAATAAAACGTCGAGTTACGATGGGCGTGGTCGCAGCTAAGACCGATGCTCGCGGTAAGTGGGTATCGTGACTGTATATTGAATAACATTATATCATCTTGTCTATTCTCTCTGTACAGTATTGTTACTGTCAACGTGAGAGGAAGAATGGTTAGGGGTACACATGACAGATGTAGAGAATAAACATGGCGCGACTGAGACTGGAGCTGTCAGTGGTTCTAGGCTTTTGTAAAACGTAAGTGATGTATATTCTGATGTAAAGTAATGCTAAATATGAGTGTTGTGATTAAAAGATCTATATATTACTTTAAACAGATTTGTGCCTCAATAGATTCATATCGTAGATTTTATGTTAGCAGTTAATAGCTAAGGTCACGCCCACACAGGCCATGATGACCACAGTTACACTGTAATGCATAACTTTCAGGTTTTTTCCGGAACAAGGTTAGAGCTATTTGTCTTTGCTTTCAAATGAGTCTCCCCAGACACACTGCTGGTTTCATGGTCAAGCATAAATATTAGAATGGCAAAATTATGAGCTACTGGTGACGTTTCTTCCTGGACGAATTCCTAGACTGCTTTACACTAACTTATTCATATTCGCAAAATAAATTATAGATCAATATAACTAATATCAAAACACTAACAACATAATCACTCTATATATTAAAAGAATTTAAAGTCATTCTATGCTGTTATTGAAGTATAAAAGGCAGAACAAACTAACAAAGAATGAGTTTTAAATCTACATAAAGGACCAAATTTACAACGTGCAATAAGATCACATCGCTTAATTGATAGGTATAACCAATTCTTCGTTACAAAAATAGATATTTAATAAATTTGAGGATCTTTGAGACCACCCCCCTTGTCTCCACCCCCCCCCCCCCCCTACCCATATAACATTTTACATGGTACTAATGTTTAAATTTAAGTAGATTAATCTATTAGACGTTGTTTCTTAGTATTCTTTGTATTATATCATATTTTAATTAAACAGGTATAAGATCTAATATTCTTGTTTAAGCAAAATCCTAACTGACTGCATAATCTGAAACTTTAAAAGAGGAATGTGACATACTATTCTGTTGTTAAAATAAATGTAGACTGTAGCACTTTAAAAAGTATTTTATCCAATTATGTAGTATACAGTGGGGCCCACTTTTACTCGAGCCCTGGTTAACTTTGCCATGCTCTATTAAGTCGAATATGGAACCGCACAAATTGAAATTATTTTTTGAGTTATATAAAGAGATGGTATTTATGAAATATATATATGGTGATTTATTTGAATTTGTGTCAGATATCCTGAAGAGGCATTTGGACAAAGTATTTTGGAATAAACGTTCAGACTGTTTGGTCAACTGTAGATGACGTCTTCATAACCACAAGCAATGTTTGTGTGCAGGAGTCTAGTCTTGATGATAGTGTGGAGATACAATTGGTGAACCCTTGGCTCTTGTATTTTAAAATATATTGCTACAGGTAATCTTTTTGGACTTTGTAGAATAAAGATAATCTTATCGCTATGTAGATAAAGATATTGCATGCCAGTTTTGTGTAATCTATAGTTATGTGTCTCTGTCAATAATTAATGTACTTATAGAAACATATGGCGTGATCAGAGTACATATATATGACATTTGTGTTTTTTCTAACTCAAAAGTCACTTTTCATGGTTTATTTTATGTTAATATTGTTGCGTTGGACCAGTGAATTTCAAAACTACAAACGTTCTCTCTAGATGTGTTCAGATATATGCAGTGCTCAAATTTACAGTACCACATCAAATGCGACCTAAAGAGAGACATGTAGAGCTAGTAATCATTACGTTGCCGCCTCATACGTAACAGCAAGTGTGCAATAGTTGAGAATGACTGAAAATCATATTATAGGCTTCAAATACGTCTATTGTGAAGGATAGTAGTATCGAAGAAATGCAAATCTTTGACATTGTAATATTGTGGAAAAGAGGTTTGTATGCATTTTGATAACTGACATTGAACGCAGATGCGTACACTTATCGTAATGGAAAGCGCTTTTGTATAGATGATGTTATCTGGTGAATGTGACAACCAGCTCTCAGTAACACATAGTGAACAGTTCAGCGGTCGAAAGTATTTTTATGTGATATCTTTGGTATATGTTTTTCAAATCTGGTAACTAATACAACTAGACGTGGCAACATCTAACGGAGAGAAATACCTGTCATAATATGACTGCATCCTGTGGATATGGTGTTTAGAGGATCTAATACACTCTAGCAGTAACACAGGAACACATCTGGGCAGCAACTGTTCTATAATGTATATCAGTGTCTTGTGGTAATGTTATTACTACAGCAAACTGCTCTCTCGACAGACACAGACGAAAGTAGTGACACATTCTGAGAAAAACCTTTCACAATCGTCCAATGTGTGTGGTAAATGTTATACACATCTGGATCCGTCTGAGAGTAGTCACTAATACGGACACATTCTGGAGAGTAAAACGTTTTAGAATATGTGATGCTATCTGTGTGCTAAGGGTTTCATACGACTCTCGTCCAAATAACTCCAGTACATAGAGGTCACATCTGGAGAAAAACATTCATGATGTGACTATTCTGTGGTACAATGTTTTACAGCATCTGGACACTGAACTCAGTACACGCCAAGAATGTCACATTCAGTGATGAAGAAGAAAACCTTTCAAATGATGACTTCTGTGGTTAAATGTTTTACAGCATAATGCTGTAACCTAACTAATACATAGAAGATCTACACAATCTGGAGAAAAACATTTCACAAATGTTGAGACTTCGCTAGTAGGTAGAAGAATGTTTTACGTAGACTGAATGTGACTCTGGACACTAACTTTAGTACACAGAAAACATGTCACGCGGATTGAGGCGGAAAGAATAAATCTTTCCAATGTGACTTCTGTGGTTAGAAGAGGCTTCATACACTCTCTATGTCACTAACGCAGTATCATAGAAGGTGTCATCATTCTGTGCCGGAGAAAACGCTGTGCAAATGTGACTTCTGTGTAAAGGTTTTGAGACACTAATCTGGTAAAGTTGACAATACTAAAGAAGGTCACATGTCAGGAGAAAAACGCCTTCTCATAATAAGTGACATCTGCGTGGGAAAGATGTTTGTACACTACTTGTCAACTGATGATACACAAATATGGGTCTCGACATCTTACTGGAGAACAAACTGCTTTCAAATGTGACATTCTCGTGGGCAATGTTTTAAACTACTCTGGTAAAGTGGCGAGTGCACAGACAAGGTACTACATTCTGGACGATAAATAATCCTTTTTGTCAAATGTGAATCTTTGTCTGTGCGTAAATTGTTTGATACACATTCTGTCTCACACTGAAGTGCGCACGAAGGATACGACACAGTCAGGATGAGGAACCTATCAAATGTGTACTTGAGGAATTGTGAGGCTATTTGGTACGACGGCTTTACACAGCGCAATTGTCTGTTCATATCTTCGACAGAGTCGCACAAAATGACATCATTACAGGATTGAGAAACTTTCAAATGTGGCATCTGGAATATGGGAATACTGTTTCTATACACTCTGGTAGTATGTGTGCAGTGCACAAAAGCGTCACATTCTGGAATGAACACCTTTACTGTTAAACTGTGTCGTCTGTGGGTAATAGTCTAATACATCTTCGGTCAACCATATACATATACTACAAAATGAACATTCAGAGAAAACTATCTATATCATACTGTGACGTATCTGTGGGAAATGTTTATACAGCAGATCTAGTTACTACTTATGACACAAAAAGACACAGGAGAAAAAATCTTTTTAAATGTGAATTCTGCATGTGGTAAAGATTTTAGACACTCTGGTCTACCTAACAGTACATCAAAGGATCAAACATCAGGAGAAAAACCATTGTCAACTGTGATGTTTGTGGTAATGTTTGACGGCAATGTGGTAATATGACAGTACACACATTAGGAGGTCACTTTCAGTAGTAGAGTGAAGACACATCTCAAATGTGATGTCTGTGGGAATATTGTCTTGTTTTACAGTGTGTCGTGTAACCATGAATTGCGACACAAACAATGAGACAGCATTCACGATTTAAATCACTTTCAAATGTGATGTCTGATGTGGAATGGTTCACAAGTTCTGGTCAACCTAAATAGACATCGAAGAACGGCGACACATTCTGTGAGAGACATCTTATCAAATGTAATGTCTAGTTGTAAAAATCGTGTTCCGACTAAATAGACTCATAATTTATACATACAAACATAGATTGTCAGGGAGAGCATACTTACCAAATGTGTAATGCGCTTGGAGATGGCGATTTTACAATAATAGTAACCCATACTGTACAAAAAAATAGTGCACATCTCTTATATGTGATGTGTGACTATGACATTTGTCTTACTGGATGCAGGTAGATAAATCAGACAGATTGAAACCTTCTATATATTCACACAAAAATTTATGGTTTAGAATTATTTTCATCAGACATTAGTAATCAATGAAGTGAAGAATAATTTTGTCACTAGTGACTTTTACAATAAACATGATATGAAAATTGTATTATTTTTTTAAGAGCAGACCTCAGAATAATATCATATTATACATGGCACTGGTGGCAATATTCTTCATAAGTATAGATTTAGGTAGTAATTTCAAATCCATTTTTTGGTGTTGTTTGGTGTTGTGGCACATGTATGCTATTAATCTAGTTACAGTAGCGATAATGCAAACCTCCTACCCCAGCTAAGTGTGATCTAGTATAAATAAGTAAATTTTAAAATCTCTCTGCTTAACATCACTAGAATTTCTCTACAAGCCACATTGTCTGGCTGATATATTTTGAGTCTTTGTCTATCAATGCCATCACATGGTCTATACATGAGATAGGATTCCATGGTGATTATGTGGACAATAGTAATGATGAAATGATAACTGTCTGAAGTAGTAGTAAGATTACTCTAGAGTGTCAACTTCATTACTGTTAATCATACTCGAGCAAGTTTATGCTAGGCATTTGCATACATATTTATGACGTAGCTTCATTGCTTTTTGTTTGTATGCATTTTATTACTAGCTATTGACAGATGTTTAATATAGCTATTGACAGCATTTTATATAGCTATTGACAGCATTTTATATAGCTATTGACAGCATTTTATATAGCTAAATATATGATATATAAATATAGCTAATAATGACGAAAGTTCTCAGCTGATATCTTATTTGTGTTTGAAAAAGTTCACTTTTTTTTAGCGGCGTCGTATGGCGCCGATCTTTTTCAAATAGCCCAACTAACTTGTCCTTGTTTAATAAATACGAAATATTAAACTTTCTGACATGCACACAAAGTATTTTTAATAGGGGGTTGTAGGGCATGTTTTTTTAATTTTATAGTAACCATCATGCAAATCCTCTTTTTTACATTGTTCCCTTTTCAAAATTAAATATGAGCAATAAAACATATGACGGCATATAATATTTTTTACAGCGCATCCTTAATTTGCACACCTTTTTGATGCATTGGTGCAGTAAATTTTGTGCGCTGCTTTCTAAATTAGTAGCGTCACAGACAGACAGACAATGACATGACAGACAGACGTGACAGAGATTGCAAATTATGTATATTGATTGACAGCATTTTATATAGCTATTGACATCCATTTATATAGCTATTGACATCATATTTATATATCTATTGACATCATTTTATATAGCTATTTAAAGAATTTACTATAGTTAGACTGACATCAAACCTTTGGGTAAGACACCCTCAAGTTAATGTCTTATTGGTATGACGTCACTGTGAGGTTATTTTCCATTGGCAATGATTTGACATCATAATAAACAAACAACAACAACAAAAATACTCTTACAAATGATCCTTTAACATTTTTTATTAATTTATTTGTTAAAAAATTGAAATATAATGTCCAGATTGGTGCCTACTGTGAAATTGATGAATGCTCTGCAAAACAAAAAAAAGATTAGCCTGCAGATTAGCGAGTGAAGATTATGTTTTTAAATAAATTTTTGTTGTTAAAATATACTTCAAAAATAATAAAATAAATTTAAGTAGTACTCCAGTTTATCTGTAGCTATTGCAATTTTTGGATACAAGATACTCATGAAATTTCTCTACAGACTGAGATATCCAGGATACAAGATACTCATAGGATCTCTCTACAGACTATGGGATTGTTTTCCATTTGGGGTAACATGTTTATTGTTGCAGTCTGTAAAGAGTTTCACAGATACTTAAGTGTGAGAATGACAATGTGAGAAAAGATCTGTGCCAAACATGCAGAGATTCAAATTCAGAGATGTGAACATGCATTCTACTCCTACAAGCCTTTGACGCCTACATTTTTTTTATTTTGATCAGTTTTAAAAATGAAACAATTAAAAAAGCAGCACATCTTGAGTAAATCAAATAATTGAAATAAAAATCGATCACTAACTACAGTTTATTATAAGTAATATGAAATAAAGCTTTTTCCATCTTCATAATACCATCCCTGCATAAGTATTTTAAGTCTGCATTTTATTAAAAATATACAAAATAAAAATATTTTGACATTTAAGTACACTTGAAAAATTTTCACTGAAATACATTCATAAAGGAATTTTCACAAATATTAACATATATATATCTGCCTTACTTTAAAAGTTCACAACAACAAGATCCTACCATACTTCTTCTAGACAATCTGGTCTAAGAGAAACCTTTTAAAATAACATAAGGTTAAAAGAACCCTAACAGGCAAACATAGTTTACATCTAAAACGACATCTTTTCCTTAGAGTAACCCTAACAGGACAACATAGTTTAAATATAAAATGTAACCTTAGTCTAAAATTAACACATATTCTTCCATAACTTAACGTAATGTGACATCTTAGTCTTACTTAAACCTTAACACAACTGTTCAGTGTAACACTAACCTTAACACAACTGTTCAGTGTAACACTAACCTTAACACAACTGTTCAGTGTAACACTAACCTTAACACAACTATTCAGTGTAACACTAACCTTAACATAACTATTCAGTGTAACACTAACCTTAACACAACTATTCAGTGTAACACTAACCTTAACATAACTATTCAGTGTAACACTAACCTTAACATAACTATTCAGTGTAACACTAACCTTAACATAACTATTCAGTGTAACCCTTACCGTAAACACAACTATTCAGTGTAACACTAACCTTAACACAACTATTCAGTGTAACACTAACCGTAACATAACTATTCAGTGTAACACTAACCTTAACACAACTATTCAGTGTAACACTAACCTTAACATAACTATTCAGTGTAACCCTTACCGTAAACACAACTATTCAGTGTAACACTAACCTTAACATAACTAGTCAGTTAACCCTAACATAACCCCGCTTTTTTTTCCCTGATGTGTAGTTTCATGATTATATTATATGAGCTTTGATTATATGCAAATTGTAAAATCTTATTTTACCCGCGCGCGGGGGTTGGTGTTTAAGATATTTTAGCCGAGATAATCATGTGAGTAGTAAATGAATGATATATTTAACCTCCAAATCCCTGATATAACCAGTGTCGTCAATGATGGTATTGATATTTGATTGGAGAGATAAAAGGTTTGAGTTTAAAAATAAGCAAGATCAATTTTTAGTAGTCATGAAGGATATTTATAACATTTTTTTTGTGTTCTGCTTGCTACAAAATCTAAATCTTCATATTTTTTTTTAAAGTTAAAGCAAATGTAAATTTCTATCAGTTTTTAATTTTAAAAAAACAAAGCCAAACATCATCAGCTCAACTTCTGCGGTTTTTCTTTAAAAAATTAAGAGTCAAAACAACTGATTTAATAAATGTTTATCATCCATTATGGAATTTGTTTTTGTTTACCTGTGAGAGAGGGAAATCTAAAGTTTAAGTTTAAAGGGGAAGAAGAATGCAACCTGGGGGAGGGGGCATTCAATCCCACACTAAACTCAGCAGGGGATCATCTGGTTCCTTCCCCTTTCTGAGTTATTGTATAAATAAAAAAGCATATCAACAATAGTCTACATAAAATAATAGCCTCCATTGATTTAGCTTTTCTTCGAGTGCAGGTATAGATTTGATATACAGCCTTTAAATTTAAATAAAAATGAAAAAATTCAATTATACCATTTTCTGACACTGAGTCAAAAGTCAATGAATGACATGACACTATTGACACACTAGAATGAATCTAAACAACTATTATATAAAAATAGTCCATTGCTACAAAATAGAACCATATTTTAGAAGAGATTTTCATTTAGACCTATCATGTTGACACTGCCACCCACAAAAGTTTATATATATAACACCCAGGGGGAACGGTGGTCAAGTGGCATGCACGCTCTGCTGTCGTACCAATGGTCACAGGTTTGAATCCATGTGAAGGCAAGGATTTGTTTCCAGGGCCAAGGGTGTCCCTGAGTCCACCCAGCTTCTAATGGGTACATAACACTAGTTAGAGTAAAAAAGGCGGCTGGGTAATGCGTGGAACCCTCATAGCCGTGGCATGTGAACGCTGCGTCACTTGCCAACCGACCGGCATGGTCTGTGGACTCAATAATCTTCTGCATGGAAGGAGCGTCTGTATAGATAAGAGAAGACAATGCATATTCAATTATCCAAGTACTTTTACATATCACCAAAAAAAAACTTTTTAGTTGGAAACATGAGTTAATAAATATTTATCACATTATCAAGTTTTAGTTCAAGCTCACAACACTCACATAATGTGTAGTCACAAATACAAACAAATAAATCAGTTTAAATGTTTCAGTAAACCGGACAATTTAGAAATATATCTGTATGGAAAAAACAAGAAGAATTCTTCCAGTAGCCTGTTAACAAGTAGTCAGTAAACAACTAGCCAGTTAACAACTAGCCAGAAAACAACGAGCCAGTTAACAACTAGCCAGAAAACAACAAGCCAGTTAACAACTAGCCAGAAAACAACGAGCCAGTTAACAACTAGCCAGAAAATAAGTAGCCAGTAAACAAGTGAGGATTTCCATTGTATTTGATGCTACTGCGACTAAAGGTCGGTCCACACCTCACAAATTCTCGCGAGCCTTTGCCCAAGCATCACCCGAACGCACTATAAAATTCACCAATAAAATAGTGCGTTCGTGTGATGCTTGGGCAAATGCACGCGAGCATTTGTGAGTTGTGGACCGACCTTAATGAGCCTCACATAACCTCACACACAATAAGTGCTCAACAATATATACAATGATATAAGAAATCCTGATAAAACTGAGTCTATTAGCTATTTAACTATTTTAGCAAAAGCTTCTGATTATTTACTCAAAATCCATATCCACTAAATATATATATATATGAAAATGAATATAAATAAAAATATTTATTACAAAGTAAATTGAAAAAATGGCTGTGCTTTTACCAATAATTTCTGATGGCAAAAATAACAATGACATTATATTTTCTTAACATTACATTGCATTACAATGAAATTACATTGACATTACATTTACAGTACATTAAGATTACATGACCATGTAACATCCATCAAACCAATCTCCATGAGTTTGAAGGAGCCTGGTTGTAACAAAGTTACATTAAAATATAATTCAAGAAGTCATTCATCAACATTGGAATTTCTCAGTAAGTTCAGTAAGGTAAATATTTATTGAGTGATCGGCTTTATGAACTTGTGATGTAACCTGTAGATGTCAAGAATCTTCTTATCACTTCTTCATTCTTCTGCATCCATTTGATATTAGAGGCAACCTTCTCCACAGCCTGCTCAAAGGCTCTTTCCCCTGAGCCAAAGTTGCCCATCTGACTTGTCCTGAACGCCTTCACCTGATAGAAATAAACAAGTTTTTGTTGAGACTTTTGAAATAAGTTCTACATTTTCCAAATACAAATAAAATCTTGAATATACTTGTTATCATTGATCTTGTTGGTCTACTTCAGGGGTGGCCAGGCGCTTAGTAACCGAGAGCCATTTTAGCAGTTTAAAAAATTGACGAGAGCCGCATTGAAAAATTTCTTGTGTAATTTTTAAAAAAATATTTTTATTGGGATTTAATTGTTTTAGCCCTAAGCTGTATGTTGAAGAAATATATGCTTTATACTCGAAGCGCTTTCACAGTAAAACACGCAAAATCGAAAGTAGCTATGTTTTGCTAAATCAAATCACTTCGCGCCAATAGTTACCACTCATTTGATTTTACAACAGTATTTTTTTTATTATCATGATCTTTCTATCGGTGTGCGGAAATAACTACAGCTTAGTTATTTTCAATGTTTTTTCTTCGACTTAAGTTTTCAATCAGAATTTTAAAAATGAAATAATAAAGTTAGATATAATTCCTATACATCAAACGAAAGGGTAGGATCTGCTCTTTCATTTGGTGGTAACACTATCTCGCTAATTTGAATAGGCGCGACGCGACGAGCGTTTCAAACACCTAGGGGTACAAATTCACGTGAAAAAATGCCGTAAAATTTGTCAAAACTGATACTTTTTAAACACATAAAAAACACAACAAAACACAAGTCAAAGATACAAAAGATATATCTTTCGTTAGATAAAGATTAGAAGTTTATTCACATGTTAATCTTATTTGTGTAAGTCTCCTAGGAGTATTTTTATTTATTTTTTGAAAACTACAAAAAATGACCCCAAAACGCATTTTTTTGTCAGTTTGGACTACCTATTTATAGCTACACAATAGACAAATATTTAAATTAGGGCTGTTATCGATTAATTTAAATTTAATCGTTAACTTTTGAAAAATTATCGACTAATTAATCGATAATTTCGATTAAAACCAAAAATAGAAATTTATGATGTCATTAAACTGAACATTTCTCATGGATATTGAAAATTAAGAATATTTTGAACTAAATTTCATGACAATGTGTTGATACTTGATTTGTGCTGAAGGTGGTACGTCAGCGATGTATTTGAGCCTTTAAAAGAGAATTGTTTATGGCAGTGGACACAGTAAACGTTTACACCATCTTCGACTTTGCCATCCGCAGTTAGCTTAAAAACAACATATTTGCTCAACTTTCTAGTTATATGTTTAAATTTAACTGCGCTGATGCTGTCAGCAGGGCCGTCTTAACGCATAGGCCCGTTGGGCATTTGCCCGGGGGCCCATGAGCATATGGGCCCCATGGGAATATGTTTATTTATATATATTATGTATATTCATTTTTTATTCCTGCGGGGGAAGGGCCCAACACTATTTCTTTGCCCGGGGGCCCAAAATGGTGTAAAGACGGCTCTGGCTGTCAGCCATTTTTTAGTTGACGTCTGCCGGTCAACATAAATTAATAAAATAAATTTTAATATTAGGCGGGAGATGTTTGTACGTAAAAAATATATATATAAATTATTATTAATTATTAATAATTTATTATTTATTACTAAAATTAAAAAAAAATATTATAAATATTTTCTTAAATTTTAATTGAATTTTTATCGATTAAAATTATTTTAATTGATATTTAATCAATAAAATTTTTAACAATTAATCGAGAAATTAATAGATAATTTCCGCAGCCCTAATTTAAATATGTAATTTATGAATAGAAACACACTGGTTTAGACTCTGAATTATTGTGAACCTGAATTGTTATCATTCTGCTGAGAGGCCTTTGAACTAGCAGGTTTCTTTTCATTTGGTTGGTAGCTAGTAGTTGTGGTAGCTAGTAGTTGTGGTGCGAAGAAGTTTTGTCAGAGGCTGGTTGCTATTTACTGCTCGGTGCTTTGATCTGATTTGTGGAGTACATCAGTAGGTTATACAGAAAACGGATATAAGTCTGAAACTAGCTTTCTTAAGGTGAGTATATTTCACTTCTGGCATGCTAGAGTGGTAGCTGCTCTCTCACAGCCACGTCTAATGAAACAGTTGAAAGGAACACCGCCGATTGTGGCGTATCTTGAATATCTGTTAATTGATCAAGAGCCAAACTGAATGCTACACAGTTCTTTAAAAAGTTACTCATTTTTCTTTCAATATCAGCGTTAATATCAGCTATACGTCACTCAGTGGTGTGGCGTGACATTAGAATTTGTGTTACCAGTATCAAAAGTCTGGAACTATTTGGATCTACTATTAAAATTCCGTCCTCGATACTCTTCTTAATTAAGTCCCCATCAGAATAAGTTTGTTTAGCACGAGAAATATTCCAAGCGAATGTATAACTTGACTCGGTTGAAGTGACACTTTCTTTACTGAAACAGTAAGTAATGTCTTCTGCTGACACATTTCAGACCTTAACTCTGCAAGCTTGCTGTTTCTTTCTTATCTTATCTTATCTGTTTACAGACGCTCCTTCTATACAGAAGATTATTGCGTCTTACGCTTATCTATGGTTTGTGTTTAGTCCTGCATTTTTATTAGAGATTTAAATGTTGATAAAGTGTTGGTTTTCCTGGATTCTTCAGGCAACCCATTCCACGCCCTAATTCCGGACGGGAAGAAGGAAAACTTGTATGTGTTTGTTCTTGCATACGGAATAAGAAAGGTGTTTTTATCCTTATGTCTATCTGAGGGTTGTATTAAGTTATCTTTGTGTTGTATTTCTAAATTAGAATTAATTGCTTTATGTATGATTACTACTTTGCTCTTGGTTCTTCTATCCTCTAGTGTTTCAAGGTTTAATGATTTAACTAATGGTGTTACTCTTGTCAGTTTCGAATATTCTCCAGTAATGAATCTGGCAGCTCTTTTTTGAATTTGTTCTAGTTTATCAATGTTTTCTTTGGTGGATGGGTCCCATACAGAAGATGCATATTCTAGTGCAGGTCTCACCAAAGTGAGGTAGCATTTTAGTTTTATATCTCTATTACATTTGTTAAAGTTCCTTTTTATAAAGCCTAAGGTTTTGTTTGATTTTTTAATAACTTCATTGACATGGGGATTCCATGATAGTTTCTCATTTATTAAGACTCCTAAGTATTTTGCATCTTTAGTTTGGGTCAGTTCTTTTCCATGAATGTAATATTTTGAATTTATTTGTTTCTTTTTCTTTGTTACTCTTAACAGTTGACACTTTTCTGGATGGAAAGACATACTCCAGTTAGTTTCCCATTTTATCAATTCATCTAAGTCTTTTTGTAAAATTTTGCCATCTTGTTCTGATTTAATTGTTCTATAGATTATACAATCATCAGCAAATAGCCTAACTTTTGTACCTGTTGAGATGTTGTTGGGTAAATCATTTATATAAATTAAAAAGAGTAAGGGACCTAGCACAGTTCCTTGTGGAACTCCTGAGTTAACCTTTATTGGTGCAGATTTAGATCCATTAATTATTACAGTTTGCTCCCTGCCCAAAAGGAAGTCTTGGATCCAGTGATGTAAGGAACCTGAGATTCCAAAGTAGTTAAGTTTTTTAAGTAAACTAAGGTGGTGAACTTTGTCAAATGCTTTTGAGAAGTCTAGTAATATTGTATCTATTTGATCATTTTTGTCCAAGCCTTTTGATAGTTCATCTATTAATCCTATTAATTGTGTTTCACATGATCTGTTTTTTTCAAACCTTTGTTTTGGTAAAGATTTATTTTTTTTAAAATTAAAAAATTCATTAATTTTTTATATTATACATTTCAAATGAAATTTTTTTTTCATAATTTGTTCGCGAGCCGCAATGTGAACACAGAAGAGCCGCATGCGGCTCATGAGCCGCCATTTGGCCCCCGTTGGTCTACTATCACAAGTAGAAGTAGAATGTACCCCTTTGAGAAAGTTTCTTTTTCTGAGTCTTTCCCTTGTAAAGAGACCTTTTCTGACCAAGTCTGTCTCATCAGTCCCAAAAAAGAGACCTTTTCTGACAAAGCCTGGATCATTTAACCTAACAGTGATACAGTCGAAACCGCTTAAGTCGACGACGTTGGGGTATGAAAAATGGCGTCGAGATAACCGATGATCGAGTTAAAACGAAAACCAATATGGCGGCAAAATATTAACATGTGCTTGAAATTTCTTTATGGGATGATTAATCGGAATCGTATCGGAACGCTAATATTCTTCACTCTTTCCTAAGGTTGTAATGACCGTTCGTTTTTAAGGAACGTTTAAAATTTAAATATAACCATGAATCCCACTCAGGAAAACGGGAAAAAGCTGGGAATTCTTAAAAATAAATTCTCTGCCTTGAAAGTTGGGAAAAGTTATGACTAATCGGGAATTTATATCTATATATACATATATTTACAGATGTATATATATTTATGCCGAAGTAAAGGACTTTGATTACGTCTCTGTCATGTTTTGATTCCATTTAATGAAAAATAAGTTACCAGTTTATAATTGTCTGCGCATGCGCTAAAAGGTCAAAGTTTACGCTTCGCCGCGTCACAGTCGCGTTTGCCGTCGTATCAGCGAATTTAAAATACAAATAAACAAATCAATATGGTTATTTTAAGTTTAAACTTTTGACGTGCAGGATATTTGTTACTTAACTATCAGAACGTTCTCGAATTTCCTCAGTCAATAAAACTTGTAATATAAATAAAACTATTGTGGCCTTGACCGTTGATCACAGCACGCTGTGGGCTGTGTGTACTGTGTTAGTTTAGACCTCGGCCGGCAAATAAGTCTAAGCGAATTTTTTAAAAAATCATTCCTTATCAGAAATGATTTCATTTCATTGTCACGCGCGTGTTAGTGTCACAGCCACGTATCTTACTGGTAACAAAGCAACAACAACAAACTTTTAAAAGAATAATAATTTATTAATTTTTTATTTAATTATATAAAAACCACCATCGATTCTCAATACAAACCTTTATTTTCATTTCTAAAGATATTCGTTTATCTTTAAAAATAAAATGATTAATGCATCAGAAAATGAATTAAGTTTAATAATAATATAACATGCACTGCGAAATAATGACGATTCACGACCTCTAACGCGATTGTCCAGTACCTCGGGTGAATACATACTCCATGGATACACGTCGAATTATAATTCACACACGCAAAACATCCTGTAAATATTTTTGAAATCTTGTAGAATCACACAATAGCCGGAAGTCTCGAAGAAAAGCGAGATGTCAACACTGTTTTGAACTAAAAATGACAAGAGTGCATTGCTAGGCCAACCGACGAAAATCGAGCTAACCAAGTTAAGTTGCAAATTTGGCCCTCTTTTGTGCTCGAGGTACTAGGTTTCGGCGACTTAGAAAAATCGAATTAGCCGATGACAAAATGCTAAGACAAAGAGAGAATTTGGCGGTTCCAATAAAAAACGTCGACATAATAGGGTGATCGAGCTAACCGAGCTCGAGGTAAGTGGGTTCGACTGTACAATATTTATTTTCTTCTGCCATCATATTCATGGTATCTGTCTGATGTCTCTGTTTCGTAACGAAGACCTGTCTTCAAACTAACAATGAAACTGACATGGACACCCTACCAACCTCTTCAAGCTCAAATGGTGTATTAAAATTTCTGGTAACAGAGTCGATGACATTGGTCCATGAAAAGAAAGAGTTTCCAAACCTGGATAAATAGTGGAAAAAAATAAAAATTCATTTGTGAAACATTTAAATTTAAATTCCCTCAAAATACCATAAAATATTCAACCGCAATATTCCAGACAATTTATAGGTTAATTAGACAAATGTATTTTAGGTTAATATTACTAACTCAGGCATTTGTATACCTCCACAGCCTGTAGCTGAATTAAACTAATGTATGTTTGATAGATACATAGTCATAATGCTCTGCCCAGTAAAGGGTTAATAAGTCTTGACTTATGTTAATGTTATCAATTAACTGAACTTGTCAGTTTAAAATTAACTCCAATTCGAATCCTATCAGTGAAAGATCAGCAGCTCGTCAAATCAGAAAGTACCTGAGATCCCAGGCTTAGTTCACTATATATAGTTGGTTAAGCAAAATTATATATGCAAGAGATTCCTATGGGAAAATTGAAGATTTTTTTTGGGGTGCAAAATTTGAGTTAAACTATTTGCTTCCCTGATTCAGCCATTTTATCCATTACAGTTTATTTATAGCTTGAGTCCCTTGAGGTCATAATAAAAATATAAAACATTTCCTTGTATTTCTGAATCAGGCAGTGGTGAAACCTGAACCTAAAGTTAAACTACAGACTCAGAAATCTTGTCATAGACAGTCGGGAAACATGAGTCTTAAGATAACCTCAGTACTCACAAATCTTTAAGCTTGTTATAGTTTCCTCTGAAGAAGTTCCAGGCCAGTGCCCGGCCCACTGTGTTGGATGAGATGTAGGATACAACAGACAAGGCATCCTGCTTGCGGATAGGGGAGCTGTCCTCTAGAATGATTGCCATGTAGCTGTGGATATAAGAAATGATTGCCATGTGTATGTGGATATAAGAAATGATTGCCATGTAGTTGTGGATATAAGAAATCAAACACTTTTATTAGCTGTCCAATTATTTCCACCTCACAAAATTGAATAAGTTTTAGCTTCCCTTTTTCTGTGAGATCTGCATCACCACATTAAAGTAATTAAATATTTTTATAGCGTGGAGTTCTGTTGCAGGACTTTATACATGTTAAAAGTAACGTCAAGTACAAATTCATATTTGCCAAATGGGAAACTAATGTTCCCCTTAGCTGGATGGGAACTAATGTTCCCTTTAGCTGGATGGGAACTAATGTTCCTCTTTGCTGGATGGGTACTAATTTTTCTTTTTTGACGAATGGGAATATAATGTTCCTCTTTTTATCTGTAACATAATTTGATAAAATTATTTTTACTTGTTGAGAATCCAAGGCTTGGTTGCACAAGACAGGGCGGCCAGCAGGTTGACCTTCTCTGAGGCTACACTGGTCTCACCATACATCTGACGACAGAGAGAATTTCATGGTTACGATAGCTGAAGGTTGATTTGGAATATGTGTGTGGGAGAGATATGGAATATTTGTGTGGGAGAGATATGGAATGTGTGTGTGGGAGAGATGGAATATGTGTGTGGGAGAGATATGAAATATGTGTGTGGGAGAGATTTGGTGGGTGTAGGACTTCTAGGTTGAAGATGTGTGTCTCATGAGTGGGAGGGTGGGAAGTGTAGGTGCCTGAGTATTTCAAAGTATTTGTGTGTGAGGTCGTGTGTGAAGGGGAGGTGTGTGGGAACTAATGTGTTTGTGCTAGAGTCTTGTGTTGTATTATTTTTTTACTTGCACCAAAAACTGGCCAGGCAACATTTCAGAGTTGAGCTAAATTTTCTACAGTCGAACCCACTTAACTCGAGCTCGGTTAACTCGACCACCCTACTAACTCAACGTTTTTTATTGGAACCGCCCAAATTATCTCTTTGTCTTAGCATTTTCTCATCGGTTAATTAGATTTTTTTAAGTTGCCGAAACCTAATACCTTGAGCACAAAAGAGGGCCAAATTTGCAACTTAACGTTGGTTAGCTCGATCCTGGAATGTTCGCCTAGCAATGCACTTTGGCATTTTTAGTTCAAAACAGTGTTGACATCTCGCTTGATTCGAGACTTCGGGCTATTGTGTGATTCTATGAGATTTCAATAAAAATTACCAGATGTTTTTACTTTCAATTTGATTCCGTGTGTGAATCGCGTTAGCGGTCTTTAATCCGTCATTATTTCGCTGTACATGTTATATTATTATTAAACTTAATTCATGTTCTGATGCATTAATCATTTTATTTTTTAAGATAAACGAGTATCTTTAGAAATGAAAATAAAGGTTTGTATCGAGAATCGACGGTGGTTTTATTTAATTAAATAAAAAAGTTATTATTTTTTAAAAGTTTGTTGTTGCTTTGTTACCAGTAAGATACATGACTGTGACTAACAGTACACGCGCGTGACAGTAAAATCAAATCATTTTCTTAATATTCCAGTATATATATACAATATACACGTCATCACTTTTGTAGGTCGAATTCTGATAAGGAATGATTTTTTTAAAAATTCGCTTATACTTAGTTGCTGGCCGAGGTCTAACCCACAGCGTGCTGTGATCAACGGTCAAGGCCGCAATAGTTTTATTTATATTACAAGTTTGATTGACTGAGGAAATTCGAGAGCGTTCTGATAGTAACAGATATCCTGCACGTCAAAAGCATTAAACTGAAAATGACCATATTGATATGTTTATTTATTTATTTTTTAAATTCGCTGATTCGACGGGCATTGCAAACGCGAGCGGCTGTGACTTGAATTTGGCCCTTTAACACATGCGCACACAATTATAAACTGGTAACTTTTTTTAAATATTTTTTTTTATTAAATGGAATCGAAACATGACCACAGAGACGTAATTGCAGTCCTTTATTTCGGCATAAAAATATATATATATATATAAAAATTCCCGACTAGTCATAATTTTTCCCGACTTTCAAGGCAGAGAACATTTTTTAAAGAATTCCCTACTTAATCCCATTTTCCTGAGTGGAAACCATGGTTATATTTAAACGGTAATTAAAAACGAACGGTCATTACAACCTTAGGAAAGAGTGAAGAAATATTAGGGTTCCGATATGATTCTGATTAATCGTCCTATCACTAATTAACGCACATCATGTACATAAAGAAATTTAAAGCACATGTTAATATTTTGCCGCCATATTGGTTTTCGTTTTAACTCGATCATCGGTTATCTTGACGCCATTTTTCATACCCCAACGCCGTCGACTTAACCGGTTTCGACTGTATTTCCAATGCCAATCTTGGTAAAACTTACTCTGTGCTACTCTATGAAAAACTTACTCTGAGGCCGAAGCTCCATTCTTCCCAACCACCAGCAGAAATAGCGTTACAGTAGACAATGGTTCTCAAATTGGGGTCAATGCTGGAGAAATAAAACATGATGACCAGTTTAGCAGTATTACTACTATTACACATGGGTTTAATTAAATCTTCATTCATTTGATGAGAACCAGGACAAGCAATTGTTTAAATCTATGGAATCTATAAAAAAAAACATACTTCATATCTCATTTGCACACCAGTATTTACTTTAACATAGACATAGGGAGTTTTCATGGCTCAATGAAACCTATTACATTACTTTAACACTGATGGTATTAATTGCTCATTACAACATATTACAACACAAGCGGTTTCTATTGTTCTCCATACATCTGAGCCAGCTACTGGACATAAGTTTAGTTATATAACAAATGCTAGACTCTATTTGATAGCTCTTGGACTTAAATAAAATGGTGATCTTTAAATTTAGTTGTTTTTTGTTTTAGCATTAAAAACAAAGATTTCTTTATTTTTTTTAAATTTCATTTTTTAATTTTTGTCTTATTTTCAAATATAGCATGATTCTGTCATGTGCTGCGACATGATACCCTGACAAAAATCATCCTTCAAGGCACTGTAGATGTGGCCTGGCAAAGAGGTTGACAGCGGAAAAGTTGGCTTGGCAACATAAAGGAATGGACAGGGATGAGATTGAATGAATTATTGGCCGCTGCTCAAAATAGGCAAATGTGGAGATCAGTGTCTCTTGATGCGTTCATGCCCTCCCCCCAATGACCGCAATGGTCATGGGACTGATGATGATGATTATGATGATTTATGTCTTAAATAACATCCAACATTCATTTGTTTATTCAGAATTCATGAAAAGTTTGTAATTTATTAATCACTCAAAATCTGAATGATGACATCTATCAGTCATTGTGATAAATTAGTCACTCAAGATTTGAGCTACAACATCTAGTTCTCATCATGATAAAACAGTTACAGAAGATATGTACAAACAAGACACCATCCAACTCACGGATTGTTGCTCGGATCGTCCATCCACTGCTGGTACAATGCATGAGTTGTATCCAAACAATTCTGAATGCCGAATCTACACGCCTCACCTACGATAAGTCCGCGGGCCGCCCTGCAATCGATAAATTCAAATGAGGCCAAACAAGGTCAAATGAGGTCAAACAAGGTTAAGCTGCTTTTGTTACATCAATAAAATTCTCTGTAAAAAATATTTGATTTCTTTCTATAAGAAAGTAGGCAAATAATGATATGTAAAGACCTTTGACCTATTACTATTACGTTCAAAGCAACCAGGAAAACAAGGTATTAGAACACCCTAACCCTCCCTCACCCCCAACAGATTTAAAAAATAAAAAAAGGAATCAATTTATAGGAAAATATCTTTCTTCAGCCCCCAAATAATTTTTGTGTATTTTAAATATCACATTTAGCCATTTCCCAGAAGACATCAGGAATTTCTTCATGATTTTTATAAACATTTATTGTCATGTTAAAAAGTCTACTTTGAGAATAAGAACTACCAGAGATTTGCAATATGAGATTTGAGAAATGAGATTTGAGATATGATATTTGAGATATAAGATTTAATATTTGAGATATGATATTTGAGATATGAGATTTAAGATATGAGATTTGAGATATAAGATTTAATATTTAAGATATGAGATTTAATATTTGAGATATGAGATTTGAGATACAATATTTGAGATATAAGATTTAATATTTGAGATATGAGATTTGAGATACAATATTTGAGATATAAGATTTAATATTTGAGATATGATATTTGAGATATGAGATTTAAGATATGAGATTTGAGATATAAGATTTAATATTTAAGATATGAGATTTAATATTTGAGATTTAATATTTGAGAGATAAGATCTTACATTGCAGTGACATCATTCAAGTTACAGATGTGAGATTATAAGTTAAAAAACTAGACACCATGTCTTACGTGGTGAGAAACAGAGATAGAAGATCTTTCAGTGGCAGTGACCACAACTAGTCTGACAAAATCTTAAATTGTAGTGACAATTCATGGCACAAAATTTTACATCGGCATGATAAAAGATATATGAAATCTAAAATTGCATTGAACTTTGCACAGACATAATTTGAAGCATTTCTGTTGTATTTTTGTCTAAACCCAATGGAAAGAAATTTAATCATCCAGCATATCAGTTTTAAACCTTGCAATTAACACAAGAATTTAGTGTGTGCCTGTGTTCAGCTTTTAAGTTCGATAACTGTAATAAACACATACTCCAAGAAGTCAGACATTTGCATATTGCCAACAATGTTGAAAAATGATCATTGACACATTATAATATTGGATTCACACAAAATGTGGAGTTCAAACTTCTTTCACTAGGAATAAATTATAAATAGCTGCCGAAAGTAAATGCTGATAAATTACAAATAGTATTAAAGCTATTATTACAGATCGTATCACAGATAGTATTACAGATAGCATTGTGAATAGCATTACAGATAGTATTACAGAAGTATTCCTGACATAGCATTACTGATAGTATTATGGATAGTATTATGGATATTACAAATAGTATTACAGATAGTATTTCCGATAGTATTACATATAAAATTCCATTTACTATAAAAAAGACACTATTACAGATAGTATTACAGATATTAATACTAATTACAGATAGTATTACAGCTTACACATCTGTGTGAGAAGAGTTTGTGTTGTTCAGGCCAAAATGTTGATATGAGCTATTGACTTTGTTTTGCATGAATTTCTGAAAGTGAAAGTAAATCAACACTGCATTTATAGAATGGGAACTTAACTGCATCAATACGAAAAGTCGAAATTAGAACTAAATTGATATTTAAAGGAAATATTGAAAATAGGTCTAGATCAGTGATGGCGAACCATTTTGGGGGCCGCGTGCCAAAATTCAACCAAAACCCACTTATTTATATAGAGTTGCTTGCCAGAGGATGAGGCTCTGTGTGCCGACTGCGGCACGCTTGCCATAGGTTCGCCATCACTATTCTAGATGATAGCGATAAATCTGCAGTACAAAAAGCTTGATGTTACAATACAAAGCTCACTTAAACACATTTAATATTATGTTGTATTGGATGTTTAATCCTGATTGTATTTAATTTGTTTTGTGTCTAAATGAAGCCATAATGTGCATGATGTCATGCAGTGGCGTAGCTAGGGGGGGACGGTGCACCCCGGGTGGCACATATATAGGGGGGGGGCATTTGTGGGCATTTGAAAAGTAAAGCCATTTCCGACAACCGCCCTTTTTCTTTTGAAGGGGGTTAAAAAACCAAGGTGAAACAAAAATATTCTTAATTTCGAATCTTAATTAACGGATTCGCGCAACATTTGTTTGATTACATAGTGGTTGTTATAACTAACGCAATGCGGTTCAAAAATTTAAAATCGCTCAAAAAGGTATCGATTTGTTTCGAAAATTAAGCAGTATACGTCACAGATGGCGCTTTTATAAGAGAACTGCACACACACAAAAAAACAATAACACATCACCGATGGGCCAAATAATATGTGCTATTAATATCACCATGACCGTTTTTGCGTGGAATTTCGACATGCGCAGAATGTTGCGCTAACAAGTACCTACATGGCATGGTGGTTCAAATATTGAGTTTAACTTGCAAGTAGTAATTTATATTACTGTTTCAATTTTTAGAAAATTATTGTAAGGTAACTTACTAAAAATTAAATTTATTTTGTTTTTATCGCATTAAAGTAGCACACATAATTTGTGTTTTTCATTAAAATATGGTTATTCATTAAAATTTTTACTCTTATCCAATTAAAGTAATGTGTAAATAATTTGAATTCGTCTATTTTATTGAAAATTATTAAGATTTATAGCAAGAACATGAAAATATTCAAATTTTTCCATTAATAAACAACACAATTGCATAAATAATTTCGAAAAAGACATACTTTAAAATTTCAAGCGTCTTGGAAAAATTGACATCTGAAGAAGTAACTAGTAGAAAGAGATCAGATGCTGAAATTTTACTCAGTTCAATGCAATCTTTTTCTTTTCTATAATGCAAACCCATTTCATGGAACAAAGAGATGTGCTAATACAGAACGCTGTTATAGAGAGTTGGAGTTGGAGATATCAACTGAACGCCGAGTTAGAAGGAGAAAAAATATGAGTGGGGAGAATTCAGAAGATGTGGTACTATCTTTAGAGCAAGAAGTACAACGAGAAATGGTTTTATCTATGGATGGAATTATAAAAGAAAATAAAAGAAACGCCTTGATGAGTTGCATGTCCTTGAAAGAAAATATTTGTTTAAAATACCATGTAACCTACTAAATGAAGAATTTGAGCATCAAATAAATTTCTTTATTGAAATTGATAAAGAACATTTCAATATTTGAAAGAAAAAGGATACAGGTTTTTATGGCTGTACACAGGGCTGGTCTTAGCAATTGCGGGGCCCTATGCGCCTTAGAATGTGAAAAGGATTGCGCGGGGCCCAGTTTCGGTAGGGATAAGGTATTAATAAGGATAATAAGTGAAAATTAAGATAGGTGGGGCCTATAAAAGCGCGGGGCCCACTGCAGCCGCATAGGTTGCAGTGGCCTAAGACCAGCCCTGGCTGTACCTACATTACAAGAAGAGGCATTATGCTATAAAAATTGGGGAAAAGGTCCCCTTGATCTATTAAAATATATTCAACAGTATAGATTGGAAAATTTTGTACCCAACATTATAATTTGCTAAGAATTTTTTCAACAATTTCTATCAGTGTATCTAGTTGTGAAAGGAGCTTCTCCAAACTGAAGTTGATAAAAATTTATCTTTGTTCCACAATGAGTGTTTAAGACTACAAAATCTTGCAATATCGTCCATAGAACAGGATATTACAAATACTTATAATTTTGATAGCATAATACACGATTTTTCTACTATGAAAGCTAGTTAAGTAAATGTATAAATATGTTTACATACTAATGAATACAATTTATATGTTTATAACAAAATCATATATTTATATATAAAAAATAAAAGCATATTAATTGGTAATGTTTTTTTGGGTGTAAATTTAGAATATGTTTAGTATCATTGGATTGGGGGGGGGGAGAGAGCTGCAGCCTCAATAACTTTCTTGTGGCTTTAAAAAAAGTATCACATATTTTTATAAATGTGTATTTATAGGTATATCATCTTATGCGGCCTCTTTTATTACTGCTTACATAAATAGGGCATGCAATGGTAAAATGTTCCCAACCTTTACTTCCTTTCCATTACATGTACAATTATTTATTCATGTTTATTACTTTATAAAAAACATCATGTGATGAACATAAGGGGCCATCCATAAATGACGTCACACAATTTTGGCTCATTTTTACCTCCTCCCTCCTCGTCAAAAAAACTTAGACCCCTTCTTCAATATGACTTTTTAAAGCCCCCCCCCCGCCATTAAAGCCGAGTTTTCTATTTGAAAATGAGCATGTTTCAAATCAATTTTTTTGCCATTTAAATATGTTTTTAGTGTTAGGCTGCACTCTAATATCGTAACATGCGTGAAGCCATGTAAAACGTCAATAAATAAAGTGTCGGTGATCATATATTTAAGTGGAACTTCAATTTAAAGGTGCGCGTTTTGATGTGACGTGCGTGACGTCATTTATGGATGGCCCCCAAAAGTGCGGCAAATTGAAGAGCGCCACGGATGGCAAAAGTTCTAGCTATGCCACTGATGTCATGTACCTAAATAAAGCAATAGTGTGCATTATGTGATGTGTCATAATGAAGCCTTAATTTGTATGATGTCATGTTTCTAAATGAAGCCATAATGTGCATGCTGCCATACGTCTAAATGAAGCTATAATGTCATGAATCTTCATTAGGCTGCATGTCTGGAATATGTCATTTTTGTGTGATGTCTTTTGTCTGCATAATGTCATCTTTCAATGGGATGCAAGTTTCTGCATGGTGTAATATGACAATATGACATTATTTGTAAAAAATGTTAAATGGTATCACATTGGTAGTGTAATTACTTATTTCTATACAAATAATTTTTAGAGAACTAAATCTAATAAAATCTGTTGTATCTCAGTGATTGATTTAAATGTCACCTGGTAAGGTCCATAAAGCACATTGACCGCTAACATCCGGTTGACATATAACAGCTCAAGTCGTGCTGCAGACCAGGGAACATATTCCCTCTCATTGTCCAGGTAGTCAATAACTTTGAAGGCTGTCTCAAGTCCCAGTTGGTCGGATCTGTCAAGTCAATGATGAGAGTTAAACTTTGGTTGAATATCATCTACTCTCTAACAGAAAACTTCATTCAGACATGTAAATATACAGTCATACTTTTTCTGGGTTTCATTATAATATCTGACTGCAATAATCTGTCATGTCCATTTAATGGTCAATGTAATGATTTTAAATCTCACGAAACAAAGAATTTCCTAACTATGTTGCCCAGATCCCCATCACCAATGGGAAACAAAATAACATATTACAGGATGACCTGGTACAGCTTGAAATAATACAAAAAGATATATTACAACATGACATGCATGCGATGGCATGACTTAAGATGGTATTTGTGGGAGAACATAATTAGAGGATGGAGTTTTGCCTCACACTCACACTAATAATAATTAGGTTGACAGAATGAAAACAAAAATCCTATTGTTACAGTACCCACTTTGCGAGGTTCCAAGCATCGTTGATAATTTGAGCTCTGTTTATGACTGGTATAATCTATTTGGAACAGATAATAAAGAAAACAAACAACTTATAAATAACAATTGGCGAAATTGCTAAATATAAAAAAATTCCATAACTATAAAGACATGAAAACATAGCAGAATAACTCATTCATTAAATATAGTCGTGATTATTATCAGTTTGGTTATTTTGAAAATTAATGACTAACCATTGATAGTTCAATTCTTCAGAGCCCACCACAATAACCCCACCCCCCACTC
Organism: Ampullaceana balthica; assembly: GCA_944989445.1. Taxonomy (NCBI): domain Eukaryota; kingdom Metazoa; phylum Mollusca; class Gastropoda; family Lymnaeidae; genus Ampullaceana; species Ampullaceana balthica. The sequence goes on along the minus strand of CALYLW010000075.1, from coordinate 1,128,916 downwards.
TTTACAACCCAAAATTGAGCGTTTGATTTGCAATTTTTTTCTTTCTGACTAAACAATGTTTTTTTTTAAAAATAACTTTTCCAAGAATTCAATTCTTTAACACTCCCATTTAATAATCACATGACATTAAAATTATCACAATTTTCATAATACCATACATTGTCATTGCCAATATTTACATTGCTTTACTAACATTTGAATATTTGCAATTTTTATAGATATAAACTCTTAATGAACATCACCTCAAATATTAGGTTTTCTTGGAGCGAATTCTTGCTTTAGATGAAACTTTTTCAAATCTTAAATGACATTTAGGTTCAGAAAAACTTTGGCTGAATTTTCAATAACTTCATTTTCTATTAAAACACAACAATGTTTAAAGTGAGTTTTTTTCCGAGTTAGGATTTGAAAACATTTTAATTTTAAAATCCTGGTAAAAGATGTTTGGGGGTCAGCGTTGATTTCATACAGCCATTTGAATGAAAGTCAAGCTTACCAGGTGGTTTGTCTTGAGCTGACCAGCGAGTGCCACCCAGTTGGCCTGCTCGTAGTTGACCCTGTAATATCCGTTCTGCTCCACGTTTGCCAGGAGCCATCCAGTGGTTCCAAAAGGTAAACTTCCTGACTCAAGTCTGATCAGTTCTGTTGAATGTTCCAGAAAGTTATTTATAGTAGCAGATCTTGTCAGGGGAGGTAACTTAATTCATTTCATGTGAGGTAGATAATATACACAAAGTAGAGTTACTTTAAAATACAATTTTTAAAATGTGTTTAACTTTAATTGTACTGAAAAAGGCATTTTCCTAAACATGTATACCTATAAATTGTCTAGCATTAACGTTTAAAATGAATTGTTTTAATTTAAAAAATTGTTTTTTACCCTTTTAATGGAACAACAATAATAATAAAACACCCGGATAGACATAAGGATAAAATCACTTTTCTAGTACCACAAAATTCCAACTATACTTACTAGTAATCTTTCTTCATGTCTGGAATTCAGGCGTGGAATAGGTTTTTGTTATGTGGGTTATGTTTACATGTTTAGTAGGTCAGAAAATGACACTTAGTTATTTGTAGATCCCCCCCCCCTGCATTTTTAGCACTGACTAAAGGGTTTTGGTGTGCGTTTTTTAACTGAGTTACGATCCTAATCCTAGCCCTAATCCTATCCCTAATCCTAGCCCTAATCCTAGCCCCAATCCTAGCCCTAATCTTAGCCCCAATCCTAGCCCCAATCCCAAGCCTTATGATGTACTCGACTTACTTGTAGTTTCATTCTTCCATAACCACTTGACGTCTTGGTCTGACTGGTTGAAGTTTTGTTTGAATGATGTTGTGAAGGTCAAGGGAATGTTCCAGGTGTAACTGGACATTGAGGGGAAAAAAACGTTTCTTAATATTCTATCAAAATAAATAGATTTGACATGAGGAAACACTATGAAGGGAGAGAATACATTAACGGGGTACCTTTTATAAATAGTACACAGGTATATAAATAACACAGAGACTAACACAAAACCCACATGAGTCGACTTTGAAGGGAGAGAATACATAAACAGGGTACCTAGTATAAATAGTACACAGGTATATAAATAACACAGGGACTAACACAAAACTTGGGTAGTCATAGAGATAAAAACACTTTTCTTATTTCAAATGCAAGAGCAAACACAAATAAGTTCTCGTTCTTCCCCATCTGGAATTCGGGCGTGGTATGGGTTGCCTGATCAAATCAGGCAAATCAACACTGTATCAACTTTTAAAACTCTATCATAAAAATTCAAGACTAGACATAAACCATTGATAAGCATCGGACGCAATAAGCTTCTGTATAGAAGAAGCGTCTGTAATTCTAATATAAGATAATACAAGGATACACAGCCGAGGGATAGAACAACTACAACCGAAACCAAAAATTCGCCTATAGTCAATGTCTTAGAGACCAACTCAATTAAATAGAGACACATATTTTCTATAGTCAATGTCTTAGAGACCAACTCAATTAAATAGAGACACATATTTTCTAACACTCACTTATATGGAGACACATATTTCCCAGCCTCCATGGCGTCCTTGTTCTCCAGGAACCTTGCCTGGGACACAGTGACACTGTCTGCCACTGCGGCTGTCCATGTCACTGTCACCACAGGATAGTTCATCTGAAGTGTCCAGGTGTCCATTATGTCCTTGACATCTATGTTTTTGCCATCGTCTCTGGCTTGCTGGATTGGAAATAAAAAACTAGCATTCACTTTTATCCTGGATCTTAGAGAATATTTAACTTATACTAATTGAAAAGTGGCAGCTAATATTAATTGATACAAACACACCGTAGATGTAAGAAGCGTGTTGTGTTGACATTGACTGAGTATGAAGCTCGTGATTTGTATTGTGAAGTCAAATCGTGCGAGGTCGTGAACTCAGAGAAAGAATGGCTATAAATTTAATGTTCAGGTGATTAAAGAGACAGTTGTTACACAGACCACAAGCTGTTTATGTCTTGTTACACAGACCACAAGCTGTTGATGTCTTGTTTCTTACAGTTAGACTATTCCATGATAGACTAATAGAGAGTGTGAGAAGTTGACAAAGGATCAAGACCATTGCTAGTAAATGGCGTCAGAAGAATTCTTGAAGTTCTAGACTATTACAGTAGTTATCAATGAAATTTTATTGATTAATACTTGAGGGAAAGCAAAACTATAATATTCATAGAACAATATTGATGGTGTTGTATCAAAAGTGTATGAGTGAATCTGACAGGATGCCACTAAACAACAAACAACCATAAAGTTAAAGAGTGTTGATCGATTCCTGGACATAGTAAGTAGTAAAAGTTCCCGTTTCAGACCATTGGCCTATGGGGCAAGTGAAGCAGCGTTCACAAGTTTCAATAGCCACGGCATACGAGGGGATTGTGTGGCTAGCACAATGCCCAGTCGCCTTGACCTCCCCAACTGATGTCCTGGACATAACACTGCAGTTAAGTTTTAAAAATTTTCCTACTGCTACTACTGTACTATTAGTTTTGTTTTTTCACCGATGAAGGCTTTTTGCTTCTTTTGTGACTTCCTGTCTGACTCGTGCGTAAATTTTTGATATAACAATTTTTTACTGTTCAGTCTGATGGCAATCCCACCACTCACACACTTACATCCAATATTGATAATGAACACACAAAGTGGTCAAGACAATTTTTTTTTAAATGCTGTCATTGTTAAATAAATATTCCACAATTTAAATGAATTTTTAACCAAAGTTAGCAATGGTTTCTATCTAAGGTAACTTAGACTGCAGTCATCAAGTACTTCAAGAACTGAGTTGAGGTTAGAGGTTAGGTATAGAAGTCTGGGTTAGGATTAAGGCTTAGGTTGAAAACAGTTTAACATATTTGTATGACCCAATATGTGAACAAAATAAAGAAACAAAAGTCAAATTAATTTCCAACCTGTGAAAGGGCTGACCACAGGTCATCATGTGTGGCTGCGTCGTATTGTTTGGATGTCAGGTATTTCTGAATAGAACATTTGAATAAATTGAATCGACACGAACAGAGAATAAAACATAAAATCCACTTTTAAGAAAACAATTTGAATTTGAAATCTCATCAAGTTCTTTATCCTATTGATATAAGAAATGAAATGATATGTGTTTCTATATCTAGTTGATAAAAGACATGAAATAATGTTTTCATGAACTTTTATGTGCATAGCCTTTAGTCTAGATCAGACATTACTATTGACATACTAATACACAGAGACAGTGTACTATTGACATACTAATACACAGAGACAGTGTGCTATTGACATACTAATACACAGAGACAGTGTGCTATTGACATACTAATACACAGAGACAGTGTACTATTGACATACTAATACACAGAGACAGTGTGCTATTGACATACTAATACACAGAGACAGTGTACTATTGACATACTAATACACAGAGACAGTGTACTATTGACATACTAATACACAGAGACAGTGTACTATTGACAAACTAATACACAGAGACAGTGTACTATTGACATACTAATACATGTACACAGAGACAGTGTACTATTGACATACTAATACACAGAGACAGTGTGCTATTGACATACTAATACACAGAGACAGTGTACTATTGACATACTAATACACAGAGACAGTGTACTATTGACATACTAATACACAGAGACAGTGTGATATTGACATACTAATACACAGAGACAGTGTGCTATTGACATACTAATACACAGAGACAGTGTGATATTGACATACTAATACACAGAGACAGTGTACTATTGACATACTAATACACAGAGACAGTGTACTATTGACATACTAATACACAGAGACAGTGTACTATTGACATACTAATACACAGAGACAGTGTACTATTGACATACTAATACACAGAGACAGTGTGTTTTCACCTGTTGTGACTTGCTATATGACATGATGTATTACACCTTTTAATTTCATGTGTTACGATAATCTTTTACTTCATTTTCTATGACATTTTTTAATACGCCATTACAAGCAACAATTTCATGAGATTTCTTGGTTTGTTCCTGTATGCTATTACAATCTATCATTGCCAGTGCTTTCTTGTGGTGAAACACTGCCAGGAGTCTTGCATACTATTGACAATGGATGAATTTTTTTTAATTGACATCAAAGATGGACACATGGCTCTATGTGACCCCAGGGTTACTATGGAACCTACCACAGGTTTCTGTGTAGAACAAGGGCCTCCATAAAGCCTACTAAATGGTTCAAAAACATTTGCTGCCACGATAGTCTCTAGTTTTGCTTTAACTAGCATATTTGAACATATAAATAATTTCCCAAACAGGTCAGCGGCCGCTAACACAAACTTCAAGGATATGATGAGGGTTTACTCCCAGCAAATGTGTGCCAGAATACAAGATACATGTTGTGTTAGCATGAAATTCATGGACTGATATACAAGTCTGTGGTCTAAAGACCCTTCATGAACCACCAAAACGGTACTCACTCCATGGGCCCACCAAAAAGTTGGTCCTTCAAAAATTTGCTTCACCAAAAAGTTTTCCCACCTCTGATATACAGTGTTACAACATGCTTAGATTAGATAACATCAGTAGAATAACAACAACTTATAGATTAAGTATTTGACTACAATGAAGCTACATGCAGTTCTCTCACCTTCATTCCTCGCTGGAATGTGCTGAAGCCGAGGAAGTGGCGCATCATCCGTATCACAGATGCTCCCTGAGAGTAAGGGGAGAGAATTTATAAGAAGACAGCTGGGTGCAGGGATTAAAGTATCTTGTCGTCTCATAGCAGTACAGTGTTAAACACGGCTTGCTAGTGTTTATTTTAGAAAATAACTGTAAATTAATTTAAATATGAAGTAATTTTGGATATCAATAGAAAACTGAGTAAAACATTTGAGATAGTGTCAAAAAAAGATAAGTGCACAGTCAGTGTTCAGACACATTCCCTTGTGTTTACATACAGTGCAGACACATTCCCTGGTGTTTACATACAGTGGACAGACACATTCCCTGGTGGGTACATACAGTGCAGACACATTCCCTGGTGTTTACATACAGTGGACAGACACATTCCCTGGTGGGTACATACAGTGCAGACACATTCCCTGGTGTTTACATACAGTGCAGACACATTCCCTGGTGTTAACATACAGTGGACAGACACATTCCCTGGTGTTTACATACAGTGCACAGGCATATCCCCTTGTGTGTACCTACAGTTTACAGACACATTCTCTAGTGCGTACATACAGTGAAGGTGCACATCAGGAAATGTAGGTCCTACATGTTTTCTCGCTGAATGTCTCATACATTGACCTTGAAGCATAAAATGTGTACGTGGTTTTCCCAGTGACTGACCTTGGAATATGAGATAGCGTCAAAAATCTCATTGATCTCATCTGGATGACCTACGGGTACATACAACGGGTGGGAGGACACCAGACCATCGAATGCCATGGCATCCTGCAGCTCACTGATCACAAAGGTGTCAAACTATAAGATACGTGAATAAATAGGAAAAAAATGCTGTGTTAAGCTGTAGGTGTCAAACTATAAGATATGTGAATGAAAGGGAACCAAACGATGTGTTAAGCTAAAGGTGTTGAACTATATGATACCTGAATGATGAAAGGGAAACAGACGCTGTATTAAGCTTTGTTAAGTTGCGTAAACTAATACACTTTATTGCATTTTGTTAGAGCACGTGATCTACAAAATATATTTCATTCTGGACTTCAACTTCAATGGACCAATCTACACTATTGGAAATTAACATTGATTATTTAGCATGTAAAGACAATTTTTGTTTTCAAATTATGGAAATATATGCACTGTAAAACATTTTTAACATAAAAAATGTAATTTGAACAAAAAATTACCGACAATTTCTAGTGTATAACGGTTCATCACTAGGCAGCACTAATCCTTTAATATGTAAGAGTAAATCACCATTGTAAAAGTTAAAGTACTGTACTTAAATCCGTTTATTTAGTAATTTTAAAAGAAAATCATCCTGATTCTTTTAAGCTATTTCTAAATAATTTTTAAATGAGAATTAGTAGCTCTTTGTCATTATTTTGAGATTTAAAAAAAATATTTTGTGGGGGGGGGCGGGGGGGCTATTCTAGTACCTCAATGATATTATATCAACCCCCAGGGCAAACGACAACGAGGAAGACCCAAGCGTACATGGAGACGGAGCATGTTGGACGAGGCTGGAAGGACTGGGAAGAGCTGGGAAGAATTGAAGCGACTGGCAAGGGACCGTGTAGAGTGACGAGCTTTGACAGAGGCCCTATGTTCCACAAGGAACTCAAAGGACAAATGATGATGATGATGATGATATTATATCAACCATGTAAAGTTATGTAAAATTAAAAAATTACACCGGAATTAGATTAGTTGAAATAGTTTATTGCAAATTATATGATTGCACAAACCATTTTCCATGTAGGATGAACAAAGTCTACGCCAAGGTACTCCACAAACGTAGCGAATCCCTCGTTGAGCCACAGGTCGTCCCACCATGCCGGTGACACGAGGTCACCAAACCACTGGAGATACGAAGGTCAAGGATTGACTTCAACAGTTTACATCACATTCATGTTAGGGTGTCTAGATTGTTGCACCAATAAGTGTTTTATGTTATAGCAAGGATATAAAGAGTTATAACAGTTAGTGTATTATGTTGTAATAGAGTCTATCCAGTTATACCAAGTAGTGTATTATGTTGTAATAGAGTATATCCACTATACATGTGGTGTAACCATAAGTGTGGTGTACCCTGAGCTGGGGAAAATTGGCAGTCAACTTTGTAGCTGTCAAAAACACAATCTTTCTATATCAGAATACATATAAGGTAAGTCAGAAAAAAAATATGACTATCTCTAAATTTTTTATGCAATATGTTGGCAGTGGCTTTTTAAATAAGTCTCTTTCTATGGTGTATTCAAGTCATTACTGTGATGATTAAGCAGACTGGGTGACTATAAAACTGAACTAATCATAGTTGACTGCATGACTATAAAAATAAAACTAACCATAGTGGACTGTGTGGCTATGTAGAACTGACCATAGCAGACTAGTTATGTAGAACTAACCATAGTTGACTGTGTGACTATGTAGAACTGACCATAGTAGACCTTGTGGCTATGTAGAACTGACCATACTGGACTGTGTGACTATGTAGAACTGACCATACTGGACTGTGTGACTATGTAGAACTGACCATACTGGGCTGTGTGACTATGTAGAACTGACCATACTGGATTGTGTGACTATGTAGAACTGACCATACTGGACTGTGTGACTATGTAAAACTGACCATACTGGACTGTATGACTATGTAGAACTGACCATACTGGACTGTGTGACTATGTAGAACTGACCTGGTGGGCGAGTTCGTGTGACACTACAACAGCTACTCTCTCCCTGTTGGCCTCATGGGAAACACCTTCTTTGTACAACATTGCAGTTTCTCTGGTTAAAATGTACAATATTAAATAGTCAAGAACAAGGGACTAGAGAATATCTTATAGTGATACAACAGCAAATATGTTACTATATCAAATAGTGATATAACAGAAAAATGTTAAAATATCAAATAGTGATATAACAGCAAAAATGTTACAATATCAAATAGTGATATGATATTGCTTTGCCAGAGAGAAAATTCAATAACTAATATTAATTATAGTTAGGACATTGGCTATGCCATTACATTTTTCTGTTTTTTAAAATTTAGTTAAAAAATAGTTCTTAATCCTGAAAACGCCATGTAGCTCTGTGAAGTATGAGGCTACTTGAAACATGTAAAAGATGCACTTAACTACCTTTATGTGATAAAACTAATTTGTCAAAACAGGATTATTTTTCACTTATGTGATAAAACTAACATTTCAAAACAGGATTATGAGCGACATACCTGTATGTGATAAGGCCCCAGTTCTCCATAGCACCAGCGGCAAAGTCTGGTATAGCTATCATATCTAGAGAAACACATTATGACTTAGTGCCAGAAGCAAATCAACACAGGCAAATGGTGTCTTAAAAATACACCCCCCTCCCCCACACCAACAATAAGAAGTAATAATTACAATAGTATGAAAGACACAACTAACACCATAAGAGACACAACTAACNACACATAAAAGACACAACTAACACAATAAAAGACACAACTAACACCATAAAAGACACAACTAACACCATAAAAGACACAACTAACACAATAAAAGACACAACTAACACCATAAAAGACACAACTAACACAATAAAAGACACAACTAACACAATAAAAGACACAACTAACACAATAAAAGACACAACTAACACAATAAAAGACACAACTAACACACATAAAAGACACAACTAACACAATAAAAGACACAACTAACACACATAAAAGACACAACTAACACCATAAAAGACACAACTAACACAATAAAAGACACAACTAACACCAATAAAAGACACAACTAACACCATAAAAGACACAACTAACACCATAAAAGACACAACTAACACCATAAAAGACACAACTAACACAATAAAAGACACAACTAACACCATAAAAGACACAACTAACACAATAAAAGACACAACTAACACAATAAAAGACACAACTAACACAATAAAAGACACAACTAACACCATAAAAGACACAACTAACACAATAAAAGACACAACTAACACCATAAAAGACACAACTAACACAATAAAAGACACAACTAACACAATAAAAGACACAACTAACACCATAAAAGACACAACTAACACAATAAAAGACACAACAAACTAACACCATAAAAGACACAACTAACACAATAAAAGACACAACTAACACATAAAAGACACAACTAACACAATAAAAGACACAACTAACACACATAAAAGACACAACTAACACAATAAAAGACACAACTAACACCATAAAAGACACAACTAACACAATAAAAGACACAACTAACACCATAAAAGACACAACTAACACAATAAAAGACACAACTAACACAATAAAAGACACAACTAACACCATAAAAGACACAACTAACACAATAAAAGACACAACTAACACAATAAAAGACACAACTAACACCATAAAAGACACAACTAACACAATAAAAGACACAACTAACACACATAAAAGACACAACTAACACAATAAAAGACACAACTAACACAATAAAAGACACAACTAACACAATAAAAGACACAACTAACACCATAAAAGACACAACTAACACAATAAAAGACACAACTAACTAACACCATAAAAGACACAACTAACACAATAAAAGACACAACTAACACCATAAAAGACACAACTAACACACATAAAAGACACAACTAACACCATAAAAGACACAACTAACACACATAAAAGACACAACTAACACAATAAAAGACACAACTAACACAATAAAAGACACAACTAACACCATAAAAGACACAACTAACACAATAAAAGACACAACTAACACAATAAAAGACACAACTAACACCATAAAAGACACAACTAACACAATAAAAGACACAACTAACACAATAAAAGACACAACTAACACAATAAAAGACACAACTAACACCATAAAAGACACAACTAACACAATAAAAGACACAACTAACACCATAAAAGACACAACTAACACAATAAAAGACACAACTAACACCATAAAAGACACAACTAACACACATAAAAGACACAACTAACACAATAAAAGACACAACTAACACAATAAAAGACACAACTAACACCAATAAAAGACACAACTAACACAATAAAAGACACAACTAACACAATAAAAGACACAAACTAACACACACAATAAAAGACACAACTAACACAATAAAAAGACACAACTAACACAATAAAAGACACAACTAACACCATAAAAGACACAACTAACACAATAAAAGACACAACTAACACCATAAAAGACACAACTAACACCAATAAAAGACACAACTAACACCATAAAAGACACAACTAACACAATAAAAGACACAACTAACACCATAAAAGACACAACTAACACAATAAAAGACACAACTAACACACATAAAAGACACAACTAACACCATAAAAGACACAACTAACACAATAAAAGACACAACTAACACCATAAAAGACACAACTAACACACATAAAAGACACAACTAACACAATAAAAGACACAACTAACACCATAAAAGACACAACTAACACCATAAAAGACACAACTAACACAATAAAAGACACAACTAACACCATAAAAGACACAACTAACACCATAAAAGACACAACTAACACAATAAAAGACACAACTAACACAATAAAAGACACAACTAACACAATAAAAGACACAACTAACACAATAAAAGACACAACTAACACCATAAAAGACACAACTAACACAATAAAAGACACAACTAACACCATAAAAGACACAACTAACACAATAAAAGACACAACTAACACCATAAAAGACACAACTAACACAATAAAAGACACAACTAACACAATAAAAGACACAACTAACACCATAAAAGACACAACTAACACAATAAAAGACACAACTAACACCATAAAAGACACAACTAACACAATAAAAGACACAACTAACACCATAAAAGACACAACTAACACAATAAAAGACACAACTAACACCATAAAAGACACAACTAACACCATAAAAGACACAACTAACACAATAAAAGACACAACTAACACAATAAAAGACACAACTAACACCATAAAAGACACAACTAACACAATAAAAGACACAACTAACACAATAAAAGACACAACTAACACCATAAAAGACACAACTAACACCATAAAAGACACAACTAACACAATAAAAGACACAACTAACACAATAAAAGACACAACTAACACCATAAAAGACACAACTAACACAATAAAAGACACAACTAACACAATAAAAGACACAACTAACACCATAAAAGACACAACTAACACAATAAAAGACACAACTAACACCATAAAAGACACAACTAACACAATAAAAGACACAACTAACACCATAAAAGACACAACTAACACAATAAAAGACACAACTAACACCATAAAAGACACAACTAACACATAAAAGACACAACTAACACAATAAAAGACACAACTAACACAATAAAAGACACACAACTAACACAATAAAAGACACAACTAACACCATAAAAGACACAACTAACACAATAAAAGACACAACTAACACCATAAAAGACACAACTAACACAATAAAAGACACAACTAACACCATAAAAGACACAACTAACACAATAAAAGACACAACTAACACAATAAAAGACACAACTAACACCATAAAAGACACAACTAACACAATAAAAGACACAACTAACACACATAAAAGACACAACTAACACAATAAAAGACACAACTAACACCATAAAAGACACAACTAACACCATAAAAGACACAACTAACACAATAAAAGACACAACTAACACCATAAAAGACACAACTAACACAATAAAAGACACAACTAACACAATAAAAGACACAACTAACACAATAAAAGACACAACTAACACCAATAAAAGACACAACTAACACAATAAAAGACACAACTAACACAATAAAAGACACAACTAACACCATAAAAGACACAACTAACACAATAAAAGACACAACTAACACAATAAAAGACACAACTAACACAATAAAAGACACAACTAACACAATAAAAGACACAACTAACACAATAAAAGACACAACTAACACAATAAAAGACACAACTAACACAATAAAAGACACAACTAACACCATAAAAGACACAACTAACACAATAAAAGACACAACTAACACACATAAAAGACACAACTAACACAATAAAAGACACAACTAACACCATAAAAGACACAACTAACACAATAAAAGACACAACTAACACCATAAAAGACACAACTAACACAATAAAAGACACAACTAACACCATAAAAGACACAACTAACACAATAAAAGACACAACTAACACAATAAAAGACACAACTAACACAATAAAAGACACAACTAACACCATAAAAGACACAACTAACACAATAAAAGACACAACTAACACCATAAAAGACACAACTAACACAATAAAAGACACAACTAACACCAATAAAAGACACAACTAACACAATAAAAGACACAACTAACACCATAAAAGACACAACTAAACTAACACAATAAAAGACACAACTAACACAATAAAAGACACAACTAACACAATAAAAGACACAACTAACACAATAAAAGACACAACTAACACAATAAAAGACACAACTAACACAATAAAAGACACAACTAACACCATAAAAGACACAACTAACACAATAAAAGACACAACTAACACCATAAAAGACACAACTAACACCATAAAAGACACAACTAACACAATAAAAGACACAACTAACACAATAAAAGACACAACTAACACAATAAAAGACACAACTAACACCATAAAAGACACAACTAACACCATAAAAGACACAACTAACACAATAAAAGACACAACTAACACCATAAAAGACACAACTAACACAATAAAAGACACAACTAACACCATAAAAGACACAACTAACACAATAAAAGACACAACTAACACCATAAAAGACACAACTAACACCATAAAAGACACAACTAACACAATAAAAGACACAACTAACACCATAAAAGACACAACTAACACCATAAAAGACACAACTAACACAATAAAAGACACAACTAACACAATAAAAGACACAACAACTAACACAATAAAAGACACAACTAACACCATAAAAGACACAACTAACACCATAAAAGACACAACTAACACAATAAAAGACACAACTAACACCATAAAAGACACAACTAACACAATAAAAGACACAACTAACACAATAAAAGACACAACTAACACCATAAAAGACACAACTAACACAATAAAAGACACAACTAACACAATAAAAGACACAACTAACACAATAAAAGACACAACTAACACCATAAAAGACACAACTAACACCATAAAAGACACAACTAACACAATAAAAGACACAACTAACACCATAAAGAGACACAACTAACACTATAAAAGACACAACTAACACAATAAAAGACACAACTAACACATAAAAGACACAACTAACACAATAAAAGACACAACTAACACCCATAAAAGACACAACTAACACAATAAAAGACACAACTAACACCATAAAAGACACAACTAACACAATAAAAGACACAACTAACACCATAAAAGACACAACTAACACAATAAAAGACACAACTAACACAATAAAAGACACAACTAACACACATAAAAGACACAACTAACACAATAAAAGACACAACTAACACACATAAAAGACACAACTAACACAATAAAAGACACAACTAACACAATAAAAGACACAACTAACACAATAAAAGACACAACTAACACAATAAAAGTAGGGGTCTACCGATATATCGGCTGGCCGATATATCGGCACCGATATCTGGATATCGGCAATATCGGTATCGGTAGCCTGTAAAGGTCCCGATATTGACGTCACCGATATTTCATAATAAGTGACATTTTGACCCACGGAAACAAAAAAACTATCATTTAGGTTTACAATATCTCGACAAATTAATATATCGACCCGATACCAGTATTGAAATAGTCAAAAGAGTCCTAGTATTAATATTTGCAGCCACGATACAGTGTGCCATGTGCTTTGATATTGTTTAGGTATCGGCCGATTTTCGTATACTCAGAATTCTGTGTAAATAGTGCCGATGCCAAGTATACCGTAATTGCTCTAATAAATGGATAACATGTAAACATTATGTTCACGTAATTGCTCTAATAGCAAAGATGCACGCAGAATCGCAGATGTCTAAAACATTTCGTTTCGTATGGAATAACAAAATGTACCGTGTGAAGACGTGTTGTCATTGGCAACCATTCAAGCTTCAGCCTCATTTTCACTATATTACTATTGTACTTTGTTCTCATTGTTTCATTCATAAAAGGTGGCCGTGTGCAAAAGCCATTAAACTATTGGTTAGAATTAATAATTATGAGTCAAGGTTGAAGTTTCAAAAGGAGTACCTAATATGCGTGTACATTTTTATAAAGGACGGTTCGTTTTGTTATGAGTCCTATGTAGGTCATGAACTGGAACTTGTAAACACATCGGAAACTTCGTTTCGGGGAAAAAAATCGGTATTTCGGCAAAACTGGATATCGGTAGACCCCTTAATTATAAAATATAAATAATTACGAGTGATAAATTTAAGAATGGCGTCATCAAATATTACCGCTGTTATTTTTGTCCTAACAAATACTCATATCGGCACTCATATCGGAGAAAAAAGTATCGGTAATATCGGCAAAAATACTTATCGGTAGACCCCTAATATAAAATATAAATAATTAGGAGTGATGAATTTAAGAATGATCGATGTCATCAAATAAGACCGCTGGTTTTTGTCCTAACAAATATTCATATCGGAAAAAAAAATATCGGTAATATCGGCGAAAATGCCTATCGGTAGTCCCCTAATATTAAAGATAAATAATTACGAGTGATAGATTTAAGAATGACGTCATCAAATATGACCGCTGGTTTTTGTCCTAACAAATACCCTATCGGCACTCATATCGGAAAAAAAATATCGGTAATATCGGCAAAAATGCGTATCGGTAGTCCGCTAATATTAAAGATAAATAATTACGAGTGATAAATTTAAGAATGACGTCATCAAATATGACCGCTGGTTTTTGTCCTAACAAATACTCATATCGGCACTCATATCGGAGAAAAAATATCGGTAATATCGGCAAAAATACTTATCGGTAGACCCCTAATATAAAATATAAATAATTAGGAGTGATGAATTTAAGAATGATCGATGTCATCAAATAAGACCGCTGGTTTTTGTCCTAACAAATATTCATATCGGAAAAAAAAATATCGGTAATATCGGCGAAAATGCCTATCGGTAGTCCCCTAATATTAAAGATAAATAATTACGAGTGATAGATTTAAGAATGACGTCATCAAATATGACCGCTGGTTTTTGTCCTAACAAATACCCTATCGGCACTCATATCGGAAAAAAATATCGGTAATATCGGCAAAAATGCGTATCGGTAGTCCGCTAATATTAAAGATAAATAATTACGAGTGATAAATTTAAGAATGACGTCATCAAATATGACCGCTGGTTTTTGTCATAACAAATACTCATATCGGCATTCATATCGGTAAAGAAAATATCGGTAATATCGGTATCGGCAATATCGGCAAAAAGGCATATCGGTAGACCCCTAAATAAAAGACACAACTAACACAATAAAAGACACAACTAACACCATAAAAGACACAACTAACACAATAAAAGACACAACTAACACCATAAAAGACACAACTAACACTATAAGAGACACAACTAACACCATAAAAGACACAACCAACTAACACTATAAGAGACACAACTAACACAATAAAAGACACAACTAACACAATAAAAGACACAACTAACACAATAAAAGACACAACTAACACCATAAAAGACACAACTAACACCATAAAAGACACAACTAACACTATAAGAGACACAACTAACACAATAAAAGACCCAACTAACACAATAAAAGACACAACTAACACAATAAAAGACACAACTAACACCATAAAAGACACAACTAACACAATAAAAGACACAACTAACACAATAAAAGACACAACTAACACAATAAAAGACACAACTAACACAATAAAAGACACAACTAACACAATAAAAGACACAACTAACACAATAAAAGACACAACTAACACCATAAAAGACACAACTAACACCATAAAAGACACAACTAACACCATAAAAGACACAACTAACACCATAAAAGACACAACCAACTAACACTATAAGAGACACAACTAACACTATAAAAGACACAACTAACACAATAAAAGACACAACTAACACCATAAAAGACACAACTAACACTATAAGAGACACAACTAACACCATAAAAGACACAACTAACACAATAAAAGACACAACTAACACAATAAAAGACACAACTAACACAATAAAAGACACAACTAACACCATAAAAGACACAACTAACACAATAAAAGACACAACTAACACAATAAAAGACACAACTAACACAATAAAAGACACAACTAACACAATAAAAGACACAACTAACACAATAAAAGACACAACTAACACCATAAAAGACACAACTAACACAATAAAAGACACAACTAACACCATAAAAGACACAACTAACACAATAAAAGACACAACTAACACAATAAAAGACACAACTAACACAATAAAAGACACAACTAACACAATAAAAGACACAACTAACACCATAAAAGACACAACTAACACATAAAAGACACAACTAACACAATAAAAGACACAACTAACACCATAAAAGACACAACTAACACAATAAAAGACACAACTAACACCATAAAAGACACAACCAACTAACACTCATAAGAGACACAACTAACACCATAAAAGACACAACTAACACAATAAAAGACCACAACTAACACAATAAAAGACACAACTAACACAATAAAAGACACAACTAACACCATAAAAGACACAACTAACACCATAAAAGACACAACTAACACAATAAAAGACACAACTAACACCATAAAAGACACAACTAACACTATAAAGAGACACAACTAACACCATAAAAGACACAACTAACACAATAAAAGACACAACTAACACAATAAAAGACACAACTAACACAATAAAAGACACAACTAACAATAAAAGACACAACAACACATAAAAGACACAACTAACACAATAAAAGACACAACTAACACAATAAAAGACACAACTAACACAATAAAAGACACAACTAACACAATAAAAGACACAACTAACACAATAAAAGACACAACTAACACAATAAAAGACACAACTAACACAATAAAAGACACAACTAACACAATAAAAGACACAACTAACACCATAAAAGACACAACCAACTAACACAATAAAAGACACAACTAACACCATAAAAGACACAACTAACACCATAAAAGACACAACTAACACATAAAAGACACAACTAACACCATAAAAGACACAACTAACACAATAAAAGACACAACTAACACCATAAAAGACACAACTAACACCATAAAAGACACTAACACATAAAGACACAACTAACACATAAAAGACACAACTAACACCATAAAAGACACAACTAACACAATAAAAGACACAACCAACTAACACTATAAGAGACACAACTAACACCATAAAAGACACAACTAACACCATAAAAGACACAACTAACACAATAAAAGACACAACTAACACCATAAAAGACACAACTAACACAATAAAAGACACAACCAACTAACACTATAAGAGACACAACTAACACCATAAAAGACACAACTAACACCATAAAAGACACAACTAACACCATAAAAGACACAACCAACTAACACTATAAGAGACACAACTAACACAATAAAAGACACAACTAACACCATAAAAGACACAACTAACACTATAAAAGACACAACTAACACCATAAAAGACACAACTAACACAATAAAAGACACAACTAACACAATAAAAGACACAACTAACACAATAAAAGACACAACTAACACCATAAAAGACACAACTAACACAATAAAAGACACAACTAACACAATAAAAGACACAACTAACACAATAAAAGACACAACTAACACCATAAAAGACACAACTAACACACATAAAAGACACAACTAACACAATAAAAGACACAACTAACACAATAAAAGACACAACTAACACAATAAAAGACACAACTAACACAATAAAAGACACAACTAACACAATAAAAGACACAACTAACACCATAAAAGACACAACTAACACCATAAAAGACACAACTAACACATAAAGAGACACAACTAACACTACAAAAGGCGACAGAATACCTTGTTTAGGAAGTGGGAAACGTATTTGAAAGAACTCCTCATAGTAGGTGATGACTTTCATCCCCGTATCCAGGGCGTACAATGTGCTGTTGACCTCTTCGGGTCTTGACCAAGCTCGATACTACACAAATAATGGATGGAAATTAGACAGGGACTAAGTCAAAAAATTAGACAGGGACTAAGTCATGTACTTAGATAGGGACTAAGTCATGTACTTAGGGACTAAGTCATGTACTTAGGGACTAAGTCATGTACTTAGACAGGGACTAAGTCATGTACTTAGACAGGGACTAAGTCATGTACTTAGGGACTAAGTCATGTACTTAGGGACTAAGTCATGTACTTAGACAGGGACTAAGTCATGTACTTAGACAAGGACTAGGTCAGGTTTCTTAGACATAGACTAAATCAGGAAATTAGACAGAGACTAAGACATGTACTTAGACAGGGACTAAGTCAGGAAACTAGACAAGGACTAAGTCATGTACTTAGACAGGGACTAAGTCAGGTTCTGAGACAGGGACTAAGTCATGTACTTAGACAAGGACTGAGTCATGTACTTAGACAGGGACTAAGTCAGGAAGTTAGACAGGGACTAAGTCAGGAAATTAGACAGGGCCTAAGTCATGTACTTAGACAAGGACTATGTCATGTACTTAGACAGGGACTAAGTCAGGAAATTAGACAGGGATTGAGTCAGGATATTAGACAGGGACTAAGTCAGGAAATTAGACAGGGACTAAGTCAGGAAATTCGACCGGGACTAAGTCATGTACTTAGACAGGGACTAAATCAGGAAATTAGACAGGGACTAAGTCATGTACTTAGACAGGGACAAGGTTATGTACATAGACAGAGACATAAGTCATGTACTTAGACAAAGATTAAGTCAGATACTTAAGGAATAAGTCAGGTAATTAGACAGGCACTCAGTCATGTTTCATCTCAAGTGAAAGTTCAGGTAAAAAATCATGTAAGATGTAGTCGAATGTCCTAACCAGCTATCAATAATATATTTTTGTTCTCTCCATTTAAAAATTGTTCTTGTTGAACGCGGGGGTGGGGGGGGGCGCGGTAGTCGTGTGGCAGCGCGCTCGACTGGCGTACCGATGGTCATGGGTTCAAATCCATGTGACGGCAAGGATTTGTTCCCGGGGCCTAGGGCGTTCCTGAGTCACCCAGCTCCGAATGGGTACCTAATACTAGTTAGGCGGCTGGGTAATGCGTGGAACCCACAAAGCCGTGGCCTGTGAACGCTGCATCACTTGCCAACAGATCATCTTAAGAAGATAAGAGAACTATTATCTTGCACAAAAAGAATTTAAAAATTTGAACACTATGACAGGACTAAATTCGATTGCTTCATTAAAAAAATTTGAGTTAAATTGCTACAACCTTTTAGTCTGCCATATTTAGACCTGTAACTTCTAATAAAAAAAGTTTTTTTCCCTTCAAATACCATTTTAGACTGTTTTTTTGTTTTTGCATGATTTGTTTTAAAAATTCAAAGCTAGAAAATTGTAGTTATTTATGGTGCTATTAAGGATATGGTTAAAAAAAAATGTCTGAGAAGCTCACCAGGATTCCGTTGGATGTTCTTCCAGAAGTGTACGTGAAGTCACAGACAATGAAGGCCAGGAGATAGGAAGACATTTTCGGTGTTGTCTCGTAAACATCCTTGACGTAAGTCACACCTGACTCCACTCTGTACGGAGAGAATCAATGAAAGGGAGATAACACATGCCTTGAAACTCTTTTGTTAACACCAACATTAACATATATCAACTTTTGTTAACACCAACATTAACATATATCAACTTTTGTTAACACCAACATTAACATATATCAACCATTGTTTCCACCATCTATTAGTAACACCAACATTAACATATATCAACTTTTGTTAACACCAACATTAACATATATCAACTTTTGTTAACACCAACATTAACATATATCAACTTTTGTTAACACCAACATTAACATATATCAACTTTTGTTAACACCAACATTAACATATATCAACTTTTGTTAGCACCAACATTAACATATATCAATCATTGTTTCCACCATCTATTAGTAACACCAACATTAACATACATCAACTTTTGTTAACACCAACATTAACATATATCAACTTTTGTGAACACCAACATTAAAATATATCAACCATTGTTTCCACCATCTATTAGTAACACCAACATTAACATATATCAACTTTTGTTAACACCAACATTAACATATATCAACCATTGTTTCCACCATCTATTAGTAACACCAACATTAACATACATCAACTTTTTTTAACACCAACATTAACATATATCAACTTTTGTGAACACCAACATTAACATATATCAACTTTTGTTAACACCAAAATTAACATATATCAACTTTTGTTAACACCAACATTAACATATATCAACTTTTGTTAACACCAACATTAACATATATCAACTTTTGTTAACACCAACATTAACATATATCAACTTTTGTTAACACCAACATTAACATATATCAACTTTTGTTAACACCAACATTAACATATATCAACTTTTGTTAGCACCAACATTAACATATATCAATCATTGTTTCCACCATCTATTAATAACACCAACATTAACATACATCAACTTTTGTTAACACCAACATTAACATATATCAACTTTTGTGAACACCAACATTAAAATATATCAACCATTGTTTCCACCATCTATTAGTAACACCAACATTAACATATATCAACTTTTGTGAACACCAACATTAACATATATCAACCATTGTTTCCACCATTTATTAGTAACACCAACATTAACATATATCAACCATTGTTTCCACCATCTATTAGTAACACCAACGTTAACATATATCAACCATTGTTTCCACCATCTATTAGTAACACCAACATTAACATACATCAACTTTTGTTAACACCAACATTAACATATATCAACTTTTGTGAACACCAACGTTAACATATATCAACCATTGTTTCCACCATCTATTAGTAACACCAACATTGACATACATCAACTTTTGTTAACACCAACATTAACATATATCAACTTTTGTGAACACCAACATTAACATATATCAACCATTGTTTCCACCATTTATTAGTAACACCAACATTAACATACATCAACTTTTGTTAACACCAACATTAACATATATCAACCATTGTTTCCACCATTTATTAGTAACACCAACATTAACATATATCAACCATTGTTTCCACCATCTATTAGTAACACCAACATTAACATATATCAACCATTGTTTCCACCATCTATTAGTAACACCAACATTAACATACATCAACTTTTGTTAACACCAACATTAACATATATCAACTTTTGTGAACACCAACGTTAACATATATCAACCATTGTTTCCACCATCTATTAGTAACACCAACATTAACATACATCAACTTTTGTTAACACCAACATTAACATATATCAACTTTTGTTAACACCAACATTAACATATATCAACCGTTGTTTCCACCATCTATTAGTAACACCAACATTAACATATATCAACCATTGTTTCCACCATCTATTAGTAACACCAACATTAACATATATCAACCATTGTTTCCACCATATATTATATATTTACGCTCAATTATCGCTGATACCTAACGCTGAGGGACATCACTCTGCTTTTTTTAATTTTGCGTTGTAAGCAGTGCTGATTGACTCAAATAGTTATTTTTTGGTGCAGTAATTTGGTGCGCTGCTTTCTAAAATTAGTTTAAAAATCGTGTGGTGATTAGCACTGTAAAAATTATTATATACATACTTTGTGTACTTTGTTTAATTTTCAGGAATATTTCGTATTTATCATACAAGGATAAGTTACTTGGGCTTTTGACATAAAAACTATTTTTTAAAAATTAAAAAAAATTTTTTTATAAAATACTTTGTGTACATTTAAGAAATTTTAATATTAAGTATTTATCATACAAGGACAAGTTAGGGGGTTTTGAAAAAGGTGGGCGCCGTAGGCGCCCTTAAAAAAGGGGGGCACCGCAGCACAAACTAGTCTCTGGATAAGATTAATGTTAAGATATATCAACTTTTATTTCCACCATCTTTAGATAACATCAACATTAATGTAGTAACAACTTCTTCCACAATGTAGAGATTTGTTAAATATATAGGTTACAAGTTGTTGTTTGGAGCATACTGTTGTAACATTGTTACTGTAGAATAGTGTTGTAACATTGTTACTGTAGAATAGTGTTGTAACATTGTTTACTGTAGAATAGTGTTGTAACATTGTTACTGTAGAATAGTGTTGTAAAATTGTTACTGTAGAATAGTGTTGTAACATTGTTACTGTAGAATAGTGTTGTAACATTGTTTACTGTAGAATAGTGTTGTAACATTGTTACTGTAGAATAGTGTTGTAACATTGTTACTGTAGAATAGTGTTGTAACATTGTTACTGTAGAATAGTGTTGTACCATGCTATTGTAAGATAGTGTTGTACCATGCTATTGTAATATAGTGTTAACACATGCTATTAAAAGATAGTGTTAACACATGCTATTGTAAAATAGTGTTGTACCATGCTATTGTAAGATAGTGTTAACACATGCTATTGTAAGATAGTGTTAACACTTGCTACTGCCACTTACAGAGTTGTGCTGTTGTCAATAATTGGAGTGTTGGATATCGAGGTCATGTTGCTGGGTCTGACAAGTGTGATGTTGTAGGTCGATTTGAGAGCCGGCTCATCAAAACACGGGAAGGCCTTCCTGGCATCTGTTGGCTGAAATTGCGTGGTGGCTAGGTAGCTGCAGATCGGTAGATCAATGTTTTACAATCAATTGAATGGCACTGATAAAGGTTATTTTAGGTGGTTTACGTGATGAAATTTTCAGAGAATTTGAAGTCAGATATTTAATGAAGGAATAAAATAATTGTGATGATTTGTAATTTAATAATCTCTTTTGATGATACATTGACTGCAAAATATGGCACTTTACATTTTTTTCACGATTTGTGGTGGAATTTTCACTCCAGTAGTCTTTCTCATAAATATTTGAGAATTCAAAATCAATTTTTCTCCATGATGTGTGATAGATAGAGCCTGTACTTAAGTGTTCTAAACAGCATGGCCTTTTAACTAAATAACTAGTTGTGCAACAAACATGAACTAATATTAAAACACTTGGAACCTTACTACAGGCATGGCCTTGTATTATATCTATTACATTACTCATGGAAATTTATTTTTTAAAAAATGACTAAAAAAAAATCTTTAGTCCTACTCATTTCATATCGAAGGGGAAACAACTCTATAATTTAGATGGAACTTACACTGGATTGCCGTTCCTGGTGTAAGTACTGTAATAAAGACCCGAGAGACCATTCACAAGCCTGGAGGTGTATTCCAGATCAAGAATGTACGTTCTGTTAAACTGGAGAAGAAAACGAAATAGGATTCATTTAGACTTGAAGCTCGAGTTACATATCATATATAATAGGACCTTACAAATTACAAGATACCCATTTGAAACTAATTGTGTGATCAAAACATTGAAGATTTATTAAATTAATTGACTAATCAATATGACGTTTCGGCAATCATTCAATGCCTTTATCAGTAAAAAAATAACTGACAAAAACATTGAAATTTAACTAACAATATATGATAGTGGAGAATACATACAATACTATATCATGGGAAAATAATTAAGTAAAATAAAGAAAAAAATACATTTAAAAAAGAAGAAAGATTGGCACAAAAGCTTGAGTTCTAATGACGTAATAGTTGTAACTAGATTGTTCGAAGATCGTTGCCGCCATGTGCCACGAGAAAAAAATCGCCAGATGTCCTAATTACGACCCGGGGGTCGTCCGTTGTATGTTCTGCAGGGCCGGACCTAGCCTTTGAACCACTCCATGCAAACGTGAAAAAATGCGCCCCTATGTAATTACAATTGAATTATTCTAAATATCGGTATATGGCTTTTTATATTTTTTAACGAACATCCAAAAAAATTGTTTATAACCTAGTTAGCTTAAACTTTAACTCAGTAATTAACACAAATACTTCAATTAGATTTTTACTAAAAATGCTTCATTTAAAAACCGTTAACATGAGTTTATGCTCAGACATTATTTTTTAAAGGGACTTTTAGTTCATAGACTGTTCTATTTAAGGAAAACATTTTTAAGGTGTTACTGAGTTCATACTCAACTTCTAATAAAGCGAGGCTTGACAATCTTGTCGGAGATGTTGTTTCCAAAATAGTTCATGATTATTCTTAGTTTGGAAAAATTAATTTCCCCTGATCGGAAGCTACTAAAATTCCTAGAGCAACGCTCAAGTTTGGAGCATATTTCATTTTTGTTATGAATTTCAAAAATTCCAAAGGTTGTAAATATTTTTTCAATAGAGAATACGCCCCTGATATTTCATTAAAAATTGTATATCCACTGATTCTCCATCTGTCCAAATGCTTTCAAAATTTTTGCAAATAGACAAAATCACAAAAGAACTAACATCTTTTAGTTCGTATTCATTAGAAAAGTAACAGCAAATCTTTGTTCTAAAGCCTTGTCTGCATTCATTGTGGTCTCAACCTGATTTTCACCAAATTGACTATTTCTCCAATTAACTAGATGTCCTTGTTTTGAGTAGAATTTCTTTCTCCGTATCTATTTCGGATGCCATTTGCCAGCATCAACAAGGATGGCATTAAGGTGATTGTCTGATCTTAGGTTATTTTTTTAAAAAGGCAAACAAACATAGAAACTTCTCAAAAGTTTTATTACCAATGCAATATCATAATCTTTGCCCTGCATGAGTTTACTAATGATATTGACATGAGTTAATATATGATTCCATATCACGACAGAATAATACGAAATTTGAATAGTTGCAGTTATGTAAGTAGCCCAGGTGCTTCATCTCTTTTTTGAACTATTTATATCTTTGCTCTCGTAATTGCTTAGAAACGCTTCATATATTTGACTGATTTTAATACCTCAACGACTCTCCCACCTGGTACCGTTTTTGAAAATATCCAAGAAGTTGGGGAGGAAGGAAAAGAGGCAGACAAAGGAAGAGATTGGAAGACGATATCAAAGAGTGGACCGGCCTGTCATTCAGCGACTCTCAAAAGGCAGCACAGGACCGGGACAAATGGCGTGAGTTCACGATGGTGCCCCAACGACCCAAATCCGGGTTAAGGGATAGTTCAAGTTCAAGGAAGTTTGCCACTTTTAATGATGATTTTACCATATAACGTATGACCAGGTTACGTGAGTGGCTACCAAATAGTTTACAAATGAACCAGGGTTGATGTTTCTGGTATTTGATTCCACCCCCACATGTTCTCCTTGCATTCTCGCCCGATTATCGTATCCTTGGCCTCTCATGTTTTCCAAAGGCAATCTTTCAATTGAAAGAAAGTCCCAAAAATGTTCATGAATGCTGATGTCTTCTTGATCAATCGACACATACATTTTAACGAAGATAATTTTTTTTTCTGTTTTATTTAAGTTAGGTTTGCAATCTAAATAATTGAGTAATATTTTCATATTTCTTTCAAATCATCTAATATGTGAATCTGATATTCTGATAGTCTTTTTTAAATCCCTTATATTAACTTCACCGCCGTCTCTCCCTCTCTCCCCCTCCCCCTACTTGTTTATCTCTATAAGCTATATGTAGCGGTCGCTATTGTTTACATTTTACGGGTCACTTGACTTCACGCCAGCCATCGATGACCACATCTCATGTTTAACACCAGGAGGAGTTCACTCAGTTTCAGGCTGTAAATGTTTGTCGCGTTGGAGCATAATCAATATATAAGGGATTTATGGTCAAAACTTTGTTTTTACGGGGTTGTTTAATTTATGTTGTTTATTTAACGCACTTGTTACACGCTCCTCCATGACAGGATCAAATTCAGCTATAAGTTGGACTAGCTGTAAAAAATATTCCACTATCTTGTTCAGAGGCGTCACTAGGGGGTGTGTGTGGACCGCACCGGGAGACACCATCACAAGGGTGACATTAAAACGTTAAATTGTGTGTATGTTACCGTTATTTGACACTGGCAGGCTCAGAGGAGGTCTATGGGGTAAGTCGTGAGGGGGTGACACCATGAGCTACCGCACTGGGTGACACCAACCCTAGTGACGCCTCTGATCATGTTCATAGCTTATAGAGATAAACAAGTAGGGGGAGGGGGAGAGAGGGAGAGACGGCGGTGAAGTTAATATATATGTCTCATATATATGTAAAAAGAGGATTTGATGATGGTGAATTATAAAATAAAAAAACAAAGGGGGCGCCGTAGGCGCCCTACAACCCCTATTATAAAATATTTTGTGTACATTTCAGAAAGTTTAATATTTCAAGGACAAGTTAGTTGGGCTGTTAGGCGCCCTAAAAAAGTGCATTTTTTATAAAATAAATAGATTTCAGCTGAAAACTTCCGTCATTTTTGACGGGTGATACGCTAGTATAATTATAATAGTCCAAGTCACTCACTCACTCATTCATTGCATATTGAACGCTGAGGAACGATGTACAACAGTCTATAGCAGTTAAAAATCGTGTGGTGATTAGCACTGTAAAAAAAAATAATTATATGACGTAATTGTTTGATCCTATATTTTAAAATACAAGGTGTGCATCAGTGCGCAAAATGATTATAAATTAAAGATTCCCTGTTAAAAAAAATATATGACATCATTGTTTTAGCTCATATTTTAATTTTGGAAAAGGGAACAATGCAAAAAGAGGATTTGATGATGGTTAATTATAAAATACTTTGTGTACATTCCAGGATGTTTAATAATATTTCGTATTTATCAAACAAGGGTAAGTTACTTGGGTTTTTTACAAAAAAACAAAGTGGGCGCCTTAGGCACCCTACAACCCCTATTATAAAATACTGTGTGTACATTTCAGAAAGTTTAATATTTCGTATTTATCAAACAAGGACAAGTTAGTTGGGATTTTTAAAAAAGTGGGCGCCTTAGGCGTCCTAAAAAAAGTGGGCGCCGCAGGCGCCACGGCGCCGCAGCACAACCTAGTTTTATGATAATTAAATAATTTTTTCCGAAGCGCAAAATATCCTAGTTACAAAATTGCGACGTAGAAAGAACGATATAACCTCTTGTCATGAAACTCACTGCGGCCCGGGTTAAAATCGAATTTTCGCTTTATAATATAATAGTTAAGATATATACAGTTAAGAATCGTCTATTTTTAAAAAGGATAATTTTATACGCTATACTACTTAAAAAGGATTTATGGCCTCATTTCTAGCACTTATTTTTTTTTAAATTTATTTTTCGGATCGCTCCACCGCATTTCCATAAATGAATTTCGCGCCCTTCGATTTTTGTTTTCACTCCGTGCAATTGCACGGAAAGACATAATCTTAGTCCAGCCCTGTGTTCTGTCAATGGTTTAAATTTATACTGAAGATGTTTACCCGATAATTGTGAAAAGCATTTTGTATTACTGTCAGGGGTTATAACAAAATGTTGATTGTTGACGATGGGGGATGGGAGGGGGGCGGTTGATTATTCTTAACTTTCATGCTACATTTCTTCATGTTAACACAGGTAAGCGTAATCGGGGTTTGATGTTTTGAAGTTCTCAATCAGAATTGTAGTGATCCTTTCTCCGCTTCCGAGAAGTATATCAGAAATAGTTAATTATTAGTCAGACTATAAAAAAATCGTTATAAAAAATGCATGAATCAAAAGACAAATTTTACAGGTTATAAAAAAAACGGGTGAGATTGCAGTCAGTGTGGGTAGACAGATATTAAACAGGTAAACAACGGGTGAGATTGCAGTCAGGGTAGGTGGACAGATATTAAACATGTAAACAACGGGTGAGATTGCAGTCAGTGTGGGTAGACAGATATTAAACAGGTAAACAAACCAGAGAGAAGTATAGCGAACATGTCATTAAGAAGATTTCTTTTTTTAAATCCTTTATATTAACTCGTGGTGTCTGCTTGCTAGCTTGAGGCAGGCGGGTGGTGCCGAAAAAACTTTGGATCGATTTTAAACCCACTTCCTCGTAAGCTAGCGAGCTGAAATTTTGCAGGAAGACTCGTGCCGATGATAAAAATGATGTATCGAAATTTCAGATAAATCGAATGTACCGTAATTAAATTAATGAATTTTTAGATTATCAGATTATCTTTATTTAGCATGTTAAATTATTTTTTTTGCTATAGTGTTGTGTTGCGTATTATATTGAACAACCTTTCCTGTCGC
This sequence comes from Ampullaceana balthica, assembly GCA_944989445.1. Taxonomy (NCBI): domain Eukaryota; kingdom Metazoa; phylum Mollusca; class Gastropoda; family Lymnaeidae; genus Ampullaceana; species Ampullaceana balthica. Next base: position 1,100,137 of record CALYLW010000075.1, on the reverse strand, counting down.
GCAATAAGGTGCGTATTTTATTGACAACAATTTTTATTAACATATTCCTGATCGGTGCGCATTATATTAAACATGTTTTACGACACATAACTAAAATTTTGTATTTTTGGATTGTCTTGCGCTGCGTATTATAATGAACATTCTTTTAGTTACTTCTTGTACATAAAGGATTTATAGTCAAAAACTTTGTTTCTTTACGGGTTTTTTAAATTTTAAATTTAAAATCTTTTTTTCAACACTAACAAACAAACAAGCAAACAGGCCACACAAAAACAGTAATTTTCTGATTAATGTCTATTTGAATTTTACATCCTAGCCAGACACGTTTGTTGTTTTTGAATTTAAAATAAATTCTTTTTAAATTTTTGTTTTCACCAGGAATTTATTTATGACCCGCCTGTACAAAGCAGGAACCAAAAATGTTTACTGTCAAAATAGAATAAAAAAGATCTTTAACAGCAGACGATCCAGAGATTGTAGCGTGCATAGAAGTTAGAACCACACTCATAAACACATAACAAATGATAGGTCTCTCGCAGGACGGCGTCGAGTGTTTCTCTGTTACCCGCCGGTAAGTACACCGCGTACATGGGTTATGGTGTACTTTATTGTGTGCTTTACGGTAAAGGGAGGACTCCGGTGACGAAAATAACACTTGACATTTGAATAAATTGTCTACTACCAACAACATTGGCAGTGGCGAGCCTGAGAAACTATAACCTGTGAGTCTGTGGGGGCGTTTCTGGGGCCGTTTCTAACGATTAGAATTAGGGTCCCTCTATGCCAGGGGTCGAGAAACTTTTTGTCTGAAAGAGCCATAAACACCACATATTTTGAAAAGTAATTCTGTGAGAGCCATACATTATGTTTAAAACTAAAAATTCAAGTACATGTGTGCATTTTGTGTAATTTCAACACTAAAAGTACAATAATTGTGTCTCTGAATTCTTTTTAATAGCATTGTTATGTTGTTTTTTTTAATATGCAATTATATGTAGATAAAATGAGTCTAAATAAACGTTGTTTTTTTTTAAATAATCGAACATTTGTCCGAGAGCCGGATGCAGCCATCAATAGAGCCACATCTGGCTCGCGAGCCATGTTTTCCCCGACCCCTGCTCTATGCCCTATGATGATCAAGGGATATTTAAAAGTTATTACATGTACAACATACAGGAAATTTCTTGTTTGAAAGGAGAAAGGGTGTGGGGTGGGTGTGGTGACAAATTTTAGTTGTGCACTTAACACGGATGTCCGCCCGTGTTCTTGGAAAAGTGGGAAGGGTTGGAAAAAGTAGTGATACGGTCAGGATAGCACCAACCCTAGCACCAGCCCTAGCACCAACCCTAGCACTAACCCTAGCGCCAACCCTAGCACCAACCCCAGCACCAACCCCAGCACCAACCCTAGCGCCAACCCTGGCACCAACCCCAGCACCAGCCCAAGCATCAACCCTAGCACCAACCCTAGCACTAACTCTAGCGCCAACCCTAGCACCAACCCCAGCACCAACCCTAGCGCCAACCCTAGCACCAACCCCAGCACCAACCCTAGCACCAACCCTAGCACCAGCCCTAGCGCCGACCCTAGCACCAACCCTCGCACCAGCCCTAGCACCAACCTTAGCACCAACCCTAGCACCAACCCCAGCACCAACGCTAGCACCAACCCTACAGCACCAACCCTATAGCACCAACCTGAACACCAACCACAGCACCGATCATAACACACACCTTAGCTACACGACAATCCACGAGGGAAGCTTCACCTAGAGACCTGTCATTGCCACAAGTAGGTCAGTTAATTACCTCTAATTATGAACCGCGTTGAGAGGTTCCAAAGATTGTGAAACTCATGAGTCATGCCCATGGCTAAAAGTTTTAGAGAAGATTATGAACATTCAGTTTTTAAAAAAAGTATTTTATATGTATACATTTGTTTTATTAGAAATACGTATATTTTTAAACAAAAAAAACCATTAAAAATTTAAACGAAGATATTGACTTCATTTATAACACTATCCTTTAATGAACGACGAGTTTGTTGCCATAGTAACATACACATTAAGATTATATTTTTGTTTTACTCAGGCTTCTATAACAACACTGACCTATTAGCGCGGGTTCTATGTTGCATTGATAAGTATAGATCATGCATCATCATGCTACAAACATGACATGAGTTAAAATGTGTTCACAAATAATAATATTTTAATTTTAGAAACAGAGCCAAAACAAATCTTTGTTTTTTTAAACGTAAATTAACATAAAGCGTAGGGACTATTTGAAGACGCGTAGGAATTTATTTATTTATTTATTTCCAATACGTATCGTCAAGAGAGATCTGTTTATTAACAAGAGTGACCTGTTTATTATTATGAGTGACTTATAAATCTCGCGTAGGGAACAGGTAATTAAAAGTGGTTTTTAATATATTCAATAAATGTCTCTATGCGGTGAGTATTTGTGTCTATCTAAAAACTTACACAAACTAACCAGTTAAAATTGTATTGTATTTTAAACATCTGAAGAATGTCATATACTTTTTATTTTACTTACTCCTGGTTGTTATTTAGACGAATAAAATTTGAAGGATTCGAAATTATGATTCGAGATCTTTAAAGTGCGAAACTTAGCAGTTGAGTTTGAACTATAAGAGATAAACCCTTCCCCCCTCATCCCCACACTTTTGCCCGAATGCTACTTGTCAAGGTAAATATTCGGTTTTTTTTGTATGCAAGTCTAAGAACAGAGAAATCAAACAACGTGTAGAAAGTTACGAAGTTCAAAACAATTCTTTACCCGGAATTACTTCAACGTTATTCGAATTTATTAAATTAAAACACGAGCAACAAAGCCCGTCCAAGGACGTTCCGCCACCGTTCGGTGGCATGTTGTAACTCACCTCCAACAGCCGTCTCGACCGGCATTACATGTGCATCGCGTCAAAAATACTATTCATTATAGTTAAAATAAATAACTCGTAAAAATAGAGCTTTTGACTATAAATCCCAACGCGCATAACTCAAAATAAAGTCCTGGAAGAAATACTGCACCAAAAATAACTCGTTTTGAACGTCCGCGTAAATGGCGTAAACGTGTTCAATATGATTGGCTGTAGGAGTCATATGTGTTTGAGGGACCAATCGCTATAGATGACCGGACAGAAAGGACATATATTATATAGGATGCTGCTGTTTAGTTCAAGTCACGTGATCAATTAGTTCTAAAAACAACAACAGTTATTTATTGATGCCGAATGCTACAACACGGGAATGTGAAGCTATCAAATTCTGGAAAACTATAAACTTTACTTCTACAGAACGATGCCCAGGGTCAGTTTTATATCTACAGGACAATCTCCGCGGTCAGTTTTATATCTAAAGATGACGTCATTAGCTGGTGCAGAATAGCTTCCTGATCAGGGTTCATGTCTAGAGATGACGTCACATGTCTTCGTGACGCCATTAGCTGTTAGAGGACAACTTCCTGATCTGGGTTTATATCTATCTTTGACCTCGTGCATATGATTGGCTAGAATAAATTTATGGTGAACTAGTCATTTCAATGACTGGAGAATTATATTCTAAGAAACGTGAAAGTTGTTTACCTTGGAATCATCTAGTCTCGCCCCAGAGTATTTGACGTCACTGGTGGCTAACAAAAAATAATTTTTCCCATCACTAGTGGCACAATATTAGGACAAAGAACGAGAGAGGGGGAAAATCGTTTAGAAAAGTATAAAGTTTTCAGTCATTGAGCTGATAGTAAACTTGGTCAGACGACTTGCACCAGGGACAGTTCTAACGGCTCTCGCCTCAGACCTGTCCCAATGACCAACTTAATCGTCTGCCAGTTCCTTCCCTTAAAGTTGTACACGCCGCCCCACCAACCACCGTGAAGGGATGGTTGGGGAAGGGGGACACTGAGTCAAGGTCACACGAAGTGAGCGCGTATCTCAGACCTTGTCGTCTGCATCGCAGGTCACAGGATGGCACAAGGGAAATGGAAGAAAGGCGGGTTGATGGGGGTGTAAGGAATGAGATAGTGGGTCACTAGGGGCGGGGGTGTAAGGTAGGAGATAGTGGGTCACTAGGGGCGGGGGGTGGGGGAGAATGTGAGGAGTGATAAAGGCTGCTTTGAAGTAGGTCCTAAAAAATAGCAAGAAAAATAATAACAACTTTCAGAGTGACATGTCTTGACTTTGACAGAACTTGACTATGACAGAACTTGACTTCGACAGAATTTGACTTTGACTGATCTTGACTATGACAGATCTTGACTATGACAGATCTTGACTATGACAGAACTTGACTATGACTGATCTTGACTATGACAGATCTTGACTATGACTGATCTTGACTATGACTGATCTTGACTATGACAGAACTTGACTATGACAGAACTTGACTATGACAGATCTTGACTATGACAGATCTTGACTATGACAGATCTTGACTATGACAGAACTTAACTATGACAGAATTTGACTATAAACATTTAACCCCTGCCATTGGTATAGCGCTGATTCGCTCTGTGACGTAAATTTTCTGAAGATTTTCTTTTAGTCCCTGGTGTTGCCATGTAAGGGTTCAAATAAATTTTTAAAAGTTCAAATTCATTTCTTTTTGTTTAAATTATGGATAGAGCGAACATTTTAAAATCGTTGTTTTAGTGTAAGACTGCATCAAAACAGAGATATATCTCCGATACAAACTACGGCTCCCTCCGAACATTCCTATATTACTAAATAGGTGACAATATTTTTGGTTGATCGACCCTAAACCTTTATGATTTCAGTGCCGAGTGTCCCCGTTTGTCCAAAGTCCGGCCCATGTGCTAAATGCGGCCAGCATTTAAATTTTAACAGCCCATTGGCCTCATCTTAAATAATTTATTTGCTTGTGTTTTTTTTTCTTCTTAATAACGACATTATAATTATCAGAAAAAACCGAACATTTTTAAGTACAAAATGAGCTGACGTCAGGTTATATAACAAATCTGTAACGTTTTATTGTTATAGATTGGTTTTGATAAAGATTTTGTACGCGGTGGTCGAGTGGCAGCGCGCTCGACTGGCGTACCGATGGTGACGTGTTCGAATCCATGTGAAGGCAAGGATTTGTTCCTGGGGCCTAGGGCGTCCCTGAGTCACCCAGCTCCGAATGGGTACCTAACCCTAGTTAGGCGGCTGGGCAATGTGTGGAACCCACAAAGCCTTGGCCTGTGAACGCTGCATCACTTGCCAACAGATCATCTGTCATGGTCTGTGGACGCAATTATCTTCTGCATAGAAGGAGCGTCTGTATAGATAAGATAAGAAGATAAAGAGCCGACCAATTTATGCACTGCTCTATGTACACATTTTGAAGGCGTCCGATGGCGGAAACACGTGATGTAATATCGTTTATTTCTGACTACTCTAATAGTATTGGTGTACTTAAATATTTATTTTTAAATATTTTTTAAATAATATTTTCGAAACTAGTTTTATTTCAAAACGATTTATTTGTTATGAGATTTGTAGTATACTAGCGATTTCTAATGATATTTATAAAGTCTCGAAAATCGGGATAGTATTTTCCAATTTGTTTCCCCACTAAATATCAGTTTTACACATTCCCACTAAAAGTGTGCGTTGCTAATGGAATTTTCGTTCTGTATTAGTGAAAAAATACTCCTCAGTCTGTATTAGTGAAAACATGCGCAAACGCCTCACCCTCCATATACAACTGTGTGCCACCCTACGCCCCTACATGCCCCTAATCATTACCTCGTTTTTTTTATACCATACCTGGTTGTCATCATCATCAGTCCCGTGACCGTTGCGGTCGTTGGGGGGGAGCGCATGGACACATCAACAGATAACGAGATAAGTTTCAGTTAGCAGCGGCAAACTAGGGGATTGTGTTGCTAACACAAGTTTCAGTTACCTCATGGTGTCACCAAGCGCGGTACCTCATGGTGTCACCCAGCGCGGTACCTCATGGTGTCACCCAGTGCGGTACCTCATGGTGTCACCCTCTCACATCTTAATCCATAGAGCTCCACGAATTCTGCCAGTGCCAAATAACGGAAACATACAGAATTTTAAGGACTGGTGTCACCACTTGTGATACCCGGTTTGGTCCGCACCCCTCTCCCTCCCCCCTTGTGACGCTTCTTCTGCTAGGAATCAGAGCGAATACACATTTCTAGCAATGGACTTGTTTACATCCTTCAACCTAATTACATTCTAGCCTGTTGGCTGACATCACGTGGCCTCACCTGCATGTCCTTACTTAACATGACAATTAAAAACTGCCGGTCCTTGTCCTCTCGCCAGGACTCGTACACGGGGTCACCTGCCATGGGGTCATCTGCCGTGAACCGTATGGAGTCCGGTACGACCTTCAACTCGTTAATGTGAAGGGTCACGTTATTTGTGGCCTTGACACATCTGATCCAGATCTTGACGTGACCCTAGTGAGATTAGGATTAGGAGTTAAAACAAGTTAGAAGACTTAAGATTGGAGGAGCGAAAATGAAACATAACTATTGTATACAATATATTCAAATACTTCACTGTGAATTTGACAGGGCATGATCCACCTTAAAGGTAGAGTTGATCGCTTTTGACCTACTTTAAAGGTATAGTTGATAGCTTATGACCTAATTTAAAGGAAGAGTTGATCGCTTTTGACCTAATTTTAAAGGTAGAGTTGATCGCTTTGGACCTAATTTAAAAGGTAGAGTTGATCGCTTTTGACCTAATTTAAAGGAAGATTTGATCACTTTTGACCTACTTTAAAGGTATATTTTATAGCTTATGACCTAATTTAAAGGAAGAGTTGATCGCTTTTGACCTACTTTAAAGGTATAGTTGATAGCTTATGACCTAATTTAAAGGAAGAGTTGATCGCTTTTGACCTAATTTAAAGGTATAGTTAATAGATTTTGACCTACTTTAAAAGTATAAAATTTAGTGTTCCACGTGTAGTTGGCAGTTCTGACCTACCTTAAAATTGAAGTTGGCAGGTCTGACCTACCTTAAAAGTGAAGTTGGCAGGTCGGACCTACCTTAAAAGTGAAGTTGGCAGGTCTGACCTACCTTAAAAGTGAAGTTGGCAGGTCGGACCTACCTTAAAAGTGAAGTTGGCAGGTCTGACCTACCTTAAAAGTGAAGTTTGCAGGATCGGACCAGTTCATGTAAGTTTGTATCTCCACGTTGTAGTGGACGGGGTACAGTGACGTCGGTAGGCGGACGTCCTTGACCTTGGTGCTGGGGGTCGTGGGGGCAGAGGTCATCTTCGGGGCGGACGTTGTAGAAACCAGAGCTGTGATGGGTGAGCCCGGACATTTCTGGCCTGCAAGAAGACATTGAAACTTGTCTTATCTTGTACATAACAGATGTCCTTCTTTTACAGGAGAACATTACGTCCTACTCTTATCCATGACGTATGTCTACATTTTATTAGTTTTAAATGGTGATATTGTTTTTTTCTTCTGCCATTTATTATATTAAATGATGAATTAGATTTTATATTAAGTTTTATATAGGTTTTATATTAAGGTTTATATAGGTTTTATATTGAGGTTTATATAGGTTTTATATTAAGGTTTATATAGGTTTTATATTAAGGTTTATATAGGTTTTATATTAAGGATTATATATAGGTTTTATATTAAGGTTTATATAGGTTTATATTAAGGTTTATATAGGTTTTATATTAAGGTTTATATAGGTTTTATATTAAGGTTTATATATAGGTTTTATATTAAGGATTATATATAGGTTTTATATTAAGGTTTATATAGGTTTATATTAAGGTTTATATAGGTTTTATATTAAGGTTTATATATAGGTTTTATATTAAGGTTTATATAGGTTTTATATTAAGGTTTATATATGTTTTATATTAAGGTTTATATATGTTTTATATTAAGGTTTATATATAGGTTTTATATTAAGGGGCCGTCCATAAATGACGTCATGCGATTTTTGCCGATTTTTGACCCCCTCCCCCCCCCTCGTCATGCGACGTCACAAAAACTTAGACAACCCCTCCCCTCTAAAAATACGTCACAAATCTTTGCCCCCCCCAAAAAAAACAACAACAACAAACAAACAAACAAGCAAACAAACCTTTTTTTTTCTTAATTAGTTTTTGTGTTAATGGGTGTGTCGATTTATACAACAGGCAGAGTATACAATTCTCGGGCACATCCCGCCAGTCTATCACCATTACCTTTGACTTTGAATTCTACCATTCCACTACAATTTTCCTGGTCAGTCTACCAGTCTATTACAATTAACTTGATAATGTAACATTCTTTAACATTTTGGTACGTTGGCTCACATTCTTTTACATTTTGTTACGTGTGCCCCATGTGAATTGAACCTAGTTAACAATCTTACGTAACTGCGGAATCTTTTTCCAGTTTTGATTTTTTATTTTACCCGTATATTTTTTATACTTCCAGTGTTTTTGTCCCTGTACTTTGTTAAGGGGCCGTCCATAAATGACGCAACGCACCTAGGGGAGGGGAGGGGGTCGACCATTTGTGACGAAGTGTGATGAGGGGGAGGGGGTGTTAAAAGAAATGTGGCGTTAAATTTAAAAAATAAACGCGCGACTTTAAATAAAAGTTCCACTTAGATATGTCATTGTTTACAATTTATTTAGTGATGTTTCAAATGACAAAAAAGTGATTTGAAACATGCTCATTTTCAAATAGAAAATGGCTTTTATGGGGGAGGGGGGGAGCCCCGCAAAGCTTTGTGACGAATGAGGTATGTTTACACTGTTTGTTTCTACTGTCCTTAAGTGGGACAGAGTTTAAGAAAAGATGACCCACAATATTCAATTGTGTACGGTTCCACTAGTGATATCGCAAGGAAAAATTTTTCAGGGCGTGAAAATTTGGCGAAATTATCATCAGTCACGCTTCCACAACCTCGGTCCGATAAGTCGTAGTATATAACAGTTAAGTCGTATTGGACTGACACAAGTCTTGTGTATAGCAGTTAAGTCGTACTGTACTGACGCAAGTCTTGTATATAACAGTTACAAAGTGTGTCTCTAGTTAACCCATGCTGTGCTGACACAAGTCTAGTATATAACAGTTATAAAGTGTGTCTCTAGTTCACCCATGCTGTAGTTACACAAGTCTTGTATATAACAGTTACAAAGTGTGTCTCTAGTTCACCCATGCTGTACTTACACAAGTCTTGTATATAACAGTTACAAAGTGTGTCTCTAGTTCACCCATGCTGTACTGACACAAGTCTTGTATACAACAGTTACAAAGGTGTGTCTCTAGTTAACCCATGCTGTACTTACACAACTGTGAGTTTCCGGCGCTGGCCATATCTAGACATTGCTTGATCGCCTCGGCTGATGCGGCACTCGAAACATCACACTTGCAGACGACCTCCCTGTTGCCGCCGGCAAAGTGCACTATGATGCCGACCCCCACGGCAACGGCAGCCGCCAGGAGAACCAGGACGAAGCCAAGCACCGTGCTGAGGTAGCAGCCCCCACCGCCTCCCCTGCCCTCGTGCATGCTGGTCAGATTGGTTTCACTGCTTGAGACGTCGGTCAGTTCGAACTTGTGTGATGGCATAATAACACGGGGACTCCGCTGATGTCAGGGTCACTGTGAATAAAACATTGAAAACCGTCAACGAATGCGCTCAGCCCCGCACTGTCCCCGCTCCCGAGACAATTTGAGATCCATTCAAAGTAAAGGTGTACCGGATTTCGGCTCCGACAAATCCGGAATCCGTCAATTTGTACAAATCCTGCTCCGAATCTGGTCGGATTTCACTTTATAAATCCGGCCAAATCCGGCTCCGGTTGGATTTCAAATAATTTGAATCCGGTACAGGCCCTAATTCAAAGTGCATTTCCGTGCATACCCCACTCTGCCTTGGGGGCCGTCCATAAAGTACGTCACGCTACAGAGGGGGGAGGGGGTGTAAGAAAGTGTGACAGTTTGTGACAGGGGGAGGGGGGTCCGGCCAAGTGTGACGTCACGCTGTTTTATATTAAATTTTGATTATTTTGTTAATAAAAAAACAACATTTTTGTTCGAAAGTGTGACGTACTTTAGGAGGGGGGGGGGTCCAAGATGTGTGACAGTTTGTGACAGGGGGAGGGGGGGTAAAAATGATCAAAAATAGCGTGACGTACTTTATGGACGGCCCCTTGCATCGTTTTACATCTATCCATAGCGTGTTGTCATAGGAAATACTTGTAGAATCTCATAGATTTATTCCAATGTACACACTGGGGCTACATAGATTTATTCCAATGTACACACTGTGGGCTACATAGATTTATTCCAATGTACACATTGGGGCTACATAGATTTATTCAAATGTACACACTGGGGCTACATGGATTTATTCCAACGTACACACTGGGGCTACATAGATTTATTCCAATGTACACACTGGGGCTACATAGATTTATTCCAATGTAAACACTGGGGCTACATAGATTTATTCCAATGTACACACTGGGGCTACATAGATTTATTCCAATGTACACACTGGGGCTACATAGATTTATTCCAATGTACACACTGGGGCTACATAAATTTATTCCAATGTACACACTGGGGCTACATAGATTTATTCCAATGTACACACTGGGGCTACATAGATTTATTCCAATGTACACACTGGGGCTACATAGATTTATTCCAATGTACACACTGGGGCTACATAGATTTATTCCAATGTACACACTGGGGCTACATAGATTTATTCCAATGTACACACTGGGGCTACATAGATTTATTCCAATGTACACACTGGGGCTACATAGATTTATTCCAATGTACACACTGAGCAACATAGATTTATTCCAATGTACACACTGGGGCTACATAGATTTAGTGCAATGTACACACTGGGGCTACAATATCGATTTTTCTACAGCCGAAGCAAATGTATCATCGTGGTGAAAGGTGCGCATGGACGAGACCAACATGTACACACAAATACCAGCTGAAAGTGTACACAATGAACATGGCTGACGACCAGCTGAACATGCCAGGAGCAAGATGTCTTATAATAATAAAAGAACACACAAAAACGGAGACAAGGCACGGAAGACATCACTAGACAGCCAACACACAATACATTGATTACGTCATTTATCAAAATAATGACAACACGTCTGAAAGAGGGAAAACAAACATGTACATGGCAAACATTTGGAGAAAATAGTTTCCTATATTCGACTGCAGGTTATTTTACCAGGGCAGTGGTGCTCCCTACACTGCTATATGCTTGTGAAACTTGGACTGTTTATCAGCGCCATGCAAGAAAGCTTAACCACTTTAATATAACAAGCCTCAGGAAGATTCTCGGCATAAAGTGGCAGAACAAAATTCCAGACACAGCGGTACTGACCATGGCAGGTCTCCCCAGCATCTTCACCCTCCTGATGCAGACCCAGCTTCGCTGGGCAGGGCACGTTGTCCGAATGCCAGACGAGAGACTGCCAAAGAGAATCGTCTATGGTGAGCCCCAGTATGGCCAGCGGTCCCACGGTGGGCAAAAGAAACGCTTCAAAGACACACTAAAAGCCTCAATGAAAGCGTTTGCCATCAATCCAGACACGTGGCAACGAGCTGCAATGGACCGATCCACCTGGCGCTCTTCCATCCACGAAAGTGCCGGATCATGCGAGGCAAACCGGATCACCAGAAAAGAAGAGGCAAGCCCGAAAGGCCCATGCTGTCAACCCTCCAGGAGATGTCGCACTCGTCCCTTGTCCCTTCTGTTCCCGAACCTTCCGTGCAAGGATCGGCCTAATCAGCCATCTGCGCACGCACAAACAACCCTCGGATGACTAGAGTGGTCCTCGTCGTATCGACGGACGAACGAACGAACAATTTTACGATTGAAAAGATATTTCTACTAATCTTTATCTTTAAAAAAAAATTCTCTTATTATCAAATTAAAATATTTTCTTTCTGATATATTTGCGTATATTTTTTTTTCGTTTAATTTCACAAAACTCTGCTGATCTTTTTTTGCACGTAACCAGTTATCATTTCTAGTGTTACATATTAAACTGCACATCTCAGTTAGGAAATAGTTTTGTTTTAGCGGCTACATTCAGCAACGAGAACGATGATTTTTTGGGGGTCTCTGATTTGATGTTGATTACTTCAATTCCTAATGTTTACTCTTTGTATTAACGATAAATTATAGTGTTAGAAACATAATGTGTCTAAGACGTCAAAAATATGTTCTAGGTATCATAATGAGGTAAAATTTTTTAAAAAACGTAAAAAAACAAGTTTTTTTACTATAAATCCTTTATGTACGAGAAGTAACTAAAAGAATGTTCATTACAATACGCAGCGCAAGACCATCCAAAAATACAAAATTGCAGTTGTGTCGTAAAACATGTTTAATATACTGCGCACCGATCAGGAATATGTTTATAAAAAGTGTTGTCAATAAAATACGCACCTTATTGCGCGACAGAAAGGTTGTTCAATATAATACGCACCGCGACGCTCTATCTCAAAAAATAGCATGATAGATAGGAATAAATAAAATAATCTAAAAAATCAATAATTTAATTACGGTACATGCGATCGATCTAAAATTTTGACACATTGTTTTTATTATTGATACAAAACTGCCTGCAAAATTTCAGCTCGCTAGCTTACGAGCAAGTGGGTTAAAAATCGATCAAAAGTTTTGGCGACAAGCAATCAAGCAAGCAATCAAGGGTGCAGACACCACGAGTTAATATAAAGGATTTTTAAAAATAGTTCTTTGAGTTATGAGGTCTTGTTGACTGCAACAGTGGAGACTGATAAAACGTGACATGTATTTTCCTCATAAATTTTAACAGTGGCTGATTACGAATTGGAACATAAATAAATGTTTAGGCATCTACACAAGTCCCACCGCTCCTAAATTATGCCCCAAAAGACTCGCAAAGCTACGCCCCAACCGCTCGTAAACTAGGCCCCAAAAGACTCGCAAAGCTACGCCCCAACCGCTCATAAACTAGGCCCCAAAAGACTCGCAAAGCTACGCCCCAACCGCTCATAAACTAGGCCCCAAAAGACTCACAAAGCTATGCCAAAACCGCTCGTAAACTAGGCCCCAAAAGACTCGCAAAGCTACGGCCCAGCCACTCATAAACGACGCCCCAAAAGATTCCCAAAGCCCCCAAAAAAGTTCACTAAGCCAAAACTTACATTTTTTTTTCTTCCTGTGGAAAATCTTTTTTTTTCTTCTAGTAGTTAAAAAAATTTAAAATAATCAAATATTCGCAATAACAACATTGTAATTTATTCACTTAACCACTTCATGACACTGTTACCGCGAAGAGCGTCAATGGACTTACGGTGTGTGCGTGTGTTTACCTTCTGTTTCCTTTTTCAGATGCCATGTCACCTGATATTAAGTAAACATGAAGAATCGAGGCATGTTTTTGTGTGAATGGTGGAGACTTGAGAAAATCAAGGTAACCCCGAAAACTATTTATTATATTGATTAAAAAACCGCTGGTTTAAATAATTTGTTTGCAAGCATAAGACTAAATAAACAAGTTGTACTAAACAAACAAGTTGTACCAAACAAACAAGTTGTAATAAACAAACAAGTTGTACTAACTAAACAAACAAGTTGTAGCAAACAAACAAGTTGTACCAAACAAACAAGTTGTATCAAACAAACAAGTTTTGCCAAACAAACATGTTGTACTAAACAAACAAGTTGTAATGAACAAACAAGTTGTACTAAACAAAGGGTCAAGTGTGGATGTAGTACTGCACACAATGCAAGGTGCTAGTGTTGGTTTCATAGCAATGAAAGGGAAAAGTTGTTATTCTCATTTTGGTATATTTGGGATTGCATTGTGGACGACATAAAAACTCCACTTCAGTAATGTTGTCGATTAAACACTGTAGGTTGACAATATTATATGTCAATGCTGATAACAAGACATTGCTAAACAACTTGTCAATAACACAGATGAATGAAAATACAATTTTTTACGATTCATTAGTTTTTGGGAAGAGCAAAAATGATTGATAGATTGCTAACTTTAAAAACTGGAACTACATAATGTGAAATCTTGTTTTGATTGGAAATGGGAACAGGTTATGAGAGTCATGGGAACTGGGTATGCGAGACAATTGGAACTGGGTATGCGAGACAATTGGAACTGGGTATGCGAGACATTTGGAACTGGGTATGCGAGACAATTGGAACTGGGTATGCGAGACAATTGGAACTGGGTATGTGAGTCAATGGGAACTGGGTATGTGAGTCAATGGGAACTGGGTATGTGAGTCAATGGGAACTGGGTATGTGAGTCAATGGGAACTGGGTATGCGAGTCAATGGGAACTGGGTATCAAGTCAATGGGAACTGGGTATGCGAGTCAATGGGAACTGGGTATGCGAGCCATGGAAACTGGGTATGCGAGACAATGGGAACTGTGTATGCGAGTCAATGGGAACTGGGTATGAGAAGCACTAATAACTGGGTAATAGAAATCATTGGTAACTGCGTATGGTAATCATAGCAAATGATTATTGTTGTTCAATAGGAACTGAGCATGAAAGTAACTAATAACTGGGTAATGAAGTTATATGGGAACTGGCAACTGGGTTATCCAGTGAATGGCTACCAACCAAGAGAGACCTACTTAACTAGCTGCGTAGCAAATTAGGCTTTACACAAAACAAAGAGGAAAAAAAGTGGTGAGTTTTAAAAAAAATGATAGTGCACATTTTTTCTTGAAACATAAAGAAGCGAGTTACAACAACAAGCTAAAGACGTTGTTCCTACCTTACACTGGAAAAATAATTGCCTTTCGCTAACGTAATTTTAAAGCACAACTCTGTTTGCCATCTGAAGACCTTGCCTCACCCAGGCGAAAGTAATAATGAGCTAAACCCTGGTCTAAGCGTGTACACTGGTGGAGTGGGAACTGCGGTGGTGGTGGTGGTGGGGGAGGGGGCGGGGGGCGTGTCAGGGACGGGGCGAAGACAAGGAAATTGGTTACCACGCGTCTTGTTACGCATGTCTGTCCTATGGAATTCTTTGTATTTACACACATAGAGCCGGACACGGAGATACGATGGGAAAGTCTTGAATGCACCGACATGACATTGGAAACACTTGAAAACACGGACATAACCTTGGAAACTCTTGAATACACGGACATAACATGGGAAACTCTTGAATAACGGACATAACATGGGAAACTCTTGAATAACGGACATAACATGGGAAACTCTTGAATAACGGACATAACATGGGAAACTCTTGAATACACGGACATAACATGGGAAACTCTTGAATAACGGACATAACATGGGAAACTCTTGAATAACGGACATAACATGGGAAACTCTTGAATAACGGACATAACATGAGAAACTCTTGAATAACGGACATAACATGGGAAACTCTTTATTACACGGACATAACATGGGAAACTCTTTATTACACGGACATAACATGGGAAACTCTTTATTACACGGACATAACATGGGAAACTCTTGAATACACGGACATAACATGGGAAACTCTTGAGTAAAAGACATAACATGGGAAACTCTGAAATACACGTTTACTAATTTTGGGCTCACCTTCATGGGATCAATTCCACTAAACCTGTCAAACTTATATTACAAACTCTCCGACAAACTTATATTACAAACTCTCCGACAAACTTATATTACAAACTCTCCGACAAACTTATATTACAAACTCTCCGACAAACTTATATTACAAACTCTCCGACAAACTTATATTACAAACTGTCTAGCTTCCACACAAAGCACAACCTTGTACAGAACAACTCGGATACTCAAACTGGTAAACTCCGGTTCTAAAACGTGATGATCTCCCCTCTGCGGACATTTGTCGCAACTTCTGTCATCGAATAATTAATTGGTCCAAACATTGGACTGCATTAATAATTGACTGTATGGATGTAATCATTGGACAGCATTACTCATCGACTCTCTAGATGTAATCATTGGACAGCATTGCTCATTGACTCTCTAGATGTAATCATTGGACAGCATTACTCATTGACTGTCTGAGTGTAATCATTGGACAGCATTACTCATTGACTGTCTGAGTGTAATCATTGGACAGCATTACTCATTGACTGTCTGGATGTAATCATTGGACTGCATTAATAATTGACTGTATGGATGTAATCATTGGACAGCATTACTCATTGACTCTCTAGATGTAATCATTGGACAGCATTACTCATTGACTGTCTGAGTGTAATCATTGGACAGCATTGCTCATTGACTCTCTAGATGTAATCATTGGACAGCATTACTCATTGACTGTCTGAGTGTAATCATTGGACAGCATTACTCATTGACTGTCTGAGTGTAATCATTGGACAGCATTACTCATTGACTGTCTGGATGTAATCATTGGACTGCATTAATAATTGACTGTATGGATGTAATCATTGGACAGCATTACTCATTGACTCTCTAGATGTAATCATTGGACAGCATTACTCATTGACTGTCTGAGTGTAATCATTGGACAGCATTACTCATTGACTGTCTGAGTGTAATCATTGGACAGCATTACTCATTGACTGTCTGAGTGTAATCATTGGACAGCATTACTCATTGACTGTCTGAGTGTAATCATTGGACAGCATTACTCATTGACTGTCTGAGTGTAATCATTGGACAGCATTACTCATTGACTGTCTGAGTGTAATCATTGGACAGCATTACTCATTGACTGTCTGAGTGTAATCATTGGACAGCATTACTCATTGACTGTCTGGATGTAATCATTGGACTGCATTAATAATTGACTGTATGGATGTAATCATTGGACAGCATTACTCATTGACTCTCTAGATGTAATCATTGGACAGCATTACTCATTGACTGTCTGAGTGTAATCATTGGACAGCATTACTCATTGACTGTCTGAGTGTAATCATTGGACAGCATTACTCATTGACTGTCTGGATGTAATCATTGGACTGCATTAATAATTGACTGTATGGATGTAATCATTGGACAGCATTACTCATTGACTCTCTAGATGTAATCATTGGACAGCATTGCTCATTGACTCTCTAGATGTAATCGTTGGACAGCATTACTCGTGGGCTGTCTGCATGTAATCATTGTTACTTCTGTCGTTTTGAAATTATTTTATTTTCTTCTAAATTGCACAAATATTAATTTCATAAATAATATTTTTAAGAAATGTCAGATCACTGTGCATTTCTTTAACAGGCACTCATATTTCAAGGGTAATAAATAAGTGACAGGTCCTCTCTTAACAGGTTTCCAGACCTCATCACCTCACATCAGAGCCTGAGACAATTGATCGTTGGTTTGACTCCCGCTCCTCACAGGACTCCACATTGATACTGCCTCACAGGACTCCACATTGATACTGCCTCACAGGACTCCACATTGATACTGCCTCACAGGACTCCACATTGATACTGCCTCACGGACTCCACATTGATACTGCCTCACAGGACTCCACATTGATACTGCCTCACGGACTCCACATTGATACTGCCTCACAGGACTCCACATTGATACCACCTCACAGGACTCCACATTGATACTGCCTCATAGGACTCCACATTGATACCACCTCACGGACTCCACATTGATACTACCTCACGGACTCCACATTGATACCACCTCACGGACTCCACATTGATACTGCCTCACGGACTCCACATTGATACCACCTCACGGACTCCACATTGATACTACCTCACGGACTCCACATTGATACCACCTCACGGACTCCACATTGATACTGCCTCACAGGACTCCACATTGATACCACCTCACGGACTCCACATTGATACTACCTCACGGACTCCACATTGATACCACCTCACGTACTCCACAATGATACTGCCTCACAGGACTCCACATTGATACCACCTCACGGACTCCACATTGATACTGCCTCACAGGCCTCCACATTGATACCACCTCACGGACTCCACATTGATACTACCTCACAGACTCCACATTGATACTACCTCACAAGACTCTACATTGATACTACCTCACAAGACTCCACATTGATACTACCTCACAGACTCCACATTGATTCTACCTCACAAGACTCTACATTGATACTGCCTCACCAGATTTCATAATGATACTGCCTCACAGGCCTCCACATTGATACTGCCTCACAGGCCTCCACATTGATGCTGCCTCACCGGACTCCACATTGATACTGCCTCACAGGCCTCCACATTGATGCTGCCTCACAGGCCTCCACATTGATACTGCCTCACAGGCCTCCACATTGATGCTGCCCGCCGCCACGATTGTTATTCCCATCAAGGTAGTGAACTCAATAATCTACTGATAGGGAAAACCCACAGCCGGGTCCAAGCAGACTGGTATGAGATTCACTGTTATACACTCATCAGTTACATACAGCCAATGTTCCCTCTAAGGCAGTGGTTCTCAACCTGTTATCCGCGAAGATGTCATTGGTATTATACGCGAGCAAAGGATGAAATTTTATTTTTTTAAAATTAAAAACACCCAAAGGTATAAATGTTGTAACTTTTTGATTATATTATTTCAGTTTTAACCACTCGATGGCGATAGCATAGCACACACACACAAAACCCACCAGGAGTGAACAGACAGTTTAAATTACGCGATACTGTGAGATAGTTTCGTAGAGAAGACAAAAGTAAAGCTTATTGATCATTTGAACAATTCCTTATTGGCTGGCGCTTACTTGGTTGTTGTTTTTTTTTGATGAGCTGAATAAACTTAATTCATCTCTGCAAGGAAAGAAGACATATTTAATTATTCTCAGTGATAAAGTGTCTGCTTTTACGAAAAAGCTAGATCTTTAGAAAACAAGATCATTTAAGGGTAACTTTGACATGTTTGATCAATTCTACAAATTGACCGATCAACCAGGAAATGATAAACACAATTTTAAAAAAAACTGTTGATAATTTTGATTCCCCCCATATTCAATCACCGCATGGTCAATTTAACTTACACTGTGGTGATTTGAGCGTTCGGAGTTTTTGGTTGGTTTCCAGTCCGTTTCTAGCAGACATTTGACTCATTAAACTGAACAACATCGAATTTAAACAAATGTGTTAACCGTCCAGCGATACTAATTTGAATATGTTGCACCAAAAAAGGGAGCTTGATTAAATTTTGGAGTACTCAGAACTGTCTCAGAAAGCTTTTAAAATACCTTTACCCTTTCCAACATCATATCTTTGTCAATTTGGGTTACAATCAAAACAAAACATCCTTCGCGACTTGAAGATGCAGATGAAATACGACGGAGTCTTTCAAGTATTACACCGCGTTTTGATGTATACTCTAATGTGCAAGCTCAAGGTTCGCTTTAAATAAACTAATGTAGCAGTCTTACTAATACTATGACTTTAAGTTTGTTATAATCAAGTAATAGCAATTTAATAATACGATAAGAATAAGACTTATCTTATCTTATCTGTTTACAGACGCTCCTTCTATACAGAAGATTATTGCGTCCTACGCTTATCTATGGTTTGTGTTTAGTCCTGCATTTTTATTAGAGATTTAAATGTTGATAAAGTGTTGGTTTTCCTGGATTCTTCAGGCAACCCATTCCACGCCCGAATTCCGGACGGGAAGAAGGAAAACTTGTATGTGTTTGTTCTTGCATACGGAATAAGAAAGGTGTTTTTATCCTTATGTCTATCTGAGGGTTCGTTACAAAAGAAGGCCATCTGTTTCCATTCAATATTGTTTTTGGAGCACGCAAAACGTTGCATTTTAGTATAGTTTTACAAACTATCATGAATACTAGAACTTAGTTATAATATATACAAAGTATAATTATATATACATTTCCAGCATGGCAGTAGCGCACTTTTCAGTAGTGGTCCGCGGCTAAGACACACTTTTTTCAAGGGGTCCTTGAATCTCAAAAGGTTGAGAACCACTGCTCTCATGTTCGTTGGTCCGTGTTCAAAGTGAAAAACGCGTGAGCAAATTTGCACAGCATCCATTTTGTGGTGCAATATTTTACACATTCTAAACTGTTGCGCGGCGTCGGTCAGATGTCTGCACAGCCGCGCAGCTGAAAGGGAACATTGCGTACAGCCTTCACGATTTGGATCTGAAATTATGATATACGAATGATATTAGATACATACAGCCTCCCTTATTTGGATTGGCGGTCGTTGAAAGTCTAAGTATTAACGTTGTGAACAGCAAGCCTACAAGACAGACGAATTCGTGTATAATTCAGCTCGTCAACAAATGTAATGTGGGATCATGGCTTTAATTTTGGGATCATGGCTGTATGTGGGATCATGGCTTTAATGTAGGATGTATTCTGTTACAAAACGTCATGTATTCTGTTACTACAAGACGTCATGTATTCTGTTATTAAAAGACGTCCTGTATTCTGTTATTAAAATACGTCATGTATTCTGTTATTAAAAGACGTCATGTATTCTGTTATTAAAAGACGTCATGTATTCTGTTACTACAAGACGTCATGTATTCTGTTACTACAAGACGTCATGTATTCTGTTACTACAAGACGTCCTATATTATGTTACTACAGGACGTCATGTATTCTGTTATTAAAAGACGTCATGTATTCTGTTATTAAAAGACGTAAGGTATTCTGTTATTAAAAGACGTCATGTATTCTGTTACTACAAGACGTCCTATATTCTGTTATTAAAAGACGTCATGTATTCTGTTATTAAAATACGTCATGTATTCTGTTATTAAAAGACGTCATGTATTCTGTTATTAAAAGACGTCATGTATTCTGTTATTAAAAGACGTCATGTATTCTGTTACTACAAGACGTCATGTATTCTGTTGTTTAAAGACGTCATGTATTCTGTTATTAAAAGACGTCATGTATTCTGTTACTACAAGACGTCATGTATTCTGTTACTACAAGACGTCATGTATTCTGTTACTACAAGACGTCCTATATTATGTTACTACAGGACGTCATGTATTTTGTTATTAAAAGACGTCATGTATTCTGTTATTAAAAGACGTCATGTATTCTGTTATTAAAAGACGTCATGTATTCTGTTACTACAAGACGTCATGTATTCTGTTACTACAGGACGTCATGTATTCTTTTACTACAAGACGTCCTATATTATGTTACTACAGGACGTCATGTATTCTGTTACTACAAGACGTCATGTATTGTGTTACTACAAGACGTCCTATATTCTGTTACTACAGGACGTCCTTTATTCTGTTACAACAAGACGTCATGTATTCTGTTACTACAGGACGTCATGTATTCTGTAACTACAGGACGTCATGTATTCTGTTACTACAGGACGTCATGTATTCTGTTACTACAGGACGTCATGTATTCTGTTACTACAGGACGTCCTATATTATGTTACTACAGGACGTCATGTATTCTGTTACTACAAGACGTCCTATATTATGTTACTTCAAGACGTCCTATATTATGTTACTACAGGACGTCATGTATTCTGTTACTACAGGACGTCATGTATTCTGTTACTACAGGACGTCATGTATTCTGTTACTACAGGACGTCCTATATTATGTTATTACAAGACGTCATGTATTCTGTTACTACAAGACGCCATGTATTCTGTTACTACAAGACGTCATATATTCTGTTACTACAAGACGTCCTATATTATGTTACTACAAGACGTCATGTATTCTGTTACTACAAGACGTCATGTATTCTGTTACTACAAGACGTCATATATTCTGTTACTACAAGACGTCCTATATTATGTTACTACAGGACTTCATGTATTCTGTTACTACAGGACGTCCTATATTATGTTACTACAGGACATCATGTATTCTGTTACTACAAGACGACCTATATTATGTTACTACAAGACGTCATGTATTCTGTTACTACAAGACATCATGTATTCTGTTACTACAAGACGTCATATATTCTGTTACTACAAGACGTCCTATATTATGTTACTACAGGACGTCATGTATTCTGTTACTACAGGACGTCATGTATTCTGTTACTACAGGACGTCATGTATTCTGTTACTACAGGACGTCATGTATTCTGTTACTACAGGACATCATGTATTCTGTTACTACAGGACGTCATGTATTCTGTTACTACAGGACGTCATGTATTCTGCTACTAAAGGACGTCGTGTATTCTGTTACTACAGGACGTCATGTATTCTGTTACTACAGGACGTCATGTATTCTGTTACTACAGGACGTCATGTATTCTGTTACTACAGGACGTCATATATTCTGTTACTACAGGACGTCATGTATTCTGTTATTAAAAGACGTCATGTATTCTGTTATTAAAAGACGTCATGTATTCTGTCATTAAAAGACGTCATGTATTCTGTTGTTAAAAGACGTCATGTATTCTGTTATTAAAAGACGTCATGTATTATGTTATTAAAAGACGTCATGTATTCTGTTACTACAAGACGTCATGTATTCTGTTACTACAAGACGTCATGTATTCTGTTACGACAGGACGTCATGTATTCTGTTACTACAGGACGTCGTGTATTCTGTTACTACAGGACGTCCTATATTATGTTACTACAGGACGTCATGTATTCTGTTACTACAAGACGTCATGTATTCTGTTACTACAGGACGTCCTATATTATGTTACTACAAGACGTCATGTATTCTGTTACTACAAGACGTCATGTATTCTGTTACTGCAAGACGTCATGTATTCTGTTACTACAAGACGTCATGTATTCTGTTACTACAGGACGTCATGTATTCTGTTACTACAGGACGTCGTGTATTCTGTTACTACAGGACGTCCTATATTATGTTACTACAGGACGTCATGTATTCTATTACTACAAGACGTCATGTATTCTGTTACTACAGGACGTCCTATAATCTGTTACTACAGGACGTCCTATAATCTGTTACTACAGGACGTCCTATATTATGTTACTTCAGGACGTCATGTATTCTGTTACTACAAGACGTCATGTATTCTGTTACTACAAGACGTCATGTATTCTGTTACTACAAGACGTCCTATATTCTGTTACTACAAGACGTCATAAACTGTTACTACAAGACGTCCTATATTCTGTTACTACAAGACGTCATGTATTCTGTTACTACAAGACGTCCTATATTCTGTTACTACAAGACGTCATATATTCTGTTACTACAAGACGTCATGTATTCTGTTACTACAAGACGTCATGTATTCTGTTACTACAAGACGTCATGTATTCTGTTACTACAAGACGTCATGTATTCTGTTACTACAAGACGTCATGTATTCTGTTACTACAAGACGTCATGTATTATGTTACTACAAGACGTCCTATATTCTGTTACTACAAGACGTCGTGTATTCTGTTACTACAAGACGTCATGTATTCTGTTACTACAAGACGTCATGTATTCTGTTACTACAAGACGTCTTATATTATGTTACTACAAGACGTCCTATATTCTATTACTACAAGACGTCCTATATTCTGTTACTACAAGACGTCAAGTATTCTGTTACTACAAGACGTCCTATATTATGTTACTACAAGACGTCATGTATTCTGTTACTACAAGACGTCATGTATTCTGTTACTACAGGACGTCCTATATTCTGTTACTACAAGACGTCCTATATTCTGTTACTACAAGACGTCCTATATTCTGTTACTACAAGACGTCAAGTATTCTGTTACTACAAGACGTCATGTATTCTGTTACTACAGGACGTCCTATATTCTGTTACTACAAGACGTCCTATATTCTGTTACTACAAGACGTCCTATATTCTGTTACTACAAGACGTCCTATATTCTGTTACTACAGGACGTCCTATATTCTGTTACTACAAGACGTCATGTATTCTGTTACTACAGGACGTCCTATATTCTGTTACTACAAGACGTCCTATATTCTGTTACTTCAAGACGTCCTATATTCTGTTACTACAAGACGTCAAGTATTCTGTTACTACAAGACGTCATGTATTCTGTTACTACAGGACGTCATGTATTCTGTTACTACAGGACGTCCTATATTCAGTTACTACAAGACGTCCTATATTCTGTTACTACAAGACGTCCTATATTCTGTTACTACAAGACGTCATGTATTCTGTTACTACAGGACGTCCTATATTCTGTTACTACAAGACGTCCTATATTCTGTTACTACAAGACGTCCTATATTCTGTTACTACAAGACGTCCTATATTCTGTTACTACAGGACGTCCTATATTCTGTTACTACAAGACGTCATGTATTCTGTTACTACAGGACGTCCTATATTCTGTTACTACAAGACGTCCTATATTCTGTTACTTCAAGACGTCCTATATTCTGTTACTACAAGACGTCAAGTATTCTGTTACTACAAGACGTCATGTATTCTGTTACTACAGGACGTCCTATATTCTGTTACTACAAGACGTCCTATATTCTGTTACTACAAGACGTCCTATATTCTGTTACTACAAGACGTCCTATATTCTGTTACTACAAGACGTCATGTATTCTGTTACTACATGACGTCCTATATTCTGTTACTACAAGACGTCCTATATTCTGTTACTACAAGACGTCCTATATTCTGTTACTACAAGACGTCATGTATTCTGTTACTACAAGACGTCCTATATTCTGTTACTACAAGACGTCAAGTATTCTGTTACTACAAGACGTCCTATATTATGTTACTACAGGACGTCATGTATTCTGTTACTACAAGACGTCATGTATTCTGTTACTACAAGACGTCATGTATTCTGTTACTACAGGACGTCCTATATTCTGTTACTACAAGACGTCCTATATTCTGTTACTACAAGACGTCCTATATTCTGTTACTACAGGACGTCCTATATTCTGTTACTACAAGACGTCATGTATTCTGTTACTACAGGACGTCCTATATTCTGTTACTACAAGACGTCCTATATTCTGTTACTTCAAGACGTCCTATATTCTGTTACTACAAGACGTCAAGTATTCTGTTACTACAAGACGTCATGTATTCTGTTACTACAGGACGTCCTATATTCTGTTACTACAAGACGTCCTATATTCTGTTACTACAAGACGTCCTATATTCTGTTACTACAAGACGTCCTATATTCTGTTACTACAAGACGTCATGTATTCTGTTACTACATGACGTCCTATATTCTGTTACTACAAGACGTCCTATATTCTGTTACTACAAGACGTCCTATATTCTGTTACTACAAGACGTCATGTATTCTGTTACTACAAGACGTCCTATATTCTGTTACTACAAGACGTCAAGTATTCTGTTACTACAAGACGTCCTATATTATGTTACTACAGGACGTCATGTATTCTGTTACTACAAGACGTCATGTATTCTGTTACTACAAGACGTCATGTATTCTGTTACTACAGGACGTCCTATATTCTGTTACTACAAGACGTCCTATATTCTGTTACTACAAGACGTCCTATATTCTGTTACTACAAGACGTCAAGTATTCTGTTACTACAAGACGTCATGTATTCTGTTACTACAGGACGTCCTATATTCTGTTACTACAAGACGTCCTATATTCTGTTACTACAAGACGTCCTATATTCTGTTACTACAAGACGTCATGTATTCTGTTACTACAGGACGTCATGTATTCTGTTACTACAGGACGTCGTGTATTCTGTTACTACAAGACGTCCTATATTATGTTACTACAAGACGTCCTATATTCTCTTACTACAAGACGTCATGTATTCTGTTACTACAAGACGTCATGTATTCTGTTACTACAAGACGTCATGTATTCTGTTACTACAAGACGTCATGTATTCTGTTACTACAAGATGCCACTTATTCTTCAGATGTTAGGATGCTGCTACGGAGCAAGGGCACGTTACTCTGTCTGAGTGCGTTAACGACAACAGGGTCATAAATGTAAGTTGTTCTGCCCCCCCTACACCCCACCCTGATATGCAGGCGTCGTCTACCGTCCTCACGTGGTTCAAGTGTGTTATCGAAATAAAAAGATCCGTCCCTTTCTTTTTAATAGTCGGTTTTAACGATTGCTATATAATGTATAATGTATGTGCAATGTATAGTATACATGTCATGTATTTAATGGGATTCTTGTTGGCCCAGATCTCGAGTCTCGAGAATATGTTCGCTCGTGTGTACTTATAAAATATCAATCTTCTCGGTATTCCGTCTCAGAATACGACTTCAAATTTTTTTAAAACTATGAGCAAAGTTATTCCTACACCCCAAACAGGTTTTCTAAAAAGACAGATTGATATACTCCTGGATAAAAAATTCCAGGTATGTCATCAAATTCCACCTCGCACCCTCCTTGTGTCTCCTTTTAAACTGACGTCAGACACCAACAGCACGCACAGAGGCGTCACTAGGGTTGGTGTCACCCAGAGCGGTAGCCCGTGGTGTCACCCCCTCACGACTTACCACCTTAGACCTCCTACGAGCCGGCCAGTGCCAAATAAAAAGAAACATACATAATTTTACGTTTTGGCGTCACCTCTTGTGATGGTGTCACCCCTTGTGATGGTGTCACCCCTTGTGATGGTGTCACCCCTTGTGATGGTGTCACCCCTTGTGATGGTGTCACCCCTTGTGATGGTGTCACCCCTTGTGATGGTGTCACCCCCTGTGATGGTGTCACACACCCGGTGCGGCCCGCAGCCCTCGCGCCCTCCCAGTGACGCCACTGAGCACGCTGACATTTTGATGGGACGTTTGAACTCTTCCCTCAGTTATGATCTCTTTAACGACAACAGACCGGTTTAGTATCCATGAAATAGTAAACAAAGAACACGCCGGCATGCGCTCTAACGTCCGCACAAGCGCAAACACTTTTCCCACTTTGAGTTTCCCACTTTATGTCTGTATGTAAAGTCAATACGATGTTTGCATTGCGTGAGGTAAAATAATATGGTTTATAATATGGGGGAGCTCATGTGAATTGTATGGCGGGCGGTCACCGACACTCGTGACAGTGTGTCTCAAACGTTTATTATTCGGGTATAATGCTGGTAACAGAAACGGCTTAGGAGTGAGAAAGTTGGCAATAACGCAACCCACAACATTTCTTGGCTGTTACACGTAACACAGAACTATTCTTAGCCATCAAATATAATACAGAACTATTCTTGGCCGTCAAACATAACACAGAACTATTCTTGTCCGTCAAACACAACACAGAACTATTCTTGGCCATCAAACACAACACAGAACTATTCTTGGCCATCAAACACAACACAGAACTATTCTTGTCCGTCAAACACAACACAGAACTATTCTTGGCTGTCAAACACAACACAGAACTATTCTTGTCCGTCAAACACAACACAGAACTATTCTTGGTAGTCACCCAAAACACACAATTATCTTTGGCCATCAAATACAACACAGAACTATTCTTGGCTGTCAAACACAACACAACACAGAACTATTCTTGGCTGTCACCCAAAAACACAGAATTATCTTTGGCCATCAAACACAACACAGAACTATTCTTGGCAGTCAAACACAACACAGAACTGTTTTTATTACAATTATTTTCAAAACGAATATCAGCAATGAAGTAATCACTGACCAATATAGTTGTAAAAAAAACACCTTTGCTTAGAGCAGGGGTGGCCAGACCTGAAGTAACTGACAGCCACTAGACCAGGGGTGGCCAGACCTGTAGTACCTGAGAGCCACTAGACCAGGGGTGGCCAGACCTGTAGTAACTGAGAGCCACTAGACCAGGGGTGGCCAGACCTGTAGTAACTGAGAGCCACTAGACCAGGGGTGGCCAGACCTGTAGTAACTGAGAGCCACTAGACCAGGGGTGGCCAGACCTGTAGTAGCTGAGAGCCACTAGACCAGGGGTGGCCAGACCTGTAGTAACTGAGAGCCACTAGACCAGGGGTGGCCAGACCTGTAGCAACTGAGAGCCACTAGACCAGGGGTGGCCAGACCTGTAGTAACTGAGAGCCACTAGACCAGGGGTGGTCAGACCTGTAGTAACTGAGAGCCACTAAACCAGGGGTGGCCAGACATGTAGTAACTGAGAGCCACTAGACCAGGGGTGGCCAGACCTGTAGTAACTGAGAGCCACTAGACCAGGGGTGGCCAGACCTGTAGTAACTGAGAGCCACTAGACCAGGGGTGGCCAGACCTGTAGTAACTGAGAGCCACTAGACCAGGGGTGGCCAGACCTGTAGTAACTGAGAGCCACTAGACCAGGGGTGGCCAGACCTGTAGTAACTGAGAGCCACTAGACCAGGGGTGGCCAGACCTGTAGTAACTGAGAGCCACTAGACCAGGGGTGGTCAGACCTGTAGTAACTGAGAGCCACTAGACCAGGGGTGGCCAGACCTGTAGTAACTGAGAGCCACTAGACCAGGGGTGGCCAGACCTGTAGTAACTGAGAGCCACTAGACCAGGGGTGGCCAGACCTGTAGTAACTGAGAGCCACTAGACCAGGGGTGGCCAGACCTGTAGTAACTGAGAGCCACTAGACCAGGGGTGGCCAGACCTGTAGTAACTGAGAGCCACTAGACCAGGGGTGCCCAGATATGTAGTAACTGAGAGCCACTAGACCAGGGGTGCCCAGACCTGTAGTAACTGAGAGCCAATATAAAAAAATAACAAAAAATTTTGAGAGCCGCATTAATGGGTCACAACCCTAATTGCGATGACGAATAGATTTTTCGATGTTTAAAATACTTTTTTATTCGAATTTAATTATTTAAACTTTTTGTTTGTTTTGAACACTAACCGCATGTTGAAGAAATATATGCTTTTCAGTTACACAATTAAGAAAAATTTAAATATGTAAAATGTATGAATTGAAACACAAAGCACAAGTACTCATAATCATAGTGAACATTAGATGTTATGAGTCTGTTAACATTCTGCAACATCATAAGGAATGGGTTGCCTGCAGAAACCAGGAAAACCAACACTTTATCAACATTTAAATCTCTAGATTAATAAAAATGCAGGACGAAACACAAACCATAGATAAGCGTAGGACGCAATAATATTCTGTATAGAAGGAGCGTCTCTAACAGATAAGATAAGATAAGATAAGATAAGATAAGATAAGATAAGATAAGAAGAACGAGCAAGTTTCTGTTAATCGGTGGTCCAGTGGCAGCGCGCTCGACTGGCGTACCGATGGTCACGGGTTCGAATCCATTTGTACCCGGGGCCTAGGGCGTCCCTGAGTCACCCTGCTCCGAATGGGTACCTAACACTAGTTAGGCGGCTGGGTAATGCGTGGAACCCACAAAGCCGTGGCCTGTGAACGCTGCATCACTTGCCAACAGATCATCTGTCATGGTCTGTGGACGCAATTATCTTCTGCATAGAAGGACCGTCTGTATAGATAAGATAAGATAAGATAAGATAGAAGATAATCTGGTTGGTAGCTAGTAGGTCCGGTGCGAACGTTCTGTCAGAATAAGGTCATTTAGCACGAGCAATATTCCAAGTTATGTCACAACTTGTCTCAGAGACACCTTCTTTGATGAAAGCAGAAAGTAATGCAATGACACATTCCAGACTTAAACCCGGCAAGGTTGTTTTTTTTCCTCAATTCAGATCAACCCCAAATTATGCTCAGCCCTTTGTTTCGGTCCAAGATTTACTTTAAACTTTCATTTATTTTTTATGATATATTTCAAACGAAAACTTTTAATTTCATAAATTGTTCGCGAGCCGCAATGTGAACTCAGAAAAGCCGCATGCTTTGTTGTGTTCTTATTTATTGATGGTATTATGGGGCTAAAAAAAATTCTAGAATAAAAAAAATCTTTAAAAAGAAACATACCCCATTAGAATAGTCGCATAGTTCAAAGGCCAACACACAGGATGATATTGAGTACTTATGGGATTAAAATCCTATGAGTTCTCTGAAAGTATTTGTATTTTTTAATCCCTTATGTTAACTTCCCCATCTTGTCTCTCTGTCTGTCGTGATCTGTTTGTCGTGGTCGGTCACGCGGAAAAACTAAAGTCAAAACTGACCCACTTCCCGTAATGCTATCGAGCTGAAATTTTGGTCATAGACTTTTGTCACACAACAATGTACTGTATCAAATTTTTAAATCGATCGAATGTACCGCGTTTAAATTAATATTTGTTTAGTTTATCTCTATGTATTTCTATGTAACATGTAAATTTTTGTGCTAGTCTCTCGCGCGGTGCGTATTATATTGAACAACGTTTTTAATATTTTCCTGTCGCGCGGTGCGGTGCGTATTATATTGAACATACTTTTTATAATATATTCCCTATCTGTAAATGTTTATGCTACTCTGTCGCGCGGTGCGTATTATATTGAACATAATCAATACTTTTAGTTATTTCTCATATATAATGGATTTGAAGTCAAAAACTTAGTTTCTATGTGTTGTTTAATTCATCAATTATCTATAGTAGATGTGACAAGAGAATTTTGAAAAATAATTTCAAACCAATTATCTACATAGTACGTGAGTGTCGAAGTTTGTTCTATGGAAAATATTTTAAACTGTTTATACAAGTTAGTTGTTGGGGCAATATTTTAAACTGTTTATACAAGTTAGTTGTTGGGGCAATATTTTAAACTGTTTATACAAGTTAGTTGTTGGGGCAATATTTTAAACTGTTTATACAAGTTAGTCTTGGGGCAATATTTTAAACTGTTTATACAAGTTAGTTGTTGGGGCAATATTTTAAACTGTTTATACAAGTTAGTTGTTGGGGCAATTTTTAAACTGTTTATACAAGTTAGTTGTTGGGGCAATATTTTAAACTGTTTATACAAGTTAGTTGTTGGGGCAATATTTTAAACTGTTTATACAAGTTAGTTGTGGGGCAATATTTTAAACTGTTTATACAAGTTAGTTGTTGGGGCAATATTTTAAACTGTTTATACAAGTTAGTTTTGGGGCAATATTTTAAACTGTTTATACAAGTTAGTTGTTGGGGCAATATTTTAAACTGTTTACAAGTTAGTTTTGGGGCATATTTTAAACTGTTTATACGAGTTGTTGGGGCAAAATTTTAAACTGTTTATACAAGTTAGTTGTTGGGTAATATTTTAAACTGTTTATACAAGTTAGTTTGTGGGCACTATTTTAAACTGTTTATACAAGTTAGTCTTGGGGCAATATTTTAAACTGTTTATACGAGTTAGTTTTGGGACAATATTTTAAACTGTTTATACAAGTTAGTCTTGGGTCAATATTTTAAACTGTTTATACAAGTTAGTTTTGGGGCAATATTTTAAACTGTTTATACAAGTTAGTTTTGGGGCAATATTTTAAACTGTTTATGCAAGTTAGTTTTTGGGTCAATATTTTAAACTGTTTATACAAGTTAGTTTTGGGGCAATATTTTAAACTGTTTATACAAGTTAGTTTTTGGGTCAATATTTTAAACTGTTTATACAAGTTAGTTTTGGGGCAATATTTTAAACTGTTTATACAAGTTAGTTGTTGGGGCAATATTTTAAACTGTTTATACAAGTTAGTTGTTGGGGCAATATTTTAAACTGTTTATACAGTTAGTCTTGGGGCAATATTTTAAACTGTTTATACAAGTTAGTCTTGGGGCAATATTTTAAACTGTTTATACGAGTTAGTTTTGGGACAATATTTTAAACTGTTTATACAAGTTAGTCTTGGGGCAATATTTTAAACTGTTTATACAAGTTAGTTGTTGGGTCAATATTTTAAACTGTTTATACAAGTTAGTTTTGGGTCAATATTTTAAACTGTTTATACAAGTTAGTTTTGGGGCAATATTTTAAACTGTTTATGCAAGTTAGTTTTTGGGTCAATATTTTAAACTGTTTATACGAGTTAGTTTTGGGGCACTATTTTAAACTGTTTATACAAGTTAGTCTTGGGGCAATATTTTAAACTGTTTATACGAGTTAGTTTTGGGACAATATTTTAAACTGTTTATACAAGTTAGTCTTGGGTCAATATTTTAAACTGTTTATACAAGTTAGTTTTGGGGCAATATTTTAAACTGTTTATACAAGTTAGTTTTGGGGCAATATTTTAAACTGTTTATGCAAGTTAGTTTTTGGGTCAATATTTTAAACTGTTTATACGAGTTAGTTTTGGGGCAATATTTTAAACTGTTTATACAAGTTAGTTGTTGGGTCAATATTTTAAACTGTTTATACAAGTTAGTTGTTGGGTCAATATTTTAAACTGTTTATACAAGTTAGTCTTGAGGCAATATTTTAAACTGTTTATACAAGTTAGTTGTTGGGGCAATATTTTAAACTGTTTATACGAGTTAGTTTTGGGGCAATATTTTAAACTGTTTATACAAGTTAGTTTTGGGGCAATATTTTAAACTGTTTATGCAAGTTAGTTTTTGGGTCAATATTTTAAACTGTTTATACGAGTTAGTTTTGGGGCACTATTTTAAACTGTTTATACAAGTTAGTCTTGGGGCAATATTTTAAACTGTTTATACAAGTTAGTTTTGGGGCAATATTTTAAACTGTTTATACGAGTTAGTTTTGGGGCAATATTTTAAACTGTTTATACAAGTTAGTCTTGGGGCAATATTTTAAACTGTTTATACAAGTTAGTTTTGGGGCAATATTTTAAACTGTTTATGCAAGTTAGTTTTTGGGTCAATATTTTAAACTGTTTATACGAGTTAGTTTTGGGGCAATATTTTAAACTGTTTATACAAGTTAGTTTTTGGGTCAATATTTTAAACTGTTTATACAAGTTAGTCTTGGGGCAATATTTTAAACTGTTTATACAAGTTAGTTTTGGGTCAATATTTTAAACTGTTTATTCAAGTTAGTTGTTGGGGCAATATTTTAAACTGTTTATACAAGTTAGTTTGGGGGCAATATTTTAAACTGTTTATACAAGTTAGTCTTGGGGCAATATTTTAAACTGTTTATACAAGTTAGTTTTTGGGTCAATATTTTAAACTGTTTATACAAGTTAGTCTTGGGTCAATATTTTAAACTGTTTATACAAGTTAGTTTTTGGGTCAATATTTTAAACTGTTTATACAAGTTAGTCTTGGGTCAATATTTTAAACTGTTTATACAAGTTAGTTTTTGGGTCAATATTTTAAACTGTTTATACAAGTTAGTTTTGAGACAATATTTTAAAATGTTTATACAAGTTAGTTTTTGGGTCAATATTTTAAACTGTTTATACAAGTTAGTCTTGGGGCAATATTTTAAACTGTTTATACAAGTTAGTCTTGGGTCAATATTTTAAACTGTTTATACAAGTTAGTTTTTGGGTCAATATTTTAAACTGTTTATACAAGTTAGTTGTTGGGGCAATATTTTAAACTGTTTATACAAGTTAGTTGTTGGGGCAATATTTTAAACTGTTTATACAAGTTAGTCTTGGGTCAATATTTTAAACTGTTTATACAAGTTAGTCTTGGGGCAATATTTTAAACTGTTTATACAAGTTAGTCTTGGGTCAATATTTTAAACTGTTTATACAAGTTAGTTTTTGGGTCAATATTTTAAACTGTTTATACAAGTTAGTTGTTGGGCATTTTTTATAACCACGTCTCTGAATGGTGGATGGATTTTGTAAGGATATCAACGTCTTAATTATACGATTCGTTGCTCACGGCTAAACTTTGTTTCAATAAAAGTTCACTGTTAAGTAAATTAGGTGAGCAATTCTACATGAAGTACAATTTTCGTTATTAGGAAAAACTGTTTGCTTCAACGTTGTTTTTTTTCAGCTGATATGATATATTTTGAGCCTAATTAAAATTTCATAGATAAATTTCTTACATGTGAAAAAATCTTCTGGTGGTCGTCACATTGTTTGGTCAAAAGATTGACTCTTCCCAACGAGTTTAGGCAGCTCGACAAAGTTTCTTCTTCATTGAGTTAACTGGTAGACACGTGTTTTTATTCATAGTAGAATTATGTCAGGGTTGACGTCTTAAAATTATATCAACGTTACGGCTGCTCTCTGTGGGCTGGTAGACTATGACGGATACACTCCCTTCAAATTATATCAACGTTACGGCTGCTCTCTGTGGGCTGGTAGACTATGACGGATACACTCTCTTCAAATTATATCAACGTTACGGCTGCTCTCTGTGGGCTGGTAGACTATGACGGATACACGCCCTTCAAATTATATCAACGTTACGGCTGCTCTCTGTGGGCTGGTAGACTATGACGGATACACGCCCACGTCTGGACATTTGTATAGAATGTTGTTTATGAAGATATTTTATCTATGTTTATGGAGATTGAAAGTTCAATGTCTTTTCTCAAGTTGTTTCAAATGTATGTAGTACGCAGTGTGCCCAGGCGTAGGATGAAGTACTGCGCTATATAAGTGTACAAAATAAATAAATAAATAAACTTTTTAAGGTAATATTTTACTCATGTCATCGAAGGCAAGATTTTAATGATGTCACTGGAGGAGGGATTGTTTTCAACTTTTAAAAACGAAACAGGAATTCGAAAAATAAAAAAGCGATACAGCTTTACCACGACGTGATAAAGTTTTTTAATGAACGTCACCTTTTTTTGTTATCATCATCAAGATTCACAGCGATATCTCATGAAATTAAAACCGCATTGAAATAAGTTGAGACACAAAACTTCCGAAGACCTTTTAGATCAGTCAGTAAAATAGTTTTAAAAAAATTTAATCAATAATCAAAAGAAAATACACGTGATTAAATGTTTATATGCGAATGCAACGCTACACCGACAGTCATTCTAAAGCGTAGCGATAAATAGCATGACTAAATTTTTATTCTGTAATCTGTGTTAGGTGATGTTTTGATGACCGACTCCAATGCAGTTGCCATAGTGACATAATTGTGTCTCCCCTGAATAAAATAAATATGTAAAATATAAAATCACTTACAAGGGTTGGGTGTCCTTAAAGACGGGCTTAAATTTAGTTTATCAATAAATAAGAGGAAATCGAATTTTTTTTTAATACTATGTATATTTTTTTTGAAAATAACATGAAAAGGAATGATGGTTTTGATAATTTGATTGTTGAAATTTAATTTTCAATAAGATGAACGTTAAATACGAACATGATTGAAATTAGGGAAGAACCTGGTTTTGATAAGAGGTTCTGGCCGGAGATGCTGGGGCATGGTGGTCATACCGAAGGTCAAGGGTTCGAATCTCCTTGAAGGCAGGGATTTGTCCCAGGGACCAAGGGTGTCCTTGAGTCCGCCCAGCTCCGAGTGGGTACCTGACACCAGTTAGGGAAATAAAGACGGATGGGAATAGCCGTGGTGCATGTGGACGCTGCATCACTTGCCATAACGTAGGACGCAATAATCCTCTGCATAGAAGGAGCGTCTGCAAGAGATAAGACAAGACGCTGAATCACTGGGTCGAACCTAGAGGGCGTGTCAGTCGTTTATGTTAACGAACACCCCCCCCCACACGCTTACCGTAACTTTCGTTTGTCCTTAGAGAGCTTTACGTCGCTAGTTGTTTTAATCAGTTTGTGTCGTTAACTATATTCACGAAATATTCCCGCACAACATTCCCGCACAATATTTCCGCACAATATTTCCGCACAATATTCCCGCACAATATTCCCGCACGATATTCCCGCACAATATTCCCGAACAATTTTCATGCAGTATTTACCTTCATCCTTTAACACATACAGATAATTTCAGGCATCAGATAAATTTCTGTTATTTATTTAAATGCCTCCTCAAATCTACATCTAATGGACATTAAATGTCTTTCTGGCTTTGTTTATGAAAACGGTATTTTAAGCACTGTTTGCAATTAGCTGAGGTTTGATGACGTCATTGCACAGCACTCAGTCCTGTTAACAATAAAAGGTGAAGCCGAAATTCAAGGGACGCAACATAAATTTAATACGAATCTCTTTGGTTTTTTTTACCATTAACTCCCTTATATATATATATATATATATATATATATATATATATATATATATATATATATATATATATATATATATATATATATATATATATATATATATATTATTTATACCATATTATTTATATATGCATACACAGTATACCCCCCGCCCATTCGCGGCTCCCCATCTGCGGTCCCTTATATACGCAAGTTAGGTTCTACACACTAGCTGCCTATCGTATCAATTTAGTATCAGTCAATATTGTTGAGTGCACAAAAAAAAATATTTATTGAAAAAACATATTGCCATAAAGTACATACTTTTAAAATAAAAGCATACACTGTATGCACAATATGAACATACGAATGTACAGTGCATATTTTTTGTGACCGTGCATTAATAAAAAAAAATTAGGTACATATTATTACTTAACTGTGCTGTATTGTACTGTACTGTATAATTATGACCTGATCTGTGCGTACTGTATTTATCTGTCTAAGTTTAACTTTAAATTTGTTTCATTTTCTGTCAATGCATATGTTGTACACATAGAAAATGACTTTACAGTACATAATACAGTATGGGTAACTATGATATGCGGTGTTACTGTCCTCCTCTATTTACGTTTTAAAAAAAATTAAAATATTGTTGCAGTACAAAATAAAAAAAATGTGTTTACAATATAATTACTACATCAATGAAATACTTCATGCAATATTACTACTTTATAAGTGTATTAATGAGTAAGAGTGTCTTTAGAAAGTGTTTGGTAATCATTGAGTACAGTATATAATATCTTATATAGGCGTTTTAAAACTGCATCCAATATTCGCGGATTTTCGCCATTTGCGAGGTGGTGGGGGTGGTAAAGAACATTACCGCCGCGAATAACTATGGAACACTGTATAAATATATATATATATATTTACATATATATATATATATATATATATATATATATATATATATATATATATATATATATATATATATATATATATACCGCTACCTCTAGGTCAGCTGGAAGAAGTCAAAGATTCATGGGGTGTATGAGTATGTATAAGACCAAGTCTTTGATCATGAGGTGTCTTCGTGTCAACAGAAAATTAAGAATATTTCAAAATGCCACTCTGATCTGATCTTGCTTGCTGCAACAAACAGTTCGATTAAACTTTTGCTTTACCGGTTTGGTTGTTAAGAACGTCCTTGACTTATGTCATAATATTTCTTCTTTTGTTATCGAACATGTGTCGTCAATAAATACGCTGTCATTGCGGTCTTTTCACACTTTGCCTGCACGGAGTACATTTGTCATTAAATATAATGCCTAAGTATAAAATGCTTAGGCAAGGAATAGATCATATTATATAATAAAAATAAACCCAGACAATTCATTATTTGCCAACAATATGCCTCTCATACATTGCTGTAACACATAAACATCTCACACGTTGCCTGTAACATATAAAAATCTCACACATTGCCTGTAACATATAAACATCTCACACATTGCCTGTAACATATAAACAACTCACACATTGCCTGTAACATATAAACATCTCACACATTGCCTGTATCATATAAACATCTCACACGTTGCCTGTTGCCTGTAAAATATAAACAATCTTTTAAGGCGAAAATTACGTTATTAACACCACTCATTGGACCTCCATAACTACACTAGTTTGATTGTTTTGTCTAGAGATTAAAAAGCAGTCAAAAAACGAGATGAAAATTATAATTGTTTTTATTATATGCAAAATAATAAATGCATATATAAAATCGTTTAGTTACCGTAAAAAATTGCAAGTGCTTTAAATCACGCCATTTCGGTCAAGAGATAGTGATATTTTATTTAAAGATTTGATCATTTGAACTGAAAAGGCGTCATACGCTCTTCACTTCTTAGAGAAACAAAAATTAATCCAAATTAAATATATTTTTTTAATCGGGGAACATAGAATCTAAAAAAATTTTGGCAAAGGAAGGTCTAAACAAAATTAAATCGAGATCCACTGCGACGGGTTTCTTAAAACATAATCTAGGCCAACTTCTTTACATAGGGAAACAAAATAGTCCTCCAGTTTAACTAGGAAGTTAAGAGTGCTGAACAAACAGGTTGGCCTGCCTGTTTGATGTGAAGTTCTGTTCCAATGTGAATGGCCTACAATGATCGAGTGATTCATGGAAACTTTATTACGAACCGGTAAATATTACAGTCATATTTTTTCATATAAATCATGTATCTGTAAAAGTTTCGAGCACTTCAACAGGTTAGTGTTTAACCACATGTCACTGTTGAACCACATGCCACTGTTGAACCACATGCCACTGTTGAACCCACATTTCACTGTTGAACCACATGCGACTGTTGAACCACATGCCACTGTTGAACCACATGCCACTGTTGAACCACATGTCACTGTTGAACCACATGTCACTGTTGAACCCACATTTCACTGTGAACCACATGCGACTGTTGAACCACATGCCACTGTTGAACAACATGCCACTGTTGAACCACATGTCACTGTTGAACCACATGTCACTGTTGAACCACATATCACTGTTGAACCACATGCCACTGTTGAACCACATATAACTGTTGAACCACATGCCACTGTGGATCTAAAGATATGAGTTGACTAACAAGTCAATGACCAAGTTATTGTTGACTCATATTCCCATTTAAGGAAAATA
Organism: Ampullaceana balthica; assembly: GCA_944989445.1. NCBI lineage: Eukaryota > Metazoa > Mollusca > Gastropoda > Lymnaeidae > Ampullaceana > Ampullaceana balthica. The sequence goes on along the minus strand of CALYLW010000075.1, from coordinate 1,061,528 downwards.
ATGGGGTAGAGACTGCAACGAGGCTTTTAAATTAGTAAATGTATAACATATAAACAGGGTATGAGTTAGCCTGACAGAACGTAACAAAACAGCGAACGTTTCGGCAAAAGTGCCGAATTTAAGTCCCATTTAAGGGAACGACCTAATGGACCGCAATACTTTTCAAACATAACTGTAGGCAAAGACGCTTGTGTGCGTAACAGTGTGTTGGTTGACGCGATCTCTTGAAAGTGTGTGACACACTACATTTTAATTTTAATATCAGTTATCAACGACGTTTTTTATCCGAAGATCGTACTGGATCTCTGTCACTAAACTGACTCAGAATGTTTCAAATTAAACATCTCTATATTCTTAGTGGGACTCTGGGGATATAAATAAAGAAATAAATACACAAATAATAAATAAATAAATGTATATTCCTCCAGTACCGTCAACTATATTAGACGTTCTAAAAATCCAATATAGGTCAAAAGTTATCAGCAGGCTATGGCCGGGATTTCCCGGAAAAGCCCCGTGTGCCAGATAACATTTTTGTATCGTGTTTAGTTTGATGGGGTGGGCGTTGGTAGGGGGCCAGGGGTTCACATCCGGTTATTGCTTAAACTTTAGGGTCACCACCTTTGACCTGAGTGACAAGAAATAACCAATTTGAAATGTCATCTTAGTAAAAAAATGTTTTCGGTATATAATGTAAATGCAGCATCTATATGTGTATAGTGCTACTCTGGCTGCAACAGTAAATGTGACATCTGTCAGTGTCTTGTGCTACTCTCGGTCGAACAGTAAATGTGGCATCTATATGAGTTTACTGCTACTCAGGGTGAAACAAAATTTTTTCCACGTTACCCGCTAATTAAAAAAAACCCGTAAAAAACCAAGTTTTTGACTATAAATCCTTTATTTAGGAGACATAACTAAAATTATGTTCATTATAATACGCATCGCACGACAATTAAAAAATCCAAAATTTTAGTTATGTCTCAAATATATATAGAATATATAGTAAAAAAAAACTACTACAGCCTGCCTGCTAAATTTCAGCTCGATTTGACCACGGGAAAAGGGTTCTAAAAACATGTTTAATATAATGCGCACCGTGCGACAGATTAGCATAAAAATTTACAGATCGGGAATATATTTTTAAAAAGTATTGTCAATATAATACGCACCGAACCGCGCGACAGGAAAGTATTAAAAAGGTTGTTCAATATAATACGCACCGCGACACTCTAGCACAAAAATTAACATGCTACATAGAGATAAATAAATATAATCTAAAAATTCATTAATTTAATTACAGTACATTCGATCGATCTGAAATTTTGATAGATCATTTTTATTGTCGGCACGAGTCTGTCTGTTAAAATTTCAGCTCGTTGGCATATAGGAAAATGGGCTAAAAGTCTATCCAAAGTTTTTTCGGCAAACAATCAAGCAAGCAACCAGACACCACGAGTTAATGTAAAGGATTAAAAAAATTATATAGATGGTAAAATGTTAAAATATCATGTTTCAATAAATAAAAGCATGACTGGGGAGGACAAATACCAGTTTCTTGACCACCCAGGGTTTTAAAATGTTTTAGAAAATGTGTCCAGCTGCCAGCTACTGAAAAATGAGATTTTTAAAAAAAATCCCTTTTATTAACTTCGCAGTCTTGTCGTCATATATATCTCTCTCTCTTGTCTGTCGTGGTCCCGCGGAAAAACAAAAGTAAAAAAAATGACCCTTTTCCCGTAATGATATCGAGCTGAAATTTTGCCCATAGACTATTGTCACCTAACAATGCATTGTATCGAAATTTCAGAGCGATCAAATGTACTGTAATTAAATTAATGAAATTTTAGTTTATCTCTATGTAGCTCTATGTAACGTAAATGTTTGTGCTAGACGGTCGCGCGGTGGGTATTATATTGAACAACAGTGGCGTAACAATGGGTTGGCATCGGGGCAGTTGCCAAGGGCGCCAGCTCAAAAGGGCGCCACTAAATCTCTAATTTTTAAATTTGTATTTAAATAAATACAGTCGGACCTCTTTAAGTCAAACTCAAAAGGACCCGAAAAAAAATCGACTTACGGAGTTTTTGAGTTAGGGAAAATGGCGTAATAGGCGCCGATTAATCAAGGACAATGTAGATATTGAGAGGTGTGGAAAACAGCCATACCGGCTAGTAGGCTTGACAGGAAACACAGGCGGTGTTTATGTTTCATATGAAAGGAAGCCAACTGGCTTTGACATGCCGACACAAGCCCATGAGAGGAGACACCTTCCCTCCCCTCCCCCACTTTGCTCCCTCCACAGTGGGATGGGGGGGGATTAAGAGTTTTCTTTTTAAAAAGAGTCCCAGCATGCAGCAAAAAGGGACGAGAATTAGTTACCACTCATTTTTCTTGTCTTTATCATTTGTTTGTACTTGAAAGGGTCGCTTAACTCCTCATGGAATGCACTAAGATAAGATTTTACGTCCATTTACGTGGCTCTACGGAACACGTGTTCTGAAATGTCACTCCAGAATAATAACTCAAACGCCTTGGAAAATTCGACTAAGAGAGGTTGAAAGCCAAAAATCTTGGAGTTAAGGAGATCTAAATACATTAGTCTTATGGAATTTGGCCGGGACCTAACAATTAATTCGATATAGGGAGGTTTTCGACTTAGGGAAGTTCAACTTAGCGAGGTCCGACTGTATTTCACTTTTATCCTCGATAACAAAAAAGTGAATAATTAATTATATTTAAATATATTTCATTTAAACCATTATAATATTCTTTATTATGTTTGTGGCCTTTGCGGGGCTTCTTATCATACAAATGTCAATATGATTTTACAGTCTTTCTTTTAAAAAAATCTTACTATTCCCATCCCACTGTCGAGGGAGTAAAGTGGAGGAGGGGAGGGAAGGTGTCTCCTCTCACGGGGTTGTGTCGGTATGTCAAGGCAAGTTGGCTCCTTTCATATGAAACATCACCGCCCCTCTTTCTTGTCAAGCCTTCTAGCCGCTATGGTTGCCCCCCTCCCCCTCTCAATATCAACATTGTCCTAGATTAGTCGGCGCCTATTAAACCAGTTTCCCTAAATCGAAAACTCCTTAAGTTGAATTTTTTTCCCATTGAGTTCCACTTAGAGAGGTCCGACTGTATTAGCAAAATGCCAATACGCCAGCTAACGGAACTGCTGAGCTGTAGTCAGTGGAGTGTTACTTAAATTTACTTTTAATTGTGAGTTTCTATGGTTATTTATGAGATAGTGAGTATGACGCATTGACACTATTGTTTTTATTTATAAACTAGTGTATTACCCGTCAAAAATGACGGAAGTTTTCAAAATAAATACATTTCAGCTGAAATCTATAATTTATTTTGAAAAATACACATCAGAATAAAAAATAATGTAATTCAGAACTTTCATTTATTTTATTTGTTTTTATTTTATTAATTTATTTTCATATCGAACAATTTTATGCGGAACGTTCGAAAAGAGTTATTTTTGGTGCAGTAATTTGGTGCACTCCTTTCTAAAATTAGTAGCGTCAAGGACAGGACGGACGGGTCAGACGGGACGGGACATGCATTGCAAATTATGTATATTGATTGACATTTATAATACATAATACTTCAAGTCTATGGCGGATTAAGGGGGGGGGCTGAACGGGCTAATCCCAGGGGCCCCCGATGATTTAGGGGCCCCCAAATTTAGTATATTTTATAATAAAGGTGGATAAATGTTTGCATGAATTCCTGAAAATATCATAGATTAAACAAATTAATAAACTCTTATCTATTGATCTAATGGCCATTCGGACCCGAAAGTCTTAGTAATCCGAAAACCTGATTTGATAGGCTCAATAAGAGAAAATATTACAGAATAGTGTTTATAATTTTTCAAGTTACATCTTTCGTCAAACTCGTGTGGTCTTGTGGAAGTCTGTCGGCTGTTGGTGCCGGGTGCAAGTGGTCACGCGAACGATCCCTGGCGTGGGAATTTTTTTTTCATTTTTTTTTCATTTTTTTTTAAATTATCTTTTTACACTCAATTTTAGGATGCCGGCAAACAGTTATTTCTTTTTATTCGTTTTTTTTCATGAATAATCTGTTTGGCTTTCAAGGCCGATCCCGCAGTACAGACAAAGTATGATAAAGGAACCAATGAAGTATTTAGTTTCAAGTTACAGTCTCATATTAGCTCCTAGCAATCATTTTATTTAAAGGGACGCTGGCTGGATAGGGCCCCAGTTTGAATTGCAGCCCCTGCTTCAAGTATTGCCGTAGTCTGTATTAACGCAACAATATCCCGTTTTATCCACCAATTTATTTGGTATTATATAGTAAATAATAAACTGCAAATTAGTATTGTTCCTGTCTTATGCCTTTTTTAAATATTCACGTTATATGACTGTCACTGTCAGACTACGTAATTATTGTCATAAATATAATAAGAGAATTTCAATTATTTTTCTAACAATGAAAAATCGTCAAGCTGAAACGTGTCAATTTATCAAGGGTGCCAAAAATAAATTAGCCAAGGGCGCCAAAAACCTAGTTATGCTTCTGTTGAACAACCCCTTTAATATTTTCCTGTCGCGCGGTGCGGTGCGTATTATATTGAACATAACCAATACTTTTAGTTACGTCTCATATATATAGGTATTATATTCTAAAAATTTGTTTTTGCGGGTTGTTTAATTTTAATCCCTTATATTAACTTCACCGTCTTGTTCGTCTGTCGCGGTCCTGCGGAAAAACAAAAGTAAAAAATGACCAACTTCCCGTGATCCTATCGAGCTGAAATTTTGCACATAGACTTTTGTCACCTAATAATGCATTCTATTTAAATTTTATATGGGTCGAATTTACCGTAATTAAATTAATGAATTTTTAGATTATCTCTATGTAAATGTTTGTGCTAGTCTGTCACGCCGTGCGTATTATTTTGAACATTATCAATACTTTTAGTTATGTCTCATAAGGATTTATAGTCAAAAACTTTGTTTTTAACGGGTTGTTTACTTTCTTTTGTCTGGTCCCGTCAAATAGAAGAGGTGTCAGTTCCCGTCAAATAGAAGTGGTTTCAGTTCTGTATAAAATGTAGGAACACTTGACGGTGGTGAATCATCCAACCGTGTTGTGGCTGGTGAGGTCAAGGCCGAGATGAATAGGGTTCAAGGGTTAAATTATTTGTATTTGTCATTAATTTAAGAAAGGGTTCAATCAGATGGTAGCTGGAAAGAAAGGCTACCATGCCTGATGTACCCAGATTTAGCTGAGACGGGCGTCCACTGGGGACTTGACTTTATGGAAAGTCAACGGTTAAGTCAACTGGAGACTTGACGACAAGTAAACGGCGGAGTTTATATATTATGTTAAATATTACATATAAATATTAAATTCAAGGTTATGGGGGAAAATCATCGAATGCTTTTATTTATGTAACAAAAATGTCTTTAATGATCTTCTGGAAAGGTTGACCGGCACCCTGATCGTGAGATTGACGTCACGAAAATGGCAAAGCGAAATAAACCGGACAATTGGTGAGTTATAGAAAAGAAGTTGTAATTGTTTGTGTTTGATTTTAAAATCTTTACTCCGATAGAGAAATATAGTCCAATGTTGATATTTGTGGACCTCTGATACAGCCATTTAGTCTAATGTTGATATTTGTGGACCTCTGATACAGGCATTTAGTCAAATGTTGATATTTGTGGACCTCTGATACAGACATTTAGTCTAATGTTGATATTTGTGGACCTCTGATACAGGCATTTAGTCCAATGTTGATATTTGTGGACCTCTGATACAGCCATTTAGTCCAATGTTGATATTTGTGGACCTCTGATACAGGCATTTAGTCCAATGTTGATATTTGTGGACCTCTGATACAGGCATTTAGTCCAATGTTGATATTTGTGGACCTCTGATACAGGCATTTAGTCCAATGTTGATATTTGTGGACCTCTGATACAGGCATTTAGTCCAATGTTGATATTTGTGGACCTCTGATACAGGCATTTAGTCCAATGTTGATATTTGTGGACCTCTGATACAGGCATTTAGTCCAATGTTGATATTTGTGGACCTCTGATACAGGCATTTAGTCTAATGTTGATATTTGTGGACCTCTGATACAGACATTTAGTCTAATGTTGATATTTGTGGACCTCTGATACAGACATTTAGTCTAATGTTGATATTTGTGGACCTCTGATACAGCCCTTTAGTCCAATGTTGATATTTGTGGACCTCTGATACAGCCATTTAGTCTAATGTTGATATTTGTGGACCTCTGATACAGACATTTAGTCCAATGTTGATATTTGTGGACCTCTGATACAGCCATTTAGTCCAATGTTGATATTTGTGGACCTCTGATACAGCCATTTAGTCCAATGTTGATATTTGTGGACCTCTGATACAGCCATTTAGTCCAATGTTGATATTTGTGGACCTCTGATACAGCCATTTAGTCTAATGTTGATATTTGTGGACCTCTGATACAGACATTTAGTCTAATGTTGATATTTGTGGACCTCTGATACAGACATTTAGTCTAACGTTAATATTTGTGGACCTCTGATACAGACATTTAGTCTAATGTTGATATTTGTGGACCTCTGATACAGACATTTAGTCCAATGTTGATATTTGTGGACCTCTGATACAGACATTTAGTCTTACTAAGAAAACACCGCCACCTTTTATTCAGGATTATCTGGAGCTGTTTGGTGGGGACCCTGGCCCTCGTGCTGAACTTCGTGAGCGTGGGATTTGTTGCCTACAAGCTAAAGATACTCCAGACGGGCTCGCCTACCACGGTAATAACGTAGATTACGATTATACGTGTTAGGAAAAAGGTTAACACGATAACCTTTTCCTAACACGTATAATCGTAATCTTGGTTAAAACGTTTATGCCATGATGGAACGTTTACACGATTGTTAAAAAAAGGGGGTTGCTTGTAAACGTGATGATGGCGATAAAACGTGATGCTTGTAGTAAAACGTGATGATGGCGATAAAACGTGATGCTTGTAGTAAAACGTGATGCTGGGGTGGGGGTAAAACGTGATGATGGCGATAAAACGTGATGCTTGTAGTAAAACGTGATGATGGCGATAAAACGTGATGCTTGTAGTAAAACGTGATGCTGGGGTGGGGGTAAAACGTGATGCTGGTAGTAAAGCATGCTGCTAGGGGAAAAACGTTATGCTAGGGGTAAAACGTGATGCTAGCTGTAAAACGCGATGCTGGGGGTAAAACGTGATGCTAAGGGTAAATTTTTGGGAACGTATTATCGGGAAACTCATAAATTTGCATTTCATAAACTGTACAAACGATACTAATCTCCTGTCTCAGATACTCTTTAAATGCTGTCAGTAATATTACAATTACTATTTAGCCTCACATTTAGTTCGTTACTATTGAAATTAATCTCTGGAGTTGTAGAAGATGTTTCTTCATCATGCTCCAAGCGCTCATTAACATATTTCGATGATTTTTATTTTCTTAGCCTCCGATCAGGGACTTGTACGTCTGCAGCAAAGTCCTAGGACATGTGAACCTGGGCACAGAGAATTTCATCTACAACGAAATCACAAAGGAACTGTGTGTTAAGACATTAGACGGAGTGTCTTCTTTAATAGAGATGGTAGGAGAGATAAGGAGCAAATAATGTCTATGAATTAGGAGAGTGAACATTAAAAGACTTCTTGGTTGATGAAAACTTATAATAATAATTAAAATAATAATAATTATAATAAATAACAATGGTAAATAACGCGACTAAATAAAATGAAAACACAATGTCTGTACGATTTATAGATATGAATATTTATTTTACTATATTTTCTGAGGATTAAGTGGAAGCTAAACAAACTAAGGATTTATTACAAAATATGATAGACGCAAATGTACAATATATATTAGTTTGACACAAAATAGATATAAATATACAATATCGAATATACAAAATATATTTTTAAAACCGAACGAACGCACGGTACTGTATAAACGATCCACAACAAAATGGGTTCTGAATGCTACACATAAATATGGAGTTCAAAAGTTTGATTGCATAGCATGCAAATGTGCCTTAGGAAACGGGTTTTTAAAATTAGTGCTTGATGCAGCGTAAACATAATGCACACAATTATTATGTAAAACCGGTAACTTGTCTCATTTTAATAATTATTATTTAAATTTTTTTTATTAATTTCATTTTTTTTTAAAAATAGAATTTAAAGCAACACGACCAAGCCTTGGGTAAGTTGATAATCCACGGATACTTAATTGAATAATTAGGCTTGATCCATTGATGAAGCATGGATTGTAAATGTATTACTAATGGATACCTTTTAAATCCAAGATTCGTGAATACGAAATGGGTGATCAATTCAGGTTGTTTTTGTCCCATAATCTTGTGGTCGTAGGGGTTCTAATGTTTCCATTTGAACTTTCTCGGGGCTTGGTAGACCTTGGCGGCGCCCATCTCCTCTCCAGGTCAGCGGAGTACTTTTTAGCGATAGTCATTCATCAACATGTTTTATTGAGGCTTAATCGTGGGCTAGATCCCACGCCCCTCAGCTTGTGAGGCGAGCGCACTATTGACTTCGCTATCCAGCCGCCAATTCATGATTAACTGACTCGTAAATGGATGCATAATGTACAAACGGGTATTTCATGTATGCTCCTAGGATAATACATGTGCATTTTCACAGCTCGCTAGTGTAGTGCACATTTGGTTTGAAGTCATTTTATTGAGGAGTTAGATGTTCAGCGACCGTTAAGTGCCATCTGTCAGGAAGTTTTTCAGCCAACTTGTTCATGTTAACGTTAAGTGAGAATAGACCAAAAGGCAACGAGATAACAAGAATACGTCTTCTATTGCAGAGGCTTTCAAGATATTGAGTGACGCATCAGGACACTTTCAACTAATTCCAGGTATAGACATTAACGCATCTGGGGTGGGGGTGGGGGGGTAATAGCTATTTAATCAGAACACGTGGTAACAGCAACGATTTTTAAGATGGTACTCATATGTAAAGATTTATATAACAATGATATGTTTTTATTTTTAAAAAATGAAATGCGCATATTTAGATCATAATACTATTTACATATTTAGATACTTTTTAATTATATGTTAATATTTTGATAATTATGCTATCAACACCTTTATATTTGACTAATATGTACAATGTACATAGTTAGATAATAAATGTATGTACTCATTTAGATGGGAAATTTGGGTAACAATTAATATGGCAAAGTTAGGTGACAATTTAGATGACAAAGTTAGGTAACAATTTAGATGATAAGTTAGGTAAAAATTTAGATGCAAAATGAAGGTAACAATTTAGATTTAAAGTTAGATAACAATTTAGATGTTAAGTTAGGTAACACTTTAGATGTTAAGTTAGGTAAAAATTTAGATTTTAAGTTAAGTAACAATTTAAATGTTAAGTTAGGTAACAATTTAGATGTTAAGTTAGGTAAAAATTTAGATGTAAAGTTAGGTAACAATTTAGATGTTAAGTTAGGTAACAATTTAGATTTTAAGTTAGGTAACAATTTAGATGTTAAGTTAGGTAACAATTTAGATGTTAAGTTAGGTAACAATTTAGATGTAAAGCATTAATTGAATGAAGCATCTGCCAACTCTGGTTCAGTATCATTCACTTGGTCATCAATTTTGAGCACTGCTCATTGGCTAGCAGGCGAGCACGAGACATCACAAAACAAGTTACCCCTGGCCCTTCCCCACCCTCACCCCTACCAACCCCGCCCCGCTCACCTCTCAAAAAAATATTTTAAAAAATAAAACGTCCAGTAATTGTGATTAAAAGTCTATTACGGAATCAGGGAAAATGTAAATACGTTTTTAAAGATAGCTATGTTAGATTTAGCACTAACATACACGACCCCCCCCCGCAAAAGTCCTTAATATGTTACAATTGATAGCCAGAATCAATGGATCGGCATCCAATCACTGGATTTAGGATCTCCCCAAAGAGAATCAAACTGGCAAATTTTGTTTACTTCGAATTTTTCCAGCAATTCAGTTAAATCAACAACAAAAAAAATTGTGGAGTTATTTAACTCAATGAAAACTGTGGAGCTGTGTAATGCTAAACAGAACTTTTAGAGCAATGCTATACCAAAGACGCCATATGTAATGACATTTTTAGCAATCCATAATTTATTTGACAGATTATAATTAAACGCATCGTACGTAAACCTATAAATGGCATTATAAGTTTTGTTTTATTATGATATTCTTGTTTTGTAATAATTATTAAATAAGTGCGTGTAGATATATTGCTATGCTTTCGTTCATTAATAGTCAAAAACAATGACAAACGTCTTCGAGTTAAAAATGATAAACCAGAGAACAACTCACAAAGTGTTGCTGTGGACGCCAACGGTTTTGTCCACATCACATCACAGGGGCTCTACTTTGTCTACTGCAGTGTCTACTTCAGAGCCAACAGCTCAAGAACGTGTCATAAAGCAGACAAAAAGGTTTTTACAAAAATTGTCGGATTGTCCAATTAGTTAATCAATGAAAGTGGTTTTTTTAAATCTAAAGTAACATGTTCCAAATATTGTCTACTGTTGAGTCAAACAATAATTAAACAAACCTTAAAAACAATGTTTTTGACTATAAATCCCATTTATAAGAGACATAAGAGTGTGTTGCGTAAATGCATGTTAATAATAAGAAGTCGAGTAAATAGGCACCCCACTTTATTAGCCACCCCGCCCTAATAGCCACCGCACCCTAATAGCCACCGCACCCTAATAGCCACAGCACCATAATAGCCACCGCACCCTAATAGCCACCGCACCCTAATAGCCACCGCGCCCTAATAGCCACCATTCCCTAATAGCCACCGCACCCTAATAGCCACCATGCCATAATAGCCACCATGCCCTAATAACCACCCCGCCCTAATAGCAACTCCGCCCTAATAACCACCCCGCCCTAATAGCAACACCACCATAATATCCACCACACCCTAATATGTCTTCCAACTCTTGTTGTTAATCTCATCTACATATATTTTTTCAAAAATCTTTTTATAGCACTTGACCTGGACACTGTCAGTCCAAAAGAACAGCAGCACTAATTCCACCGAGAATTTAATGCAAGTGTCCCATACTTGCTGTGAGAATTGCATTAGAGAAATTGCCACCTCTTATACAGGTAAAATATATACTGGTGTACACCTGGCAGATGGCCAAACATTACACAGGTAAGGGGCCATCTATTATATTTTGGCTAATTTTAGACCCATTCTAAACCCTTAACTTCACACCTACCGTATATACCCTTGTTATATACCGTATATACCCTTGTTATATACCGTATATACCCTTGTTATATACCGTATATACCCTTGTTATATACCGTATATACTCGTTCGCAAGCCGACCTTTTTTGGACAAGATATAGGGGGAAAAGTTAGGGGGTCGGCTTACGAGCGGGTCATTAACGAATTTCTGCATGGATATTGAATATCGGTGTTGTTATTGTAGATCATCAAAGGTCCTTGTCTACATTCTACAAGAATCGACTGCTCTACCGGAAGCTAGAATATATTTTTAAACATCTGCACGTACCTTATTTAATCATTTTATTTATTTGCGTGAACGTTTTAATATATTGTTTTACAAATTTTGTTTTCAACCACGAATTTTAATGTACGCTCTTTCGTCACTGTTTACTTAAGAATTAATTATTTTTTTAAATACCGGTAACTCTTGCCTTAAAAAAAGCACAAAGACAAAGATAGGCAGTAAAAAGTAAACAATCATTAATGACTTATTTAGCTTGTAGTCTTAAAAAAATGTGTACCATTTTGTTTAAGCTGTCCTATTATATTTGGGGGGGGGGTGGATTGCGAGCGGGTTATCCACTTTTAATACTTTTCACTTCTAAAAGTGTGTGTGTGTCGGCTTATGAAGGGAAGGGGCTATAGAACGAGTATATACGGTACCTGTAAAATTTTATAAGATCAACCCCCCCTCCACCTGACGTCAACAATGTTTTGTTCAATCTTTACGTAACGACAGGACTTTACAATTACTACAAACAATAGCACATGGTCGTAAATGTAATATTTGTTAACAACTGTTTGTAGTACATTATTATACACTCATGTTTGCAAAAACCACTACAGACTGATGTTTGTAAAAGACCATATACTTTCTGTTTGGATCACATACACCAATAATCGTACATGTTTTACTCTGGTTGGCAAGTGACATATTCCTTACTCTGATGACATGTGACATATTCCTTACTCTGATGACCTGTGACATATTCCTTACTCTGGTTGACATGTGTCGTATTCCTTACTCTGATGACGTGTGACATATTCCTTACTCTGGTTGACATGCGTCGCATTCCTTACTCTGATGACATGTGACATATTCCTTACTCTGGTTGGCATTTGACATATTCCTCATTTTGTGTTGCAGCTGGTGTCTTCCAACTGAACCATGGTGACGTCATCACAGTAATGGTGTCAGGTAGAGGTGTCGTCTACTTCGATGAGAACAGCAGTTACTTGGGGCTGATGATGTTAAACAAAATGATGGCCACCTCGTAAAGTGGGGCGGGGGGGGGTATTTAATGGGTGCTGGAGTCTAAAGGGTGAAACAGTCATGTCCTAAAGAGAATCAAACAAACGACTGATGTGTGAAGTGTGATGTGTGGTGTGTGATATGTGGTCTGTGATATGTGGTGCGTGATATTTGGTCTGTGATGTGTGATTGTGTGTGTGATGTGTGGTCTGTGATGTGTGGTGGCAGGTAAGCCATGACTGGCAGCAGCTGAAGCGCTGTGACATGAGCTGGTAACTGAGTTCAACTAAAGTTGGCAGTGAATATTATCGTGATATAGACTGTGTCATGTTATGGACTGTGTCATATAATGGACTGTGTTATGTCATACAATTTCTCTTTAATACCACAATACAATGCCTTCCTAACATAACTTGACGAATTGTGAAAGTTAGTTATAATTTGCCCATACACATTCCAATTCACAATCTAATTCTAAAAGTATGTTGATTTTCCATACATATTCAAATACAAAATCTAATTGTGATTTTTGCTACTGTGTCATATTATAAACTGTGTCATGTTATGGACTGTGTCATGTTATGAAATATAAACTGTGTCATGTTATGGACTGTGTTATGTTATAAAATATAAACTGTATCATGTTATAAACTGTGTCATGTTATAAACTGTGTCATGTTATAAAACTGTGTCATGTTATAAACTGTGTCATGTTATAAACTGTGTCATGTTATAAACTGTGTCATGTTTATGGACTGTGTCATGTTATAAAATATAAACTGTGTCATGTTATAAACTGTGTCATGTTATAAACTGTGTCATGTTATAAACTGTGTCATGTTATAAACTGTGTCATGTTATAAACTGTGTCATGTTATGGACTGCGTGTCATGTTGCTTGTCATATACAGTAATTTGTGAGTTCACCGTAACCATAGAGACAATAAAATCCCCTGTTAGCATGCATCTTATGTGACCATATTTAAAGATTCTTTAAATTTTATATGGTTTTGAACGTATAATATGTACAATGTACATTCAAATGCTTGTATTGTGATAAGTTTAGGTGTAAATATTAGATACATCAAATGAAATTTAAAAAAACTAGCATTTACCACAAACGAAAGATGTAATGAATGTATGTAAAATAAATGGACATTTTTTAACATTTATCTGTTGTCGGGTTTCTTAAACTAACGGCATTTTCTTTGTTTCAACATTTAGCTGTTTGTTGTTTATACATACATCTCACACACATACAGACAAGATACAGCTCTCTGGTGGCTTTTTTTTTGTCTTGCCTTGTAAACTCGGATTTGGACTGCGATCTCCAGCTTTTGTTTGGCGTACCGATGGTAACGGGTTCGAATCTCCGTAAAAGACATGGAATCGTTCCCGGGGCCCAGTGCGTCCCTGAGTCCATCCAGCTCCGAATGGGTACCTGACACTAGTTACGGAAACAACGGCGGCTGAGAATAGCGTGTCCTATGAACGCTGTATCACTTGCCAACAGACCGGCATGTTCTGTGGACGCAATAATCTTCTGTATAGAAGGAGCTTCGATATACATAAGACAAGACCAGAGAAAACAGACTTGTTATTTAAAAAGAAACAGGCTGAAACATCTCTGACATCAATGTCGAAAACCTGCATTCAAATAAAATCGATTGTATATACACACATTTATGGAGTGTTGCCAGCAATGGGGATTGTAAAACCTGCATTCAAATAAAATCGATTGTATATACACACATTTATGGAGTGTTGCCAGCAATGGGGATTGTAAAACCTGCATTCAAATAAAATCGATTGTATATACACACATTTATGGAGTGTTGCCAGCAATGGGGATTGTGAAACCTGCATTCAAATAAAATCGATTGTATATACACACATTTATGGAGTGTTGCCAGCAATGGGGATTGTAAAACCTGCATTCAAATAAAATCGATTGTATATACACACATTTATGGAGTGTTGCCAGCAATGGGGATTGTAAAACCTGCATTCAAATAAAATCGATTGTATATACACACATTTATGGAGTGTTGCCAGCAATGGGGATTGTAAAACCTGCATTCAAATAAAATCGATTGTATATACACACATTTATGGAGTGTTGCCAGCAATGGGGATTGTAAGATTTTCTGACGCCAATCACTTTGGTTGTTAGGCCCCTGACTCAATAAAATCATTTAATAATAAAAAAATAATTTAAAAAAGATTCCATGAATATCAAACAAAAACAACAACAGTTGACAGGAAACAATAAACATTTGACAGCACATAATAAACATTTGACAGCACATAATAAACAGTTGACAGCTCATAATGAACAGTTGCCAGCTCATGATAAACAGTTGACAGCTCATGATAAACAGTTGACAGCTCATGATAAACAGTTGACAGCACATAATAAACATTTGACAGCACATAATAAACAGTTGACAGCACATAATAAACATTTGACAGCTCATAATAAACAGTTGACAGCTCATAATAGACAGTTGAAAGCTTATAATAAACAGTTGACAGCTCATAATAAACAGTTGAAAGCTCATAATAGACAGTTGAAAGCTTATAATAAACAGTTGACAGCTCATAATAAACAGTTGAAAGCTCATAATAAACAGTTGAAAGCTCACAAAAACAGTTGACGTAATACAAATAAGCGTTTATTCTAAGGTGAGATTATGTACAATCACTACCTCAAGTCAAGATAAATATTCATTATTTTCCTCTCCTCTTAAAACGCATTATTTTAAGTGACGAAAGCGCTGAAGAAGTTCAAAAACAAATATAAATGCCATTAGCCACGGTAAATTGGATTTGACTTGTGTGAGTAAATCAACTCTATTATATGACTTTGTCGTGGGTCGTTAACGTGTTGGTGAAGACCAACCGGTCAGTGTGTTGTGATTGCTTGACATAGTCGCTGTCAGTACTGTGATATAATGCTGCGTCACGCCTAAATTTAGATGACATAATCTGTTGACTGATTGTGTAATGGAAGCTCCGCAAATGGAAATTATAGCAGGAGGTGAGTCGTTGACTTTTTAAATTCATTGAATACAATGTTAAGATATCCGACTTTTTTCGGCAATCACTTTGTTCATTGGAAGTTTCTCATTAGAAGGATAAAAGGTAGCGCTGTGGGTTTTTTTTTAAATCTTAACAATAGAACAGCAAGCTGTTAATGAGAGCAATCAACTGAAGATATGGAATACAAGTGTGTGTGTGTGTGTGTGTGGGGGGGTGCACCTAAAAAACAGAATCTTTACTCGTGTATATAAAACTAAATAAAATTATTGACTTTTAAACAAGTTCCGACTTCCGCTCATAACCACATTCAATTTAACATTGTTGTTTTTTTAATTGGAAAAAATGTAAAAAGATTTATCCAATATAATTAATCTAATAAATTTAAAATAAATAGTGATTGTTTAATTTCAAGAAAAAACCGTTTGAGAAATAAGTCATTTGTAGCTGTAGTCTATAGGTTGGTGAAACTAGTCGGTACTGAAACTAATCACTTCAGAGCATGTGACACCCCACCCACCCCAAATGCACTCACTTTCACAAACAACATCCCGACGGATTTTTAAAGATTTTTGAATGTAGGTTTAGACAATTCGCTAGTGTCAAGGCTTTCAGTCGGTCAAAGAGTAACTCAATCACCGGTTTCAAGTGATTCCTTTTTTTCATACGGAACTGTTTCCACGTTTAAAAAACATCAAATTAAACTTTGTTTATTTTTAATTATGTTTTTTTTTAAAAATACGTAGCCTAAACCAGTGGTCCCCAACCCCCGGGCAGCGGACCTGTACCGGACCGTGGAACAAATGGTACCGGGCTGCCAAAGGACCATTAAATTATTTAGTTTTTATTTACAGTTGTGTATTTCTCAGGGGATTGTGCGTCAGCGGTGCGGGCCGCGGTAAAATTATCAAAATTATATGTGGCGATAATAAGGTTGGGGACCACTGACCTAAACGAACCAAACAAATATTGTCTAAGATGTTCTTTTTCAGTCTGAAAAGGGAGATAATTCTATTGATATTTCACTCAACAGTAACATTATGAGATATTTGTAGACCATTACTAGTATAATCAGTAAATAAGTATTAAGTTCAAGAGCACCTCGTATGAAAAGCCGAGACTAAACAGATGTGGGCGAAAGCACCTTGGAATAACTTCAGTCCAGGTGTGGGCTAAATTCAATGTCTTATAGCCCCACACTAGTTGTGGGCTAAATTCAATGTGTGGGCTAAATTCAATGTGTGGGCTAAATTCAATGTCTTCCAGCTGCGGGGTAAACACCATTGGTCATTTGCTCAATTTTAACCCCTGGCTAAACACAACATGGTCTAATTTTCCAAATTCTCTGTGTCCAAAATAAGCCATGACATCATGACGAAAGTTCGATGACCAAATGATATAATGTGTTCTGTCAGTCAACAACTTGTTATCTTCTTTATCTTCTTAAAATGTTCACCGATGCGTGGCGGGCAGACGTACCAAATAGTTATCCGCCATGAGATAAGCTTGCATTGATTTCATTGTAGAGTTTAGAGTTTAGAGTTCATAGCAACAACTGAACAATTCAACGAATGTCAGATGTTTCTACACATCCCAACCCTCGTACGCTCACACAAATTTTAAAATAATAAATAAGTTGAATCATGAACATATCAAGCACTAAATAACCATACACTCTGTCATTAACATCACCATACACTCTGTCATTAACATCACCATACCCTGTCATTAACATTACCATACACTCTGTCATTAACATCACCATAAACTATGTCATTAACATCACCATACACTCTCTCTATAACATTACCATACACTCTCTCTCTATAACATTACCATACACTCTGTCATTAACATCACCATACACTCTCTCTATAACATTACCATACACTCTGTCATTAACATCACCATACACTCTCTCTATAACATTACCATACACTGTCATTAACATTACCATACACTCTCTCTCTATAACATTACCATTAACTCTGTCATTAACATCACCATACTCTCTCTATATAACATTACCATGCACTCTCTCTATAACATTACCATTAACTCTGTCATTAACATCACCATACTCTCTCTATATAACATTACCATGCACTCTCTCTATAACATTACCATACACTCTCTCTATAACATTACCATACACTATCATTAATATTACCATACACTCTCTCTCTATAACATTACCATACACTCTGTCATTAACATCACCATACACTCTCTCTATAACATTACCATACACTGTCATTAACATTACCATACACTCTCTCTCTATAACATTACCATACACTCTGTCATTAACATCACCATACACTCTCTCTATAACATTACCATACACTGTCATTAACATTACCATACACTCTGTCATTAACATCACCATAAACTCTGTCATTAACATCACCATACACTTTCTCTATAACATCAACATACACTCTCTCTTTAACATCACAATGTTAGACTCAGTATAGGATTTGCCCGGGGCCGGCTGGTATAACACTTCTGTCTTCTTTTGGCTGATGGTGAGCCCAAAGTTAGAGCACCACTGGAAAATTTATCAGCACTTAGTTGCAGTTGTGCTTCAGAGCCCGCGTTAAGGGCACAATCATCAGCAAATAGAAGGTCCAGGATGCTGTCTGATTTGACCTTTGTCTTAGCTTTAAGCCTCCTGAGGTTGAACAGACGACCAAATCCTATACTGAGCCTAACATATTCATCAACGGCAACAAAATCAACACAGTGAGCCGCTTTACATACCTTGGCAGCACACTGTCTCAGAAGGCCAATATTGATGACGAGGTGAACTCGAGAATCTCAAATGCCAGCGCAGCATTCGGTAGATTGCATGACAGTGTCTGGAACAGAAGAGGAATCAGCACCCAAACAAAACTAAAAGTATACAGAGCTATAGTGCTCCCGACCTTATTATATGCATGTGAAACTTGGACTGTATACCAACGCCATGCGAGGTTGCTGAACCACTTCCACAACAAAAGCCTTAGAAAAATTCTTAATATAAAATGGCAGGAAAAAGTTCCAGACACCGAAATATTAGCCAGGTCAGGACTCCTCAGCATCCACACTAGCCTCATGCAAAGCCAACTACGCTGGGCGGGGCGGGGCATCTAGTGCGCATGCCCGACCATCGCCTTCCCAAGAGGCTCTTCTATGGTGAGCTTACAGAAGGGCATAGAGCACGCGGAGGTCCACGTAAGCGCTACAAGGATGCACTTAAAACTGCTCTGAAGGCCTTCATCGGACATGACTCCTGGGAAGCAGCAGCCAGTAACCGATCCCACTGGTGTTCTATGATATGGAATGGCGCAGCTGTCTGTGAAGCTAATAGACAACAGGCTGCCAAGTTAAAACGTCAAGCCAGAAAGGAACGTATCCAAAACCCTCCTGAAGGGACCGCATCCATCTCTTGTCTGACATCGTGCCAAATAGGGTTAATAAGCCACCAGAGGACACATGTGGCGGCCCAGCAAATATGATGAGAGTGGTCATCGTCGACCACGACGGACGAACAACAACATCACCATACACTCTCTCTTTAACATCACCATACACTCTCTCATTAACATCACCAGACAATATATCCGTAACATCACTCGACAATTTCTTATTGACTTCACCCTAATGCCTTCCTATATAATTTGACGAATTGTGAAAGTATGTTGATTTCCCATACATATTCCAATACACAATCTAATTGTGAAAGTATGTTGATTTCCCATACATATTCCAATACACAATCTAATTGTGAAAGTATGTATATTTCCCATACACATACCAATGCACAATCTAATTGTGAAAGTATGTATATTTCCCATAAACATTCCAATGCACAATCTAATTGTGAAAGTATGTTGATTTCCCATACATATTCCAATACACAATCCAATTGTGATTTTTACTTCTTTTCCAACAGATATGACACGCGACAAAGGATGCCATGACGTAATCTGTACAAGGAGTATGGTTGGAAAGATCATTGAAAACATGTATGTCATTAAGTCAATAAATTGTCTATGAATAGGAAATACCGTATTATATCAATTAAACGTCTCCGTAACTTTTCATCCCAAGCTCTGGATTTGTTTTGCTTTAGATAACATTTCTACCTGCAATTGGCAGAGTTCGGTAAAGTTAAATGTTGTTTTAGATTATTTAGAAGCAAATTCTTAGTCGCCTCCAATGTTGGTCTTCAATCGCTTCTAATTCTAACTCAAATAAATTTCAGATATAAAAGTGTTTTTTTTTAATGTTACTGTTTTAATCAATGTTAATTTCATTTTTTTCGGGTTTAGCACGAGTAATATATATATATATATATATATATATATATATTAAATTAACGGCCTACGAATAAAAGCTTCAATTAAAAGATTTTGGGGGAAATCTGAGTGATAGAGCAAGGAGGAGGGAGAGCCTCTGCCACATCTGCCAGTTTGAGCAAGCGCGACAATTTTGCATGGCACGTCATGACTTGACAGCTAGTCAGACCTTACAGAGCAGCTACGTCACAGTTAGGCCTTCTACATGGCTGGTGTGTCTAATGTAACACTTAGTGTTCTACATGGCTGGCGTGTCTCAAGTTGTTTCAATACTAATAACATAAACACTTGATGAGAAATCAACATTTGAAGTGTACAACCGACAAAGTGATTCACCCAGCAATTGAACATCGGATAATAACAAAATCGTGTGGTTTTTTTTTAACTGGTTAGAAGTGATTGGGAACGGTTTTTCTGCTATTGATAACAAATTTATTTACTAATCTAAATTAATTCAAATGTTTAAAGTTTTGAGGTTCCTTACTTGACATTATAAAGACATGAAAATAAATCGGCAAAATAGTGACCTTAAAAATCTAGTTATAATCTATTTTCTCAACGCATTTGACATTTTCTTTAATTTCCACCAAAGCCATGGATACACAATTTCTACTATTTTTTAAGTGCTTCAAAATGTAGCTGAAATAGCTCGTGTAATTTTAAATGCAAACAATTTTTTTAAATATTTATATTTTAAAATATTAAGCACGCGAGTCAGGATATATGTTTCTGGATACATGTGTCGGATTATGTTATATGTGTATGTGTCTGAAAAGATTTGTTAGTATGTAATTGTCAGGATAAGTGTTTAGAATGTGTGTCAGTTTAGCTTTGTCAGGATAGAATAGATGTGTCACGACAGGTGTGTCGTGATTGTAGTTTATGGGTCAGGATAGATTTATCTGGCTTTATGTGTCTGAAGAGAAGTGTCGAAATAGATGTGTCCGGGTCGATGTGTTGGGATAAGTGTGTCCGTCAAGAGAGGGGAGTGTGTGCTAATAGGTGCAACTCTATATTCACAGAGTATGGGCTCTATCATCTGTGAGTCTTGCACACTCTAACTCTGTCCTCTGTGAGTCTTTCCCACTCTAACTCTGTCATCTGTGAGTCTTGCCGACTCTAACTCGGTCAATTGTGAGTCTTGCCAAATCTAACTCTATCATCTGTGAGTCTTGCACACTCTAACTCTGTCCTCTGTGAGTCTTGCCGACTCTAACTCTGTCATCCTGTAGTCTTGCCGACTCTAACTCGGTCAATTGTGAGTCTTGCCAAATCTAACTCTGTCATCTGTGAGTCTTGCCCACTCTAAATCTGTCATCTGTGAGTCTTGCCGACTCTAACTCTGTCAATTGTGAGTCTTACCCACTCTAACTCTGTCATCTGTGAGTCTTGCCCACTCTAACTCTGTCATCTGTGAGTCTTGCCCACTCTAACTCTGTCATCTGTGAGTCTTTCCCACTCTAACTCTGTCAATAGTGAGTCTTGCCAACTCTAACTATGTCAATAGTGAGTCTTGCCAACTCTAACTCTGTCATCTGTGAGTCTTGCCGACTCTAACTCTATCATCTGTGAGTCTTGCACGCTCTAACTCTGTCCTCTGTGAGTCTTGCCGACTCTAAATCTGTCATCTGTGAGTCTTTCGGACTCTAACTCTTTCATCTGTGAGTCTTGCCGACTCTTAATCTGTCATCTGTGAGTCTTTCGGACTCTAACTCTTTCATCTGTGAGTCTTGCCGACTCTAACTCTGTCAATTGTGAGTCTTGTCCACTCTAACTCTGTCATCTGTGAGTCTTGCCCACTCTAACTCTGTCAATAGTGAGTCTTGCCCACTCTAACTCTGTCATCTGTGAGTTTTGCCCACTCTAAATCTGTCATCTGTGAGTCTTGCCGAATCTAACTCTGTCAATTATGAGTCTTTCCCACTCTAACTCTGTCAATTGTGAGTCTTGCCCACTCTAACTCTGTCATCTGTGAGTTTTGCCCACTCTAACTCTGTCATCTGTGAATCTTGCCAACTCTAACTCTGGCATATGTGAGTCTTGCCAACTCTAACTCTGTCATATGTGAGTTGCCGACTCTAACTCTATCCACAGACGATGTTTTTTGTCATTAGTGAGTCTTGTCCTCGCGATAACAGCTGTGGTCTTGGTACGTCACAACAAGCAGACTCCTCCCACATTAAAGGTGAGAACACAGTTCCTTGTTAAATCGTTGAGTGGTCACTGCGGCTTGTTATGTTACATAGTTACAGGTACGACTGCGCGTACAGTGGTTGATGAGGGCAGTTTGGCAACATTGTCATTTAGTCAAGTTTTATAACGATCTCTGTTCCGCTAGATAATGTTATAGATAACATGTGTGTTGAAAGTTAGACATAGGTATATTGTAAGAGGGACCTGGATACACTGTTTAATATACACCTGGATACACTATTACATATACACCTAAATACACTATTACATATACACCTAAATACACTATTACATATACATCGAAATACACTATTACATATACATCTAAATACACTATTAGGCTACATATACACCTGGATACACTATTACATATACACCTAAATACACTATTACATATACACCTAGGTACTCTGTTACATATAATCATACACCTGGATACACTATAACATATTCACCTGGATACACTTTTACATATACACCTGGATACACTATTAAATATACATCTGAATACTATTTCATATACACCTAGAAACATTGTTATATACCTGGATACACTATATCATATTCACCTGGATACACTGTTATATATACACCTGGAAACACTGTTATATATACACCTGGATACACTGTTATATATACACCTGGATACACTGTTATATATATATACAACTGGATACACTGTTATATATGTATATACACCTGGATACACTGTTATATATATACACCTGGATACACTGTTATATATACACCTGGATACACTGTTAAATATATATACCTGGATACACTGTTATATATACACCTGGATGCACTATTACATATACACCTGGATACACTATTAAATTTACATCTGAATACTATTTCATATACACCTGGAAACATTGTTATATATACACCTGGATACACTATTACATATACACCTGAAAACACTGTTATATATACACCTGGAAACACTGTATTGAATACCCTCGTATATAAAGTAACGAAATACATAAGTCACAGAATAAGTCATGAAACATTAGGTCTTGCGTTATTACGTGTTTTCAAAGTTACGTTTAAGAATGTTAACTTCAGTCTAATGAAATTTGTTGAGCTAGAGTTTCGGCGACTATGTTTCAGAATTCTCAATTTTGCCCACCACCACAAGAACTGCAAGAACTGCATTGTCTTAATGAGTCACTCGTGGAGAAGCTCACCAGGGGCAGTGGCAAGATGGGAAACGAGTTAAGCTGTTATAGTAGCAAGGATCCAGAACAAATGCTGCTTGCCTTAAACACAGTTAGTCTAGTCATTTTTAATGTAACATTTTATTTCTTAGGGGCAACATTCATATGCAGTTGCTGTACTGGATAAATATCTTACAATTTTGTTGCATGTGCTCCCCCCCCCCACACGCCCTCGTCCGATTCCTAAAATCTGATGCATAAACTGTTCAATAATTAAAGCAGCCTTAATCTGTAGACCTATTTATCCCATGAATTATCTTGTCTCGGTCTACACCCCTGGAAGTTATACTCAGATTAACGGCTGCTAATCCTAAGCTATTTCAGGTATGGGAATGCCACCGGCTCAGTGGATTACGGCCTAATGGTAAGTTGTTCAGTTTTGAAGCAAAGCGTTGACATATCTGTGGACATTGGGAATATTATAGCATAAAAAGATATGATAAAAAATAAAAGACACATAGACAGGAAAGGTATTATAAGGAATAAAATTTAGACTTAAATAAAAAATAAAATACTAAATAAGCATTGAAATTACTTTTTTTTTAAGTATATTCATGACATGTTTAGGGAATACCTCGCAGGAAAATCACTCAATCATTCTAATAAGTAATCATGTATCTGCTTGTTAATCTACTGCATTGGAAGCCAACCTCAGGACACCAGACGCCAAGAACTTCTCGTCTGCTCGGTTGCGGATGATGCCGTCATCAAACAAGACCGACAATAACAGCAGTGAGTTGTGAATTGTTTCCCTTTAATGTGGACAGCTCTATTATTATCATAATTATAATCAGCTTTAAAAAACTTAAAATGATAGATAATTAGGAAACGGATATATTTTTATTTAAAAAAATAATAAAATAGGTATATATTATTCAGCCACATCAATCAGTCACATCATTCAGTCACGTCAATCAGTCACATAAATCAGTCACATAAATCAGTCACAATATTCATTAGCATCCATCAGTCACATTATTCAGTCACATTCATTCACATCAATTAGTCACATCAATTAGTCACATCAATTAGTCACATCAATTAGTCACATCAATTAGTCACATCAATTAGTCACATCAATTAGTCACATCAATCAATCACCCCAATCATTCACATCAATCAGTCACATTATTCAGTCACATCAATCAGTCACATCAATCAGCCAGCATGATCTTCATCGAGCCCAGTCAGCCTACCGCAAGTGAACATCGTAGAAACGTAGAGATACGCCCAAGGGACACAATCGTGATCCTAGTGTCTGGTATTTACCATGTCTATGCCAATATTCACTTCTATCAAGACCCAGACACGGTTTGCCACTATATGAACAACGAGGTAAGATATGTTAATGGAACGCCTTAAGTGCAGCAGGTGCTTAAAATTATTGTCTCTTGCGTACACAATAAAAAGTTAAGTAAAACAGACAAATACATTTTTAGTCCTCCAAGATGCCAAATAAGCAAGTGATTTATCGCAATACACAACGGGTAGTTTCGCCAGGTCCGATAACTCACTCCAGGTTCGACAACTAAATCGTCATTGGATTCTCACTTTGTCGTTTACTGCCATGAGTATCCGAAATAAAAGATGATTTGTGATTACCTTAGATTCTATCAAATAAGTATATGCTTTTGTCAGGTTGGATCATTTTTTTTACTTTTATTTATCAGTGGATTTCAGACAGATGTTGCTGTGATATTTTTAATTGAAAAATTCTTTGTTTAATCAGCTACTCTGATGAGTCACATTTTTCAGCCCCTGTGTTTTCAGTGACTGCACTGATTTGAACTCACTACACCAGAAACTAAGACAAGCCTTGATTAACCAGTAGTACCATCGTAGTATAAACCAGTACCATCGTAGTATAAACCAGTACCATCGTAGTATAAACCAGTAACATCGTACTATAAACCAGTACCATCTTAGTATAAACCAGTAACATCGTAATATAAACCAGTACCATCGTAGTATAAACCAGTACCATCGTAGTATAAACCAGTACCATCGTAGTATAAACCAGTACCATCGTAGTATAAACCAGTACCATCGTAGTATAAACCAGTACCATCGTAGTATAAACCAGTAACATCGTAGTATAAACCAGTACCATCTTAGTATAAACCAGTACCATCGTAGTATAAACCAGTACCATCGTAGTATAAACCAGTACCATCGTAGTATAAACCAGTACCATCGTAGTATAAACCAGTACCATCGTAGTATAAACCAGCACCATCTTAGTATAAACCAGCACCAACGTAGTATAAACCAGTACCATCGTAGTATAAACCAGTACCATCGTAGTATAAACCAGTACCATCATAGTATAAACCAGTACCATCGTAGTATAAACCAGTACCATCGTAGTATAAACCAGTACCATCGTAGTATAAACCAGTAACATCGTAGTATAAACCGGTACCATCGTAGTATAAACCAGTACCATCGTAGTATAAACCAGTACCATCGTAGTAGTATAAACCAGTACCATCGTAGTATAAACCATTACCATCGTAGTATAAACACGTTCCATCGTATTAGTATAAACCAGTACCATCGTAGTATAAACCAGTACCACCGTAGTATAAACAGTACCATCGTAGTATAAACCAGTACCATCGTAGTAGTATAAACCAGTAACATCGTAGTATAAACCATTATCATCGTAGTATAAACACGTTCCATCGTATTAGTATAAACCAGTACCATCGTAGTATAAACCAGTACCACCGTAGTATAAACCAGTACCATCGTAGTATAAACCAGTAACATCGTAGTATAAACCAGTACCATCGTAGTATAAACCATATCGAATACTCGACTAAACACTCGAAGTAACTTGATTTCCCTCCCCCCCCCCATAAAAGTTAATTTTATGATCCAGTTATTCTCTTATATCGATGAATGAAAAAGATTTATATTTTAACGTTGATAAATGTCTCTCCCCTTCAACATCTGATACTTGATGACAAGAAAGCAAGTATTTAAGTCCATATTTTAAAAGCCAGTGTATTTGCCATGGGGGCCGTCCATAAACGAACGATTTTGGCCCCCTTCCCCCCTCGTCACACGTCGTAACAAAAAGTTAGAACCCCCCCTCCAATATGACGTAACAAAGCTTTGCGCCCCCCCCCCACAAAAGCCGTATTTCTTATTTGAAAACGAGCATGTTTCAAATCACTTTATTGTCATTTAAGTATGTATTTAGTGTAAGGCTGCACTCTAATATCATAATACGCGTGAAGCCATGTAAAAGGTCAGTGAATAAATTGTAAGAAATCAAATATTAAAGTGGAACTTTAATTTAAAGTTCATGTTTTGATGTGACGTCACTTTTCTTAAACACCCCCTCCCCCTCGTCACACATCGTCACAAAAGTGTGACCTCCTCGGGGCTGGGTGCGTGACGTCATTTATGAATGGCCCTATGTGAATATTAATCTGTTCACTTCAGGTAGAAGAGAGGACTGTTACAGTCGTACTTACTGAGTTGAAGAGTCAGAATCAAGGCAGAGAACTCTTGACTGTGTCTCACTCTTGTTGTGGACACTGCAGGATTGACGAGGAAACCCGTGAAAATGGTAACTGTGATCTTTTTTTTTCCATTGCTTTCGTAAGTCTATTTGTACCTGACAATAATTATAAATTAGCCTGATATATTGAGAGCTTTTCGGGATATGGTCCATATTTTTGTTTAACTTGAATCACCATGAAGTCCATGTGGGACGCGGTGGTCGAGGGCAGCGCGCTCAACTGGCGTACCGATGGTCACCGGTTCGAATCCATGACAAGGCAATTGATATGTTCCCGGGGCCTATGGTGTCCCCGAGTCACCCAGCTCCGAATGGGTACCTAACACAAGTTAGGCGGCTGAATGCGTGGAACCCACAAAGCCGTGGCCTGTAAACGCTGCATCACTTGCCAACAGATCATCTGTCATGGTCTGTGGACGCAAATATCTTCTGCATAGAAGGACCGTCTGTATAGATAAGATAAGATAAGATAAGATAAGTAAACTCATGGTGTCCCCCGGTACGCTAAATGCAAGTTGTCACCCTGTGCGGTAACTCATGGTGTCCCCCGGTGCACTAAATGCAAGTTGTCACCCTGTGCGGTAAACTCATGGTGTCACCCGGTGCATTGCGGTAAACTCATAGTGTCACCAATATTCCCTCTAAGGTTCGTTGGTTCGTGTGCAAAGTTTTTTTTTAAAATTCAATTTTTGTGCATCCATTTTTTGTGCCATATTTTACCAAATTTGCGACTCGATAATTATTCTAAAATTCTTGCTCGACGTCGGTCAGATATCTGTGCGGCCGCGTAGCTGCGCAGCTTAAAGGGAACATTGGGTCTCACCCTGGTGTTATCATCACCGATACCGCACCTTCCTGTATGCGTCACTGTGCCTGATACGTCATTATACCACCAGCATTTTCAGTTTTATTTTAACCGCGGTGATGAAGCGATTCGACAGACTTCTCTAACGGTTCTATGCTTCCAGGTACCATTGTTCTTCTCCGCCAACATGACGTCTTGCGGGTGACTGTGTTTCCTGGAGGTGTTGTGCGGTCGAGCAGCTACCTGGGACTGGTGACACTTTGGCTGGTCCAGTAAACACAGGGCCTGCAGCTTTACACTCTTCAAGCATCATCTCAACATGTGGCTGGTCCAGTAAACACAGGGCCTGCAGCTTTACACTCTTCAAGCATCATCTCAACATGTGGCTGGTCCAGTAAACACAGGGCCTGCAGCTTTACACTCTTCAATTCTTATATCAACATTCATCAGCTCATCTGACTCTCCACATGTTTAAATTTTATAATCTTCCTCATCCCCTCCCCCCCCCCAAAATAATGTTCCTAAGACACGAACTAAAACTTTTGGCGAAAGGTCATTCTCTTTTTGTGCAGCCAAACAATGGAATTCTCTACCATTACACATCCGTAGTATTCCGATTACCAAGTCCTTCAAGACTGCACTTAAGACGCATCTTTTCAAAATGCATTTGCAAAATTAATGAACCAACATTTCTTTTAATGATTAACGTAGCTTATGTGTAATTTACTGTCCTTTATGGTGTTATTATGGTATGAATGGTTATTTAATTATTATATGTATGTTATGATCTCCATGTAAAGCGCTGTGAGCCCGGTTCCTTGCTGGGATACAGCGCTATATGAATTATCAATTATTATTATTATTATTAAATACAGCTGAAAGGCATTGTTAAATTGCTAAAGTAGAAGAACTGAAGTAAACAAAAGGAGTCTTCAAATTTATTGCCCTTAATATGTATCGTATGTAGAATTTATCAACTATTTTATAGATTGTATGATGAAAGATTGTTGTTGCTTCGTTTTCATGTGTCGTATATATAAATAATTTTCATTTACTGTAACATTTTAAACTTTAAAAAACCCACTTAATAAACAAAAGTAATTTCAAAATTGTAACTTTTAAATCAAATTTGTGATATATTAAGTGTTTATGTGTACAGTTAGCCTAGTGGCCTACAATGTTCCCTTTAAGCTGCGCAGATATCTGACCGACGCCACGCAGCAGTTTTGAATTACCGCATAGCAAATTTTGTAAAATATTGCACAAAAGTGGATGCTGTCGAACTTCGCACAAGGTTTTTTTTTAATCCCTTATATTTACTTCACCGTTTTGTCTCACTCTCTCTGTCTCTCTCTCTCTCTGTGTCGTTGGCGGGCGGAAAAACAGAAGTAGAAAATGGCCCACTTCCCATGATGCTATCGAGCTGAAATTTTGTATTAAGACTCGTGTTACCTAATAAAGCATTGTTTAAAAACTTCAGATCGATCGAATGTACCGTTATCCAATTAATGCATTTTTAGTTTATCTCTATGTAAATCTATGTAGCCGTCTGCTATTGTTTACATCAACGTGTCACTGGAGTTCACTCCAGCCATCGATGACCACATTCCGTGTTTGACTGCAAAGGGGAGTTCAGTCACGCTCAGTATGTAAATGTTTGTCGCGCGATGCGTATTATATTGAACATAATCAATACTTTTAGTTATGTCTCACATGTAAGGGATTTATAGTCAAAAACTTTATATATACGGGTTAGTTTTATTTTTCGTTGCACACGGGCCAACGAACCTTAGAGAGAACATTTGTGACCTA
This sequence comes from Ampullaceana balthica, assembly GCA_944989445.1. Taxonomy (NCBI): domain Eukaryota; kingdom Metazoa; phylum Mollusca; class Gastropoda; family Lymnaeidae; genus Ampullaceana; species Ampullaceana balthica. The sequence goes on along the minus strand of CALYLW010000075.1, from coordinate 1,031,998 downwards.
TTTTGGCTGAAAGTTGAAACACGAGACACAACCTGTTGATTAGACTGATGACGTCCACGCCATAAATAGAACAAGATCAACAAGGTCAACTGTCCTGTAGATTATAGGAGGACAAGTAGATCGTGTTATTGTTATTCGTTTATCAATCATAATTAATTTATCAACACAACTGAAAAGTTTTCAACGTTAAAACAAAACCCATAAGAAGAATTTGTCTGAATGTCTCTAAGTGTTGTTTCAACAACTGGTGGCCATAAGTGTTCAGGCATAAACAAGTCTGGACTTAACGAATTCAATTAATTATCTCTTACAAATTATTTAGTCTGTTGTGTTTTTTTATATTGTTTTTTTTTCTTCTAAAAATAGTATTGGCATGTTTTCTGAATCTAAAAATATATAGTTTCATCTTTGTGAACAGTTCACACTTAAAAATAAATCATTTTCACTAAAAGCAAAGTATCATAATGGTATAATTCTAATCCATGTATCAATGAAGAAACTTTAAAACACAAACATGGTTTTAAAAAATCGCAGTTTAACAAACAGTATCTCGATAGAAATCGACCAGTGCCTGTGAGAGGTTGTTAGACAAGACAAGTTTATTCCTTATGGTATTGGTAAGACTCCTTGTGTAGGACAGGTCAGGTGTATTCCATAGATGATCTTAAAGAGCATGATCTTGAGTCAAATCACAAACATTGATAGAATAGATTTTGATTTTTTTTTAAAATTGATTGATACAAATAAAATAAAAAAAATTCCTTACAACCTGGAAATGACCATCGATAGCTCAAATATACGTTTCACTATCGAACTATAGTTTTAAGATTATACTCGTTTAATGAAAATCGCATGTTCGTATGATCAACAATAGAAAATTTATAATTATAGCTCAAAACTCTGATAGCTCATGTAATTTCCATGACATGATTTTTGGTTTCAAATGTCATCGTTTTCTTTAGCTTTAAAAATAAAGCGCGCCGGTGCATTCAAAAATGCAATAAAATGCACGACTGGACATTAAAGCAATTGACAAGTGTGGGACGCAATAATCTTCTGTTTAGAAAAAATTCATTTAATAAATAAGAAAAGATGAGATGCTGTAATAATTTTGACCAGCGCGTGTAGGAAAGACATCAAGGGGCCATTCAACCAATGAGAGATTAGGGAGGAAGGCTCATTGAATCATTTCCCAGAATTTTTTTTTATAACTTTAAATTTAGGGCTGATTGTTTAATTTACAGAAATATTAAATTTAACTTGACTAAATAGTACGGTTATGATCAAATGATAATATAAATTAGATTTAACTGAGTTCCAATTCCAATGTGGAAGGAGCGCACTCTGTACATTTTAATGAAGTTCAATATACAGTACCACATAACATCTCATATATTAAAATAAAAAATATATAATTGTACATTGCTGGATTTACCTATTTGCTTACAAGCTATAGCTTAGGGCCCCCACCTTCTTGGCCCCACCATATTTGGCACTGACATAGAATATCTGGACTTCAAAAGGGGCCCCATGTCTCATATGGCTTAGGGTCCCATCACATCTAAATCCTGCCCTGTATTTGTGTACATTGTTATAATTATTGTACATTGATTTGTTCTTCCCGTATCTTTATGGAAACCATGAGAAATTAATTTAAACTCCGCTGTTAACCATTCAATTACAGGGATAAATAAAAATTAGGATTCTTAAAAGCAATAAGAAATATTTACAAAATGTTCATGCTACATTTAATCATTCATGCTACATTTAATCATTCATGCCACATTTAATAATTCATGATTCAATATGAAGCTTTATGCAAAATAATCTGTTGTGTTGGATGACGATAACTTTTAAAACAAAAATTTACTTCGTCTGAGAAAATTCGAAGTGGACCATAAAATATGGGTCTATACAACTTTCTTGATAGTGGAGAATTGGCGGATATATACGTCCATCTGTCAACTAATGGCGGAAAAATCTCACTCAAAGAATGTTAAAGTTAAAGGATATTCAAGATGGTTTTATTATAATTTTGGTAAAGTAAGTTATTTTGTTCTAAAAATTTTAAATGCGCTGAAATAAGGGATTACCATAATGGTAAAGTAAGAGATTTTATTTATTTTGTTCTAAAAATTTTAAATGCGCTGAAATAAGGGTAAAAAGTAAAAAGTAAAGTAAAAAGTAAAAGTTAAAGACAGTAAAGTTAAGTAAAGTGACAGTAAAGTAAAGGAAGGCTGTAAAGGCCCTAAAGGGATTACCATAATTTGTGTAGTTTGACAGCTTGATTTCCATAACTAGACTGATTTTCAGTTGGAAATTTTGTTGGGTAATAAGTAGAACTGAATATACCTGCACTGCTATGGCTATGGCTATAACTATAACTATATGATTGATACAGTGTAAGTTAGTAAAAAAATAACTTGCACGGTACTCCGGTACGGTAATGTTTAATGTAAAAAATAGACAACTAAACCTAACCCTGACCCTAAAACTAATAATTACAATATAATTAATTATAAGAATGTTAAATTGATTTAAATTAATTAGTTTTAGTCCCTGTATTACTCAAATTACTGTATTTGTTTTTCTATTTTAAAATGTAAAAAATAGACAACTAACCTTGACCTTAAAACTAAAAGATCTAATTTAATAGTAATTATAATAAGAATTTTAAACAAAGTGATTATTCGCACGGTTTTGGCAGTGCGGATAATGCCGAGTATTATCCGCACTGGTCGTCGGCGCATGCATATTCTAGGGGCTGGAGGCGTTGAGAAAAAAAAACGCGCCTGGTGTAGACAAAATAAAAGCCGATATCACTCGATTTCTGCTAAAATGTGTAATTTATATGCTAATACAAATTAAAATTTCATGTTAACTGAAGTTTTAAAGTGGCACTGCCATAAAAAAAACGAAGTGTCTACAGACACCGCGGTGGTGCACCCAGCTAAACCGTCGTCCTTGGCCTGCTTACACCGCCGTGGTGTACCTAGCTAAACCATTGGCTTTGGCCTAGGTACACCGCGGCTAAAAAAATGAGATGATTTCACTATATTTAGGCTAAAAGTTTGTCATCCCTATGCAAATAAACAGTAGACCTTAAATAATCAATGTATCTATGCAATTGTTAAATTACTGAATGTTTAAGAAAGCTATTTTGGTCACCATTCCATCATAATTAGTTATAACTTTTAAAAACCAACATATTTCATGAGCAGTTCCAGGTGAATGGTAAAGTGCAGTGAATTAGCGGTTACGTAGGTGGTGTCGGGTTCGAATCTCTGTGATGGAATAAAATTTTTTTAAATTGTTATTATTTTAATTTTAAAACCACAATGTGGGTGCTCGCAAATGGTGTTTTATACTACGTGCATATCCAAGTATCAATGAAGCATTCACCCCCCCCCCAAAAAAAAAGCCTGTCTTATCTTTTGTGTTACAGACTCTCCTTCTATTTCTACACAGTCTTACGCCTATGCATGCTTTAAATGGTAAAAAAAAATAAATTTGCTTTCTGGCCACAGGAAGAAAAAAAAGGATTTCTTTTATTCTATTTTACTTTTAATCTTCTTATATCCTTACTTTCAGATTACAACAAACATGTAATTGCCAGCTGTAAGAATCAATCAATAACAGATGGAGCACAGTTCTCTCAGTGAAATCGAATATACATGCCCCATATGTATGTACCTTCTGATTGAACCTGTCACACTGCCATGTAAACACTCCTTTTGCTTGACATGCTACAGAAAAACTGTAGAAATTTCCAATCTGACCTGCCCCATTTGCAGGATGCGAATATCAGTCTGGGCCAGGAAGGCCTCGAAAAGCAACACATTAATTGACCAGTTGAAATGGCATGCCATAAAGGAGGCATTTCCGCTCAAGGTACGGTGCAGATTGGAGGGAGAGGATCATGAGGAAAATGTTTTTCAAGATGATCATGAAACACGTAAGTCAGTTGAATAATTGTGGTTTTTGTTTTCATTTTTTTAAAACTCCAACCCATAAACTTTCAAATACAAATATGACGCTTTTTAAAAACTTGCACATGCACTAGTAAAATACAAAAAAACAAATGGAAAATTTTGACACCAGTAAATATTCTGAGAGTAAAACAAAACAGGGTATAATCATTAGTATGAATGTGTGAGCTAAGTAACATGGATATGACCTTGACCTTTCAACTACAGTTACAATATACAGTAGAACCCACTTAACTCGAGCCCGGTTAACTCGTCAGCTCTATTAAGTCGACGTTTTTTATTGGAACCGACAAATTCTGTCTTTGTCTTTGCATTTTCTCATTGGTTAATTCGATTATTTTAAGTTACTAACTTAAATCGCCAGCTTTTGAAAATGTTACTTATCGATGGGGCTGAACCGATCGGTTCGGCTACTCGGCATCAACCGATTTTCGTATACTCGGAGATACTCGGCAATCAGCCGCGTAAGTGATGCCTATGCCCAGTATTACGTAACTGCTCCAATAGCAAAGATGCACGCAGAATCGCATGTCTAAAACATTTTGTTTCGTATGGAATAACAAAATATACTGTGTGCAGACTTGTTGCCATTGGCAACCATTCATCCTTCAACCTCATTTTGACTCTATTACTACTGCTTTGTTCTCTTTGTTTCATTCATAAGAAGTGGCCGTATGCAAAAGCCATTTAACTATTGGTAAGAATTAATTAAAATGTGTCAAAGTTGAAGGTTCAAATATAAAAAGGAGTTCCTAATTTATTTGTGTACATTTTTATAGAGAAGAGTTCGCTTTGTCATGAGTCATATATAGGTCATGATAGACAAATAACGGCAACGCCTTTGTGTAAAAAAAAACCTCCAAAAACACGTGCATGTACATTCTCATTTATTAACGCTAGTTATGGGACGATACCAAAATCATAAGGTGCTTACTGTAAACAAGGCTCCCAAGATTTTAAAATATATAACAGACTACAGACAGTTTACCCACCCCCACACTCAATCTCCCACACCATTGTTGTTGGTTAGTCCGATTAGCATCAAGTTACTGTAGGAATTCTGAGTCCATTGTAAGCTGAGGGGGCGGACCCAAGAAAGATGGTTTGGAAGAGAATGGTGCGGGGGAAATAAGGGGATATGTAGGTTACACGGGGCTGGTTATTTACTAGTGTAGCTTGTAAGGAAAGTCAAGCAAGTGCCTTCCAAGGCACAGTATTGCTCAATCTGGGAATCACCGCTAGACAGAAAAATACCATGTCACTAGCGGGCGGGCGTGGCGTGGCAGACAGAAGTAGATGAATTCCTTATAGTTATGTACGAGGGGGAAAAAAACTGCGCTAACGCAACAAAGGGTTATAGTTAAACTTAAACGGTCCTTAAAAACGAACGGTCTTAACAACCTTAGGAAAGAGTGAAGAAATAGGGATCCGATATTCCGATACGATTCCGATTAATCGTCCCATCATGTACATAAAGAAATTTCAAGCGCATGTTAATATTTTTCCGCCATATTGGTTTTCGTTTAACTCGATGATCGGTTATTTCGGCGCCATTTTTCATACCCCAGACCGTCGATTTAACCGGGTTCCATTGTATCTACATGTATTGAGAGAAGAATTTCCTAAGTGACATATCATAGTTTTGAGATAAGGAGGTTTTTCCCTTTAGGAATAAATCTGTTTCGTTCTGTTGAGAACATCTTAAGTTATGTATATATTTTTTTTAAAGACATTTTAAAATAAAGTAAAATTGTGACTGAAATACTGCCTTATATGATACCTCTTGAATTATTTAGGTCTGTATTATACACTTCTAACTCTTTAAGAACCTGAAATTTTTCTACAGCATATTTTACTATAGCACTTGTGAAATCATGTCTAACAAAATGTAAATGAAGTTGTTTCAAATATAAATAGTTACCAGAGAAACCTAATTGTTTTCACTTAAAATGTGTAGATTTTCTGATTCACATTTTTGTTATCTTATTAAGGATTGTTTAAATTGGTCGTGACTATACAGAAACTTCCTAATGGGCAGGGGGGATCTGCCATTATGACAGTCTGTTGGTTAAAACTGATTTTTGTTTATATTTCTTTTTTCTAAATCATTTCGTAGATATTTTTTTTTAATGATAAAATGCAAAGACATGATAGTTATCATACCCCATGTTACCCCTGTGAGCAAAAAAATATTTAAAAAATGAATAACTTGTTTGCAAAGTTGTACAACTGTTCAGCACACAATTTTGTGTGGAAAAACCTGTAACTCACAATCATGTACAACAATTAGGCCAATATATTTTTAGCAAAATAAACGTTTATGAAATTAAATAATGGAACTATTCCATACATAATATGTAATCAGAAAAAAATTCAATTGTTCCATCAGAGGGAAGTTCATTTCTATAATTTTTTTCACTTAAGCAACTAAATGCCAGCACACCCACTACCAGCTGCCACTGGTCATTTCTGGAAGCACCTAGGCCCCTGTATTTCAACACTGTCTATCTTATACAAACATTTATAATCTGATGTACTTTATTCCTCATAATGATACATGTACCTAGATGCAACCCTTCCAGTCTATGTGTTTCTTTGATTTATCTTTATGGTGTTAGCTAGACTGAATCCTTGCTCACAAGAAGTTTTGAAGCACGCCATACAGGTCAAATCTCCCCATACAGGTCAAATCTCCCCATACAGGTCAAATCTCCCCATACAGGTCAAATCTCCCCATACAGGTCAAATCTCCCCATACAGGTCAAATCTCCCCATACAGGTCAAATCTCCCCATACAGGTCAAATCTCCTCATACAGGTCAAATCTCCCCATACAGGTCAAATCTCCCCATACAGGTCAAATCTCCCCATACAGCTCAAATCTCCCCATACAGGTCAAATCTCCCCATACAGGTCAAATCTCCCCAAGAGAACGGCCATGTCTCCACAATGTTTCTCAATCATAACAAATCTTACCATTTGGTCGAAGTTATGCATCCACCCTCATTTAATTTTTGTTAAAGAAATAACTTATATGTTTTTGGAGGATGTCTTCATAGCTTTCAGTCAATGCAGAAAATAACATTTGGAAACAATATCTGCAAATTTAAATCTATGCCTGGTCATCTATGGCCCGTTTACATTTTTCTGCTTTATTCGTCCTGCCAATTGTATTAAATGACGTTTATGCAAAGCATCTGCATGGACTTTTCCCTTCGCATGTTGTTACAGATAATGCAGTTTGAAAGCCTTCCATTGATTGGTTCCCTGCGGGAAAACTACCATTCTGAATATTTTTTCACCTGTATTTCACAAAGAACATCATCATCTTTTCACAATTCACAATGTTTAACAGTAGCACCAAGTGCACTAATTCACTCTAGTTCAGTGGTTTATCTTTTTGCTGTATTAAAAACCAGCATCTGTGATAATGTTTTTCAGAGCTAAGAAAATTGAAGGAATTGTCGAGACCTGGGGAAATCCGACAAGAGTATGAAGCTGCACTTGAAAAGGTAAAAGCACCAAACTAATAATTAGTCTCACCTAAGTGTGTAGTGTGTAGTCTCACCTAAGTGTGTAGTCTCACCTGAATGTGTTGTGTGTAGTCTCCCCTAAGTGTGTAGTGTGTAGTCTCACCTAAGTGTGTAGCGTGTACCTTCATCCACTTGTCAATTTTCTTGTTCTGGTCCTCAAACACAGCTTTAAATACTTGAAATCTAAATGTTATCCTGATGTGTGCTAGTGCTATCCAGAAATGTTCAAAATTTTGTTGTTGTTGTGTGTCTCCCGCAAGCAGAACTCTTCATCTACTTTTTATACTTTCATTGTATGAAAGTCATCATCTCTTTTTATGAAATTTTCAGCTCCAACGCCAGCGAGAGGAGGAGGCAAAACGGGAAGAAGAGGCCAGCGCTGCTTTGATCCGAGCACTACAGCAGGAGGAGGATGAGGAAATGGCGGAACAGCTGCGTTTGAGAGAAGAACTGGAGAAAATGAATGAGGAGGCAGCTAAAAGACTCGAAAAGGTTAGCTTTTATTGAGTCTTCATCTCACACTCATTATTTTGGGAACAGTGCATGGTACTGTATGATTGTTTATACAGTACATGGTTAAGGTACTGTGAAAAGTATTTAAGTGTTGCTGGTATAGTATATACCAATGATGGCGAACCTAGGCCACGCGTGCCACAGACGGCACGCAGACCCTCATTAGCCGGCACGTGACTAAATATTATTTCCTTAATCAACCCACTTTGCTGGCACTTCGTGTTGGTACTTTGCTATATATAAGTAGGTTTAAATTGAATTTTGGGCATCCGGACCCAAAAAGGTTCGCCATCACTGGTATATACTATAGTAATAGTACTTAAGAAATATCAAAATTCATTGCTACAGTACATATATTTCTATAAAAGTAGCTACAGTACATATCACTCTATAATATTAGCTACAATACATATAATTCTATAATAGTAGCTACAGTACATATAATTCTGTAATAATTAGCCCTTTGCAGCTATAGCCATCGGCAGACATGATATAAACATACTTGGAAACAAATTCCTATGAAATACATAAGTGTAGAACTGATTCTAAAACCATGGCAAAACTGTAATCTGAACACACATCTATTTTATTTTAGATCTTTAAAACTATTTTGTAAAACAATTAACTAATAGTTTTGTTACATTTATCATACCCACAGGTGAGTGGAGAAAATCGAAGTCCGGTTCCCCCCAAAAGAAAATTGGCCAAGGGAACTAAAAAAGGCAAGAAAAACCCGCCACCAATCAAAGGAAGGCATTTCTTGACGCTGAACACGTTCTTTAACACAGTCCCACACTCATCCTTACTCAATGGTTCACCCAGTCCTCAACAAAAGGACACGCCAACTTGGCAACTCTCAGAGAATCAATTTGATTCCGACCCCAGCAGCCAGCAACAACAAATCAAGAGCCCAGGTGAGAGGAAGAAGACGAGTGAATCTTCAACAGAGAGCTGTGAGGCCGGGGTCAGGATGCTGGACACCTCAGAATTTGATGTACACCATCAGCCTCGTAAAAATGCTCCATCTGGGCGATTGGGTCATTTCAGGGGGGGTAATCTTATACCAGCTGAAGATGACCACCCGTCAGGCTGTGGACGTAACAGTGGATGTCGCGTCAGCAAAAATAAACCCCAGACTGTTGACATTGTCTTGTGCCATGATGCTGGTGAAACCACAGTTCCCGATGAGTCCTGTGGTGTAATAATACCTGGCGGCGTATGTGTCGAGGGGAGTACTAACGGAAATATTGAGGGAGACGATGAGGTCCCATTTAAAATAGAACAGCTCGAGGAATCACTCGGTGAAAGTGAACATCATGGAGTCTTGCAGTCTTCTAGTGAATCCCAAAGTTCTTGTCACCTCAATGACTGTAAATGCACTGGACATACCCAACCGTTATCTGATAATGGACAACATACCCAAATGCCACCCTGTAAAATGAGTGTTGGAAAGAGTAGGGAACAGAATGGTGACAAGTCTTCATCAGATAATGATGAAGATGATGATGATCAAATTTTGACCATTAAATGGGACAGCGAAGTTTCACTCAACATGAGTGGGGTCAATTCCAGTCCAGAATGTTCAATAATGGATCAAGTTAGTTGTGTGGATGAGCCAGGAAATCCTTCGGACAATGTTAACGGTGGCCTGGTGTTGGATGGTGGTGTCAACGGTTTTTGTGGAAAGGTGTGTAACAACACCATCAACGAAGGCAAAATACAGATGGGATCTGTGGGCTCTCAACAGAACGCTGGCTCATCACTGCTCAGGTGGCTTCACACTGGTGGTCAGGCAACTGACCGCAAAGTATCTGGGAAAAGAAAAAGATGGTGTAGTGGACTTGGAGAGGGGACCAGCAAAGTCAGTCCAGCGGAGGATGAGATGGCCATTGATCTGGAGGATGTGGACCAGAGTCAGATGACCCAGGAGGAGTTTGACCACTTGGTTGCACTAAGACTACAGAAGATGTATGAGAAGCTGGATAAAAAGAACATCCAAGTTGATAGATTCAAAGGCTCCAAAGACCAGTATTCACTCAGGAAGAAAAGAAAAAGGCTGAACTGAAAAAGCTAATTTAACATAAGATTAAGATGCAACAGTTATAGTGTTGTACGATGTTCCCTTTAAGCTGCGCGGCCATGCAGATTTCGGACGCAGCGCAGCAGTTTAGATTTACAGCTCAACAAATTTTGTATGATATTGCACAAAAAGTGGATGCTGTGTACTTGGACCAATGAACATTAGAGGGAACATTGGTGTTGAAGATGAAATAGTTGTAGTATTAAATAAAAAATACTTTTCATGTTGCCTTTGTGGCTCAGTAACCAGTTACTGATAATTTATTCTTTACTAAACTGTTGTTCTTTGGAAATTTACCTTAGAAACTGTTGATAATATCTTGTATTTCAATCTGGTGAAGTGGACCATTAATGATACAGTTTTAAAATTCTGGCACATGCAGGAGTTTTGTTTGTGTTACAGCTACTGGAATGTAAGATTATAGTTTCATGTATTTGATGTTTGATAGACTGAAAAGCCCACCGTAATCGTATGTGTACTGATCTAATGGTGATGGTGGCGCTGCTAGAGGGTCCAACTTTAACAATTGATTTGAAATAATAAATTTTAAAAATGAAGATACGTCGTGTGCGCACGGAATAAAAATCCATCAAAATAGCTTTAGACGTGACTGTATGGATGAGAACTTACTGGTTTGCACTTGAAATGGTAGAAGTGTCACGGATCGGTCACTTTATTTTTTAAAAAATGATTTCATTCCCCAACAGTGTGTTTCATATATAAGTTTATTTCTTGACGGTTGGTTCAATTTTGATAACATTTATAAATAACTTTATTGCCTCATGGTTATAGTCTGTTACAAATTTTGATAATTGTCACAAATAATTTCATTTCTTTACAGTTTACAGAATTTTGATAGCTTTCCTTACAGTATGAGAAATTTCAATTTTCAAATAGAGTAATTGATGACATAAAAAATGAAAATTTGACTTGATAATTTTTTAAAATGATATAATAGTCTAATAGTATCGCAGTTTGTTTGAAAGATTTAACTTTATAACTTTTTAAAATTATATAATTGTAAAGCAGTATGTTTAAAAGAGATAACATGAGTTTTTAGGATTTCTGCAAGATTTTATCAAAATTGTATGGATTCATACAAGATTTTAGCCTTTTAAGAACATTTGTCACTTAATGATGCTTTTTTTAGACATGCATACAGCATATATGAATATCTACAATCCTATTTTTAATTTAAGCAATGTAAAAAAAAATTTGTCCGTTCAAGTTCCTTGATGCTTGTATTATATCATATTTCTGAGACCATTATTTGTTTGTTCATTTCTGTACCAGATGATTATAATAAATTTTAGTGGTATTTGTTCTTTGCCACAAACTGTTTTATATAGAACTTGTTAACTGATAAACCTAGTATTTTATCAGGTCTTTCAACATTTTAGAGATGTATAGATTTGCTATATGAAAGTGATTAAGGCATTTTTCAACTATATTCTTATGTTTGTCTGCCATAATTTGTAAGGGTGTATTGGTTTCAAGAGTTCTAGAAAGCTACAGCAAATGTAGAATTAAAATGGAATCACCCACGTACCTCCCCTGCACTACACACACCAGAAACCTACAGCAAATGTAGAATTAAAATGGAATCACCCACCTACCCCCCTGCACTACACACACCAGAAACCTACAGCAAATGAAGAATTAATATGGAATCACCCACCTAGCTCCCCCTGCACTACACACACCAGAAACCTACAGCAAATGTAGAATTAAAATGGAATCACCCAGGTACCTCCCCGCCCCTCTCCCAACCTCCACTGCACCACACACACCAGAAATACATTTTCCAGCTGTGCTGACCATTTTTATGGGGTGAGAGACAAGAAATCATTCATTTCCATTCTATTTTAAATACAAGCTACTAAATTTTACCTGGTAGTACTGGTAGTGAACTCAATTTTCTAAACGCAGTGCTGAATTTCTATGATTTACCTGTGATTTATTATTGAAATCGTGTGGTTTCATTTCTCAAGTATTTAACTTGGGGACATAACTTAGTGTTGAAAATAGCAACAATCAGCCATGAAATTTAAAAATAAGGTCATAGAAGTTGTTATCAATTGAACATTTGTATTTTACCACAAGGCCTTGATTAATTTTTGGTCGCATATATTGCCAACTTAAATTCTTATTGTTAAAGACACTATTAATTCCCTTCAACCAGGATGATTTAATTCATGGTTTCATACTTTTGCTTTCATGTGCTGTTTGTTTAGTTAAATAAATAGAATTGAGTTTCTACTTAAGTTACAATTATTTTTAACATTGTGTTAAATAAATTTAAAAGATCCCCAGCTTTTACGCCAGTGTAAGAGATGTTGAAATGATCTGAGATAAAGAAAGTGTCAGTGAAGATGTGAGATGTGGTTTTTATCACGGGTGTTTTAAATAAACAATTTAATAATGGGGAATTCTCCAATGAAATAGAATACTGAGTTATTGGTTATTTGTTAAATTTTATTTACCGTTTCAATTTATAGTTCTCAATTTAAAGCTATAATACATTTTAAATATTTATTTGTCTTTTCATACACTATTACCACATACCTAAGTTTGTCAGATTAATTTTATTTATTTTTTTGAGTTGTAAATTTTTGTGTGAAGAAAATCTGGAGAAACAATAGTGACATGCTAATGAGATCACCACTAAGTACCAGTTTGGTTTGATCATGCAGTCTTTAAATCACGGCTGATAAATCTGAGAACAATGGCTATATGTATCTGATTTTATTTTATTTAAGGACATTACAGTATCATCTGTAAGTGTAATCAAATTGGAAATAACAAATGAACAAACAAATACAGTAAAATTAGATCTATAAAAATAAATCAGTTAAATTTAAATGGTTAATTTTATAAAACAATGTCTAAATATAAACATAGAAAATGGATATGCAGAAGGGTCTTAAAAAAATCATTTGAAGCAGCTAATACCCTCCTTTTACATCCTTCTCAAAGGTCTTGTATCTTGTTTAAGAGCTGCTTAAAAATCTTTGAAATACTGGTTACCATTTTTAAAAAAAATATTTTTTTGGCATCAGAGAGACAACAGTATCTTTCTATTATCACAAATCATAAATACATGAATAATACTGTTACAGCCATGTTAGGCATTTGTTTGAACAAAATTATATCAACTGACAAATAAATATTAGCACATGAACTGAATAAAACATTCAAACAATTATTAACATATGAAGGCGTTATTGACAATAGTGGTAAAAAAAAATCATTCAGTGCTTAATAGACGGTCAAAAAACAAAATTGGTAAAGCATTTGAGAATATATATTATATCAGTGCAGATCCATATATCAACATTTGAATCATGAATACTAGTAATGGTTCACTGTGGAGTACTGTACGTGATTGACATGGTCAATTTTTACTTCTTTATTTTTCTAATGTTGAGATTAAAGCAATTCTAAAGATAACCAACCAATCTATCACTAGTTGTCTAGTTTTTTTTAACTATGATGATGATAATAGGTAGAGAAATATGCCCAAAGACTGATTTCACCTACAAATCTTTGGTCTTACAGGACAAAAAAAATTTTTTTGTAAAATAATAATATACATCACATCACTAGAACTTTTAAATTCTAAAGAAAGATTTTGGGGGCAGTTGATACCAATTCTAAATAAGATACTTCTACTTACTCTAATAAAAATGTATTGCTTTGTGGGCTTAAGTTGTTTTATTCCCGTTCAAATTAGTTGTAATTATAATTTAAACAAGACCATCCATTTGTATTTTATCATTCACTGCTGATATGGGGATCAAATATTTAAAAAAACAAAACACATTCATATAATAAAATATGTAAGTTAACACCATTAAGAATTTAATACAATAAACTTTGAAATAAACAAGTTATTGAAAGTCAAGATGAATTATTTAGAATCCTCCCATGATTCTGATGCCATCATTCATTAACATATTAAAACTTGTTTAAAAAACCCAAAGTAAGTGAGACAGACGAGTTGTAGCAACCTTGAAGTTAATAAAGATAAAACTAAGCAATAGATTTGCAATCACAAGTGCAAGAGATTTCAATAATACCACAAAGTAGAGAGTCGTATAAAAAAAGTGTCATTAATTAGGAAAGCTGATCTTTAAAACTAACAGCCGACTGTGGTTTTAGAAGCGTTATTTCTTTAAGCAATGAGAAAGATGGATTTAGTTTGATGCACACATTGGCTTACAATTAAAGTAGATACTGACACACTACTAATACTAACTAGTGAAAGTAATTTTACATACAATACAGCTATGTTCATATTGATAAAATAGATATATTTTATTTTGTTCACCTATATAGCACAGTACTCGAGCCTACGTCTGGGCTTCACTGCGCTTTACAAACATTTCCAACAACTAGAGAAAAGACATCTGATCTGTAGCAGCTATAATTGTATTCAAAAGAACACATTAGAATTAGATACCATTCTTTCTGCTTTCTGATTTTATTTATCTTCAGGTCTTCGAGATTTTGAAAAACTTTTCCTCACTAACTCTGATTTATTGTTTTCCTTGTGTATTTCTGCATTTTATTTAAAAGCTTTATCTCAGTCCCATTCGATATGATCTATAACTCTTATGGGCGTATTTTAAAGTTACAGAAAATTATGAAGACAACATTCAACAATACAAGTAGTTTCATGTTCTAATTATTACATTTGATTGATTGGTCAAATATGGGTTTCTTGTTTCAATTATAAATAAATAAACATGTTGTGAGAAAAGTCATTTCTATTAGCTTTGTGATCTTCTAATTTATTTTGATTATACTGAGACAGATATTTATACATCAACTCTCCTTTATGTTGTTTAAATCAACTTGAAGAGATGTTGATAACCCTACAGGGTCATGAGTTGATAGGGCATCTTTACATTTCCCCGATAGTGTGGTAGGGCATCTTTACATTCCCCGATAGTGTGGTAGGGCATCTTTACATTCCTCGATAGTGTGGTAGGGCATCTTTACATTCCCAAATAGTGTGGTAGGGCATCTTTACCTTCCCCGATAGTGTGGTAGGGCATCTTTACATTCCCGATAGTGTGGTATTCACATGACATGAATTACAGTCATGAGTTAGTTTTTTTCCACCTACTTAACCATTAACTTCTACCATCAACTGCCCTACCCATCAGTCACATATCGCTTCAGAGTAAGGTGTGACAGTATCCTGATAATCAATTTTATGGTACTTAAAATAGACTATAACACCATGCCTATAAAGCAATACAAATATCTTATGGTGTAGAAAATGTGGCTCTAGGTACTGGGTATAAAAAGACAACACAAAAAAGGACCAGTGCGTAAGACATGAATGGTCACAGGTATCTGATTAAACTACATTAAAATAATAATAGCTGAAAATTGGCTTGAATTAAGATCATCATTTTATAGAATTATGAGCCGTATAATTAATATTGTAACATTATGATATGTGTGAGAGAGAGAGAAAAGTAAATCTAGTTGGATCATCATGAATGATTGAGAATAAATTAATATCATACTTTTATGACAGGACCACTTTCAACCATACAAATTTTTGTGGTTATACTAAATGCCAAATTAGGTTAGATTCCATACAGACACTGTCCAGTATTGGATAGCTCGATGAAATCTGTGCAACACTCCATTTAAAGGACGTTTGATCTATCACAAGGAAATGATTTTTTTAAGCGTCTGACTCATTTATGGGAGGTTTATTTGTCTCCTGCTCCGTGTCATCATCTTTTGCCTGAACAATATCCAGATTAGTATTTTCATCTTTCTGGCTTTCATCAACATTATCATCTTGTTGCTTTTTCTCTTCTTCTAATTCTTCCTCTTTATTTTCCTCACTTTCTGCTGCTAAATTTGATTTTTCTTTATTTTCTCCCTCCTGCTGTTCTGTCTTTGTATTTTCTTCCTCTTTTTCATTCTCCTCTTTTCTTTCTTTCTCTGCTTCATTTTGCTCTTCTTGTTTTTCTTTTTCTTCTTCCTTTCTTTCTTCTTCATTTTTCTTTGCGTCCTCCTTCTTCCTATCTTCTTCCCTTTTCTTGTCTTCCTCTCGTTTCTTTTCCTCTTTCTTTTTCTTTTTTTCTTTTTCTGCACTGTTCTTTTTATCTTCTTTTGCTTCTTTCTTCATTTCTTCATGCCTTTGTACTTCTTCCTGTTTATCATTTCCCCCTTTCTTTGCATCTTTATCTTTTTCTTGATCTTTTTTATTTTTTGTTGTCTTTTCTCCATCGTTTTCTTTTTCTTGCTTTTTATTTTGAGACGTACTTTTCTTATTTTGATCATCTTTCACTTTAATATCCGCTTTATTTGTTTTCGTCTTTTTATCATCATTTTCATTTCTTGATTCATCCTTGTGTGTTTTCTTTTCGGTATTCTTTTTCGTGGGATCTGAATTTTCCTCCTCTTCTGATTCCTCTTCCTTATCGTCGAAAGATTTTGTTTCCTTTTTACCTTCCTTTTTTGTGTGTGCACTTTGAGATCTTCTTGGCGATTTCTTGTCCTTTGGAAATCAAATAAAAAGGCAACAAAAAAAAATTAAAGACAAATAATGACTTGAGCTGGAGATGGTTCAGACTTTCATTAGACTCAGTGAGCTTGTGCTTACAGTCCACTTTGTAGGACAAGAATCTTAGAATTAACTTAATGCGAATAGCTCACGGCAAATATTTAATTGACACATCAAAGAAATCATTTAATGATTGAAAGGGAGAAAAACAACTCAACTTTTGTTGCTTTGTTCATTTCCATCATTTTTATTTGTTTACATTTTTAAAAATGACTGCTAATGCTCATGAATTTCTTTGCTGATAAATAAGGTTGATTAATATTGATTGTTGCAAATTAAAATTTAATTTTTACATAAATGATTTGGTAAGTATAACAAGAAATCGATGCCCTGTGATATAGAAAAACCTAATTTGTACAGTATGTCTTGTCTTATCTATACAGATGCTCCTTCTATACAGTAGATTGTTGAGTCCACAGACCATGCCGGCCTGTTGGCAAGTGATGCAGCGTCCACAGGACACGGCTATGAGGGTTTCAAGTATTACCCAGCCGCATTCGTTTCCCTAATTAGTGTCAGGGTGGACTCAGGGACACCATTGGCCCTGGGAACAGTTCCCTGCCTTCATGGAGAATCGAACCCGTGACCAACGGTCTGCCAGCCAAGTGCACATGCCACTCGACCACCGCGCCAGTATATAGAAATCAAGACATTTCCTAATGCAAGGCCAATCAATTAAAGATAAACATGACTGAATGGATAGTATGTTGCAAAGAAAATCGCATTTAGATATCCCTATTATCCATTTTTTTAAAAACAGTAATATTGGATACTTACTGAGACCCACCAATCTGGTGGATACGCTGATATGCTATCCATAAACCTGAGATTCTCTTCCCACTCTGCATTCCATTTCTCATGGCTGTACTCAGGTCTTCGTTGACTGATGCGGTACAAGATTTCTTGATTTTCTCTTGTGATTCTCAATAGCTCCTGCTGACGTTTCTCTTTGTTTAGACTGAAAATAGACAAAGATGTGTCATAGAAGATATTTACATTGATAAATAAACCAAAATCATGTACATTTATACAATAACTAGTGCATCACCCTTCAAAAATGATGGAACTTTTCAAAATAAATATATTTCAGCTGAAATCTAGTAATTTTGAAAAAATACACATCAGAATAAAAAATAATATAATACAGAGCTTTCATTTCTTTTATTTAATTTATTCATTTATTTCCAAATTTAACAATTTTATGCGGACGTTTCGAAAAGAGTTATTTTTGGTGCAGTAATTTGGTGCGCTGCTTTCTAAAACTAGTAGCATGACGAACGGACGGGACGAACATACATAGCAAATTATGTATATTGATAACATATTGTCTTTCAGGCAACAAAAGAGCTTAAACAACAGTTTATCTTATCTTATCTGTTTACAGACGCTCCTTCTATACAGAAGATTATTGCGTCCTACGCTTATCTATGGTTTGTGTTTAGTCCTGCATTTTTATTAGAGATTTAAATGTTGATCAAGTGTTGGTTTTCCTGGATTCTTCAGGCAACCCATTCCACGCCCGAATTCCGGACGGGAAGAAGGAAAACTTGTATGTGTTTGTTCTTGCATACGGAATAAGAAAGGTGTTTTTATCCTTATGTCTATCTGAGGGTTGTATTAAGTTATCTTTGTGTTGTATTTCTAAATTAGAATTAATTGCTTTATGTATGATTACTACTTTGCTCTTGGTTCTTCTATCCTCTAGTGTTTCAAGGTTTAATGATTTAACTAATGGTGTTACTCTTGTCAGTTTTGAATATTCTCCAGTAATGAATCTGGCAGCTCTTTTTTGAATTTGTTCTAGTTTATCAATGTTTTCTTTGGTGGATGGGTCCCATACAGAAGATGCATATTCTAGTGCAGGTCTCACCAAAGTGAGGTAGCATTTTAGTTTTATATATTATTTTTTATATTAGTTTAGACTAATTGAGATGATTTTAAGACCAATTCAGTCACTTGACCAAGGCTAACAGTAAGGTCCAATTCAGTCACTTGACCAAGGCTAACAGTAAGGTCCAATTCAGTCACTTGACCAAGGCTAACAGTAAGGTCCAATTCAGTCACTTGACCAAGGCTAACAGTAAGGTCCAATTCAGTCACTTGACCAAGGCTAACAGTAAGGTCCAATTCAGTTACTTGATCAAGGCTAACAGTAAGGTCCAATTCAGTCACTTGACCAAGGCTAACAGTAAGGTCCAATTCAGTTACTTGATCTAGGTCATATTGAGGAACATTTGAAGATAAATTATAAATACAATTGTTTTTATACTAAAGCAAAATATCATTTTGTGGGATAAGGTGATTAAGATCAATTCTGAGGCACAATATAACTAAGTAAACAATCTTATAAACAATGATTTTAGGTTGTGATTAATTGATATCATTTTCATTGATTAAATCTATCACCTTCCTGTTGTCATATATCATGAAATCAATTATTTTTTAAAAAATAAATGATGTAAATTATTTTCCCAAACCTTTTGCTTTCATAGTTGTTACGGTTGTCAACTCTGCCGCGGGTCCTCATGATGTAGGACATCTTCTCTAGGAGAATTCTGTTATCTCTCTCAATGATGGCCAGCCTCTCTTCTTCAATCTGACAAAAAAAATTTATTCATTTGAATTTTAGAAATAATTTCTTCAAAATATGATTCAGCATTTTCTTCTTCTGCGTCATTGAGTTTTAATTTAGTTGTGCCTCTGCCACTTCTTAAAATAAAGCACAGATTCTTCTAACAATGCTTTTTTTTTATGACAAATTTTTTAGTCCAATTTTGGTTTGATATAAGTTTTATTAAGGTTTTAAATGGTTTTAAATATTTTAAAGATTAAAGTTTAAAATGATTTTTAGTTAAAGTAAAATAAAAAATTTAATGAGTTTTTAAATGGAAAATAAAAAATCATTTAATTTATCATTATAAAATGTACCGTGCAAGCAAGGAATCAAGGTAATTTTTACCTGTAATTTTTTAAGCTTGAGATGCAGGTGTATATATGTTTGGGGAGCCCTTGTATCCACTGTTGGGGTGGCATTTTGAACCTGTGACAATATCAAATTGAAAAACAAGGTTAAATCTAAAACAAAGTTATATTTACATACATTATAATTATAAGTCATAAGTTTCTATCATATATTAATTTAACTAATAGAGTTACTCTTATCACTTAATAAGATTCAAAAGTAATGGATCTTGCAGCGCAGTTTTGAATATTTTCTAATTCCTCAATGTTTTCGTTGGTAGATGGGCCCCATAACAAAGACGCATATTCTACTATAGGTCTGACCGATGTAAGGTAGCATCTTAGTTTTATGTTCTTGGCTATTGCGGAACCCTATGCGGCAAAGTATGCGAAGCGGCCCATTTTGGGTAGGGATAAGGAATTAATAAGGATAATAAGTGAAAAAAAAGATAGCGTGGGGCCCACTGCGGCTGCAAAGGTTGCAGTGGCCTAAGACAGGCCCTGTTCTTATCCGTTTGTATAAGTTAGGTTTTATACAGCTTAAATGTTTTTGCATTTTAAAACTATTTTTTATGAATATGTGGATTCCATTGCAAATATTAATACTAGGGATGTGACGAAGTTTGAATTCGAATCCGACGACATTCGAACTTCGACGTTTTTTTAGCTAATTTGAATCCGACGGATTTTTTTAAAAAATCCATTGAATTCGAATTTGAAAAATTACCGTTTTCAGATCAAACACGGCTGTAGAAATCGTAACTAAAATTAAAAAACCTAGAGACTTTCGAAAATCCGAAATAAAGAAAACAGATAAAACTCCTGGACCCTTATTCAGCTGTTCATAGATTAGACGTCATATTTGGTCATGAACGTATTTTAAATACACCCCTCTCGCCAAACATTGTTTTTATCCGAGCTTTCTAAACCTCGGAATTGATATGCGGATTGGAATTGCGGATTGGAATTGCGGAGTGGATGTGCGGATTGGAATGGCGAAAAGCTGGTTATGTGTGACCAATTGGAATGAGTTGGAATGACATTTACAAATACCTTCTTTTGTGCATGAAAATTAGATAAGAAATGCGACAGAAGTAGAATTAAGGAGAATTTTATTTTATGCAAAGCATCTTGTACTGATTATTCGTTAACAATGTGGCTACCTGTGCTTTGTAATAGTTTATGCTGCTGTTCATGCAAAAAGAAATGCTAAAAATCCCCGTTGTTATGGGGGGCATGGGACTGACACCTTGGTATACCCCCTTTTAGCCAAGTGTTGACCAAATCCGCATCTGCATTCGAATCCGACGGATTTATATTTGCCAAATCCGAATCCGAGGGATGCGGATTTTCATCAGTTCCGTCACATCCCTAACTAATACATGTACATGTATTCATATATTATATAGTTACGCCTAAGCACTTTGCATATTTAGTAAGGATTAGCTAATTTTCATGAATGGAGTAGTTTATATCTACTTGTTTCTTTTTCTTTGTTCCTCTTAACATTTGAAACTTTTCTAGATGAAAAGACATAATCCAATTAGTTTCCCATTTTTGTAATTCATCGAGGTATTTTTGTAAGATTTTTCCATTAAAAAATTTATACAAATTAATTTTCTATATATTACACAATCATCAGCAACAACCTAACTTGTTCAATGATCAGATGCAATTGGGTCAATCATTTATGTAAAATAAGAAGAGTAGATTACTTAGGACAGTTCCTTTAAGATCTCCTGAGTTTACCATTTTTTGGTGGTGATATACATCCATGATTAATTAATAGTTTGTTTGATTGAATCCACTGGTGTATTATGGATAAGTTAGTAAAAGTGCATTTTTGGCACATATATTATTTTGCAGCAAATTTTAATTTTTTTGGGAGAACTTACGTTTTAATTTATTAAAAGCACTAATATTTTTTATATTTTAGCTATTAATTTTAAAGGCTATTTAATTTCTTAGGCAAGGCATTTTTTCGTCAATACCTCTTTTCGAGCTCATTTTCAGTGCAGAGCTTATAATATAGGATGTTGCTAGCGCTACCACATGTCGAACGCTAGCCAGGAAACTGCTGCTATGACTGTCATAGCAGCAGACGATTCGACGGGATGTTGCTAGTGCTACGACTAGTCTTAGCAGTAGACGCTTTGAAAAAACTTAGTCGCCTAATATCTTAACAAACTCTTCTTAATATTTTATACGCATATATAATACGACATTAATAGATCTGGGCTTATTTATGTGTGTATTAATTCTAAAATCTCAATTTATTTAAATACATTTAATAAATGTATCCGCTTTACAGAATAACTTATAAGCAGTACAAAAATTACAATCACCAGGTTTGCCAACACCCTAATTATGGTTAAAAGAAATACTTTATATAATAAAAAAAAATATTTGTTAAAAAAACGAATTCGCCGCCTTCGGGGTTTGAACTAAGGTTGTTAAGTCAGTTTGTTTATTGGAACCGTTAAAAAAATACCGGTTAACCGCCTGTCTGTATTTTCCTTATATTTTGAGAACCAATGAGAGGATGCATGAAGTTATCGTTTCGCGTCGTCTGATAATGACATCAAAGCCCGCTTCCCCAGCTTGCGTTCAAAATCTTTTTTGCGATGCCTTCAATTCAATGAATTTTTAAAAAAAAATCTTTTAAACAATTAAGTAAACAGTGATGATTTATAGTCAATTTTTAATTGCTTATTTTTTATTTTTTTTGAGGACTTGTGATTGGCAGTAGCTGAAGTTTCCTGGCTAGTGCTATTACTAGTCTTAGCAGTAGACACGTCCAAAAAAACTAAGTCGCTAATAGCGAGTCTCTATGATAACTTAACAAACTCTTCATAATATTTTATACGCATATATCAAATTTAATACCATGTTAATAGATCTGGGCTTATTTATGTGTTATGTGTGTATTAATTCTAAAATCTAAATAGTTTTAATCAACGTACATGTATCCGCTTTACAGAATAAGTAGTGATAAATCACAATTACCAGCACACTCATGGTGGTTTTAAAAAAAAATTAAAAATTAAAATTAAATTTTAAAAAAGTTGCCGGGAGCGAGATTAGAACCACGTATTGTTTTTAACATCAATACATCGTCCATCACTATCACCTCATCTAGCGAAGCTCATGTCAGACTGCGATTTAAAAAAATTATATCTGTTTGTCATTAAATGGCAACCAATCAAGCTTTTTTAAATCCTTTATATTAACTCGTGGTGTCTGCACCCTTGATTGCTAGTCGCCAAAACTTTGGATCGATTTTTAACCCCCTTCCTCGTAAGCTAGCGAGCTGAAATTTAGCAGGCAGTTTGGTGGCAATAATAAAAACTATGTATCAAAATTTCAGGTCGATCACATGTACCGTAATTGAATTATTGATTTTTTAGATTTTATTTATTCCTATGTATCATTGATAATATCATGTTATTTTTTGAGATAGAGTGTAAGGGTGCGCATTATATTGAACAACCTTTCTGTCGCGCAATTAGGTGCGTATTTTATTGACAACACTTTTTATAAACATATTCCTGATCGGTGCGCATTATATTAAACATGTTTTACGACACAACTACAAATGTGTATTTTTGGATGGTCTTGTGCTGCGTATTATAATGAACATTGTTTTAGTTACATCTCATACATAAAGGATTTATAGTGAAAAACGTGGGTTTTTTAAATTAACCTTTAACTTTAAAATTCATCCAACGGCTTACCTAGTAATCATGAAATTTGATTATAGGAGCATAATTAAAATACAGCTTTAGTCGTTGCTGTAACTGTAAGCAAATGACATAGCAGAGCAGCATATTTTTTACGACTAGTCATAGCAGCAGACAATTCCAAGGGATGTTGCTGGCGTTATGACTATACAGACTATACTATGAACTATGGCACATGATAACTCATGACATAATTTAAAATTCATTGTTGTAATTGTGGCCCAATGAGGCCAATGACCAATGATTTCATTCATAATAGGCAGTGGCTATTGAGACGCTAACGTCTTAATAGCCCACATGCTATTGAGACGAAAAAAAAAGAAAAAAAAAGAAGAAAAAAAAAGAGGCCGATGAAAATTAAAATTTATGGTTGGTGCATTTATTCTATTGATTGCGCCAAGAAACTGTTACAAATGCGTAGGAGTTATGACTTATGTATATAAGCAATTCATTTTACCCATTGGAAATCATTCACTCACTTTGATTTTATTAATCCATAATATTGATAAGACAATAATATTGATGTCTGATAAGAAAATTATAAAGCTTACGGAGTAAACAGTGATGATAAAATGAAATTTATTTAAATACCATATTATTTTTCAATCGTCAACTCGCCAGAGTTATTGAATTTTGGGGCGCACTCGACGTCCCCCCACCCCCTATTTTTTCCTGTTCCAATGCCAATAGGGTTTGAGCTACACTCGCCGTACTCCCCTTCCAACACATAAAAATTTCATTTTTTAAAGAAAATATCAGTTTTGATATTAATGTGGTAATCTTATGTCAAATGCCGTTGACTGTCACTAAACTGTCACTAAAAGACCGAACTCGAATTTGAGGACCGATTATTCGCCCGGTATCTTTGCTACGTCTATCAAATGACTCTCATAATATAGGTACACTAAGCGGCGCGCGTCTATCACTTTTTTGGATGCGGGAACAGACTATAAACCGGTGACCAGAGAATGCTGATAGGTCACGGGGTCATATGCTTTTATAGCTTTCTTTTTCTATATAAAAACAGACTATAATTACATTGTTGTCTATTTTGTGAGCACATGGACTACTATCATTGCGATCTTGAATTTGTTAAAAAGTATTTATTGTTTGTAGTGGAAATTATTTATATTGAGAATATGTAAGTTAATAATTATTTTATTTTATTTACTATACGTTTTGTCGAATTACTTTTTTTTCTTCATAAAGTCTTTTCATTTAACTGATTGTCCCGTAATATAATAGTAACAGTCAGCGACCTTGACCATTGTTCACATCAAACATCAAACGCGCACTGTGAGCTAGCTCTCATACAATGCCTCGACAATTAAGCAAATTAAAAATGTTAAAAATCATTCCATAGCCGTTGGTGAAGTAAACTAACAGTGATGACTTGTATATTATTTATATACCGGAACATGGAGAAAGCCATGTGAAGTCACCGTCGCTCGAGTTAATCTCGTATGCTGCCCTGCATCTTAACCGTAACAAAATAAAAACGAACTCCGGTTAATATGCTAATACGGGATTATTGAAGTTGTGGTTAACCGGTCCTGATTAAACGGGACCGTACCTGATATGAGGACCGTTTTACTGTTAACAAACTAAATTAAAAACTCGGCATCTAAATAGACAAGACCTAGAGTGTAAACAAATAAAACAATTTTAACGCTGATAATTAATTTATCTCACCCACCACCCTTTTTACAAGCATTTCTTTCTTTCTTTAAAAATAAAAAGAGTTGTGTAATTTTTAACGCAATCAATAGAATAAATCCGCCAACCGTAAATACTTAATTTTTATTTTTTTTTCGTCTCAATAGCCTGTGGGCTATTAAGATGTTAGTGTCTCAATAGCCACTGCCTTCATAATAATAGTCCTAATACAAATTAAAACTTCTACTCTACAGTCTACATCGAAAAAATGGCTTAACTTACTCTAAAGTGATTTAAAGTCTTACTCTTAAGTCTTAAGATACTTAAAATTTTAAACTACTTTAAATTTTAATCACTTTTATTTTTATCAAATTATGTCTAAGATTAAGAGTCACTAACTAACCTTCTTCCTGTGTTCATCGTAGTAGGTATTGTCCCAACGCCTCTGAAGTAGTTTGTTGCTGGCTGGCAGAATGGGTTGGTAAGACCTGTGGCGGTTCATGATGATCTCGGCAGCCGTGTATAATTACAGGGCTCACTCGTATCGGCAGATAAATAACGGTCCTTATCGCCACTCGCTTAAAGACCTCCCCAGGGCTTTGTCGGTTGCCATCACGTGACATCGCTTGGCAACACAACGGGAAGTTTCAACTGGCGGTTGAACTGAAAAGTATAGCGGAGAAGAAGCGATATAATTTATTTTATACTGACAGCTGTAATGATTAGCGATCTTCGTCTAGTAAGGAAAATCTTGAGTTAAAATGGGAGGAGAAGGGCTGTAAACTTTACTGAAACTGTATAAAACTAACTAACAAAGAAATTTTTTTTTAAAAAGCCTTCTAATTATTTTACTATTCTTGTTAAAGAAAATCTTTCTGAACCAGCCACCCCACTCCCCCATAATAAATGCCCATATCTTTACAATATATTTTCCAAAATGTAATGAAATTGATGACAGACCTAATTGCTTATTTGATATTGAAACCAAAACATGACTTACCTTACAAAATTTAAAAACAATAAATAAATTATTGACTTGTAATTGCAATATTGTTTCTACCAGATACACCACCTTTTCATTGTCATTGTCTAAATCGCTTTCATAAACCTAATTATAATCGTAGTTAACAATAATAGTGTTTCATTATGGAACAGTCCAACATTTAAAAACATTTTTTTTTCCAAATCACAAGTTATTTATATCAATAAGAAAGTGCTCTATAATCTACAGTCCTTGACAACCCCACCAACCAGTGATACGCCTTGACAACCTCTTTAACCAGGGATACACCTTGACAATCCCTTCAACCAGTTATACGCCTTGACAACCCCTCCAACCAGTTATACGCCTTGACAACCCCTTCAACCAGTGATACGCCTTGACAACCCCTCCAACCAGTGATACGCCTTGACAACCCCATTCAACCAGTGATACGCTTTGACAACCCCTTCAACCAGTGATACGCCTTGACAACCCCTTCCAACCAGTGATACGCCTTGACGCCCCCTCCCAAACCACTATCCAAAAGACATCGTCAAATCAAAACACGTTTTCCCGTTGGCCAAACAGTGAGATGATTTTAAAAGTTGTAAGACGCAGTTTTTAATCGATTTCAAACATCTGGCGCCAAAAAAATCTTTAACGTGGGCTGGTCACACATGCGGCACCGTCTGGTGAAACTACGTGTACAGTATGACACGGCAGCACTTGGACACGGTAGCACTTGGACACGGTATCACTTGGACACGGTAGCAGTGGGACACGGTAGCACTAGGAAATCGTAGCACTTTCTACGCCTCTGGGATTATACGCGACACATCTTTACTAAACACGAAATCATTATATTTCTATTTTGTGGATTTCGTTAAGTCGGTTATTTAACGCATGTGTGGTTTAATAATAATCAAATATTTTTTTTAAACAGGCCTTTGTACAAAGCTTTAGGAAGAAAAGAAAAAGATATTTCTAATTTTATTTGTGTACCTGCGAACGAAATTAAAAGACATAATCTTATTTCTTATATTCTTTAAAGTCTTAAACCATAATATTTTACAAGATAAAAATCAACACCTGAATTTCCATGGCGTTCGACCATAACGGTGCTGTGGTCGTGGTGTGCATATTTGTGTCGTTGTTGGTGTGCAAACATGAAGGAAAACCTATGGAGCAAGGTGAGTGGGTTAAGTGTTAACTGAGTAGTTAGGAGCGGGGCAAGAACAAAACTACAAATAATTTGTTGATAATGTATTTTATTTATTATTTTATTTTCATGTTACATGTATTTATATTAGTGGCTGGTGTTTAGTTAGTAGACAGGACTGTGCAGGGGCAGATTAAGACTGCACGGGGCCCCTGGCTGCCATTCAAACTGGGGCCCTATCCAGCCAGCGTCCCTTTAAATAAAATTATTGCTAGCAGCTAATATGAGACTGTAACTTGTAACTAAATAGTTCATCGGTTCCTTTAACATACTTTGTTTGTACTACGGGATCGGCCTTCCCAGCCAAAAAGATTATTCATGAAAAAATGGAATACGAAGAAATAACTGTTTGCGGTATCCAAATATTGAGTGTAAAAATACAATTTTAAAAAAAATATTTGTTCCCACGCCGGGAAACGATCGCGTGACCGTATGCACTACAGGCCGACTTTCTACCTCAAGACCACACGAGCCTGATAAACATTAAAATTTAAAAATATAAACAATAAACAATAATCTTTGATATTTTCTCTTAGTGAGCCTATAAAATCATGTTTTTAAAAATTAATTAATTTAATTTATGCTATTTTCAGGAATTCATGCAAACATGTGTCCATCTTTCTTATAAAATATACTAAATTTGGGGGCCCTTAAATCATCGGGGGCCCCTGGCTTTAGCCCGTTCAGCCGCCCTTAATCCGCCATAGTCCCATAGGGACTGTGACAAAAAAGAAGTTTGAAAATACAACATATAAAAAAATAATAACGAGTATATACTCGTTCTAAAGCCAACCTTTTTTTGGACAAAATCTAGGGGAAATGTTGGTCGGCTTAGGAGCGGGTCACAGGCACAGGTGATTTCTGCATGCATAATGACAATTGAATATCAATATCGGTGTTGTTATTGTAAACCATCAAAATCAAGGTCCTTGTCTACATTCTACAAGATTCGACTGCTCTACCAGAAGCTATAATATATTATTAAACACTGCACTTACCTTATTTAATCATTTTAATATTTTTTTGTGTGAATGTTTCAATAAATTGTTTAACAAATTTTGTTTTCAACAACGAATTTTAATGTACGCGCTGTCGCCACTGTTTACCAAAGATTTTTTTTAAAATCGATAACTCTTGCCTAACAAAGACACAAACACAAAGATAGGTAGTACAAAGTAAACAATCATAATTACCGATTTAGCTTGTAGTTTTTAAAAAAATGTGTACCATTTTGTTTAAGCTGTCCTATTATTTTTGGAGGGTCGGCTTGCGAGCGGGTTAGGGGCCGTCCATTAATGACGTCACGCACCTGGGGGGGGGTCACACTTTTGTGACGTTGCGTGACGAGGGGGAGGGAGGGGGGTTGAAGAAATGTGATGTCACATCAAAAGGGTAACTTTAAATAAAACTTCCACTGAAATATTTGGTCGCTTACAATTTATTTAATGACTTTCTTTCTTTCTTTTTTTTTAATCAGTGCTTCTCAATGTGCCGGTCGGTAGGCCATCAGACGCTGGTTGGCGTAAGCTATCAAGACACGAAAATTAAATCTAATTATAATCCTTAAGTTTGAGAATCCACAAGATAACACATGAAATTGTTACACTGCGTCGTTTGATGTTGACATCAAAGCATTTGTGATGTAACCGCAGCTCCGTTTGGTTCTCTCATACAGAATGGGACTGCGATAAAGCTTTTAAATAAAATACAAAATACACAAACACATTGTGCAATTAAAACAATAAACCGCAGGAGTCGTCGAAGATTTTGCCCGCTACCCCAAAATATACACGTTTATGTGTGCGTTACCCCCCCCCCTACGCCCAGACTCGATGTCCTGCTCACATGACTCGGGGATTTGGGGGAGCGTTGTTAGTCGCCCCCCTCCCCCCGAAAATTCTACTGATGAGTTTTACAAGCATGATAAGTGTCTAAAAATGATCTCAATAGGATTATGTGTAGAAATTTTAAGTCAAAACGACACGGAATATCCTTTTTCTTTAATCTATTTGATAGAATTAAAATCATTTTAAGTTTGATATAAATGTTCGATTGGTTTTTGGTCAAACGCCCCTGGCCATTCTAGACTTCTAGATATAATGATAAATGAGCCCATTTAAAATTAGTCAAGTATTCATTAACTTTATTGAATACATCAAATTCTTGACATCGCAATTCGAGAATAGCACAAAACAACTTATCTTCTTAGCTCAGTTTTTAAGGCATTAATCATATATATATATATATATATATATATATATATATATATATATATATATATATATATATATATATATATATATATATATATATTTACCCTCAATTATGTATGATTGACTCACTTTGGCCTAACACTAAGGGACATCACTCTGATTTTTTAAAAATTGAAAATATAGACTTAAAAATCATTAACATTTTGGTTTCCAGATTAACATAAAACACACTCCACAATATTATTAATTGAACAATTTCATGCGGACGTTCGAAAAGAGTTATTTTTTGGTGCAGTAATTTAGTGCGCTGCTTTCTAAATTATCTCGCCGTAAAAAGATATTATATTGCGTCATTGTTTTAGCTCATATTTTAATTTTGGAAAAGGGGACGATGTAAAAAGAGGATTTGAGGATTGTTAATAATAAAATACTTTGTGTACATGTCAGGAAGTTTAATATTTCGTATTTATCAAACAAGGATAAGTTACTTGGGCTTTGACAACAATAAAAGTGGGCTCCGTAGGTGCCCTATAGCCCCTATTATAAAATACTTTGTGTACATTTCAGAAAATTTAATATTACTTATTTATCATACAAGGACAAGTCAGTTGGGCTTTTGAAAAAGGTGGGCGCCTTAGGCGCCCTAAAAAAAGCGGGCGCCGTAGGCGCCACGGCGCCGCAGCACAACCTAGTTTTAAATACCACAGAAAGGATACGTGATACAGACAAGTCATGTGGACTAAGATTATTGTCACTCGTGTCAATATAAATGAAAGTAGGGTAGGTTTAGATGTCTTCGTATAATACGTAGGTAAGAAATCTACATAGTTGTTAAATTTTTTTAAAAAATGCATTTTCTGGAAGGAACCGGTTCAATAATGGACATATGTTCAAAGAGTACACGTACACTATACACGTTTATCTAGAGGATTGTAGTGGATTTTATATGTCCCAAATGGGTCTGCATTACCCCCAAAAATTCCCTTTTTGACCCCAGATGAGGTTATTTACCTCTGTTCGCCGACCTCTTTCTTACGGGATGCAGTCAGTCAATTGAGGGATTTTTAAACAAATACATTTTAAAAATGTTATTTTAAAATATTTTTTTTTCTAAACAAAGACGTTAACCGTGATGATTAATAGTCAATGTTTAATTTGTATTCATTAAAATAAAATATAAGTTAAGGATGTTAACACAGTTCGTTTTCTGAAGGCCGGTTAGACGTTTATAGCTTCACGCGGGATACGATATTACAATGTAGATCTTCACTAAATAAATAATAAATACTTAAATGACAATAAAAGTGATTTGAAACATACTTATTTTCAAATAGAGAATAAACTTTTTTTTTGAGGGGGGGGGGTCACAGATTTGTGACGTACATTTAAGGGGGGGGGTCTAAGTTTTTGTGACGACGCGTGACGAGGGGGTAAAAAATCGTCCAAAATCGCGTGACGTCATTTATGGACGGCCCCTTATACACTTTTAATAGTTTTCTCTTACAAAAGTGTGTGTGTGGGGGGGGGCGGGTCGGCTTACGAACGAACAGGCTATAGAACGAGTATATACGGTAAGTGCCAAGCAGGGGTTTTTTAAAAAAAAGGAGATCTTGGCGCCCCATGATTTGTGAAGTACATGGGATTTTATCATTTAATACACTGTCATTTAGATTATACACCAAGATGCGGTTTCTGAACACTTGACGCTGACAATGAGGTGAAAGACCCCATCTCCCTGTTCTTACCACGGCCCTATTTTAGGGTGTTGTATGCTCATTATGTTGGCAGTGTTAGACCCGAGATTTGGGCATACTGGACAGTTGCCAAAGGGTTAACTACTATTGAGAGACCGTATCGCACCACTAGGTATCATGTTTACTAGGCGTCAAATCTCATACGATATTGTGAGGAACAACACACTGAATGGAAATTAAAATCAACAAATAAATAAATGGAACAAAGATTATAAAATGAAATTACTTATTAGAAACATGTAAAAAGAAAGAAAAATCAGCAATTTAGTAAACACAGTGTGGACAATGGGATGTGACTAGCATATATTCAGCTGCCTCAATACAAACGTGAAGAAGGTTGTCTACTAAATGCACAGTAACGGTTCTCAAAGTGGGGTCCGCGGTCCCCAAGGAAACCGTGAATTAGTCTTGGTAGGAGCGCGAAGGACGCCCGAATCTGGCAATATATCTACTATGGGAAGGACGTCCGAATCTGGCAATGTATCTACTATGGGAAGGACGTCCGAATCTGGCAATGTCTATACTATGGGAAGGACGTCTGAATCTGGCAATGTATCTACTATGGGAAGGACGTCAGAATCTGGCAATGTATCTACTATGGGAAGGACGTCAGAATCTGGCAATGTATCTACTATGGGAAGGACGTCAGAATCTGTAAATGTATCTACTATGGGAAGGACGTCAGAATCTGGCAATGTATCTACTATGGGAAGGACGTCAGAATCTGTAAATGTATCAACTATGGGAAGGACGTCCTAATCTATGGCAATGTATCAACTATGGGAAGGACGTCCTAATCTGGCAATATATCAACTATGGGAAGGACGTCCTAATCTGGCAATGTATCTACTATGGGAAGGACGTCCGAATCTGTAAATGTATCAACTATGGGAAGGACGTCCTAATCTATGGCAATGTATCAACTATGGGAAGGACGTCCTAATCTGGCAATATATCAACTATGGGAAGGACGTCCTAATCTGGCAATGTATCAACTATGGGAAGGACGTCCTAATCTGGCAATGTGTCAACTATGGGAAGGACGTCCTAATCTGGCAATGTATCTACTATGGGAAGGACGTCCTAATCTGTAAATGTATCTACTATGGGAAGGACGTCCGAATCTTTAAATGTATCTACTATGGGAAGGACGTCATAATCTGTAAATTTATCTACTATGGGAAGGACGTCCTAATCTGTAAATGTATCTAATATGGGAAGGACGTCCTAATCTGTAAATGTATCTACTATGGGAAGGACGTCCTAATCTGGCAATGTCTATACTATGTGAAGGACGTCCGAATCTGTAAATGTATCTACTATGGGAAGGACGTCCTAATCTGGCAATGTATCTACTCTGGGAAGGATGTCTGAATCTGGCAATGTATCTACTATGGGAAGGACGTCCGAATCTGTAAATGTATCTACTATGGGAAGGACGTCCTAATCTGGCAATGTATCTACTATGGGAAGGACGTCCCCATACCATGAAAGGCCATCGCACGCCTGTGGTAGTCCTCTAATTCTTCAGATTTTAAACGAAAAGCGAAATTAATGAAGAGCTGAAACATGAGGAAGAACGCGCTGGAATTTTTCTATTTTGGCTTTAGATCTTTAACTGAGCGTTTACAGTGGAACTTTGCTGGCAGATGAGAAGTTAACACAAAAACATAATTTTTTTTTAATTTTTAAAAAAAAATTATTTACAATTTTTTTTTGTAGGCCACTGGAAATGAATGTGACAGAGGATTTTCTTATAAAATCTTATTTAACTTATGCACGTTTTATTCCTTCGAACTGGTTACTGTATAATGTTTCTTTAAATAAGAAAATAAAACCAAAATCCTACCTCACTTTTGTGAGACCTGTACTAGAATATGAATCTTCTGTATGGGACCCATCCACCAAAGAAAACTTTGATAAACTAGAACAAATCCAAAAAAAAACAACAGCTGCCAGATTCATTACTGGAGAATATTCAAAACTGACAAGAATAACACCATAACTTAAATCATTAAACGTTGAAACACTAGAGGATAGAAGAACCAAGAGCAAAGTAGTAATCATACATAAAGCAATTAATTCTAATTTAGAAATACAACACAAAGATAACTTAATACAACCCTCAGATAGACATAAAGATAAAAACACCTTTCTTATTCCGTATGCAAGAACAAACACATACAAGTTTTCCTTCTTCCCGTCCGGAATTCGGGCGTGGAATGGGTTGCCTGAAGAATCCAGGAAAACCAACACTTTATCAACAATTAAATCTCTAATGAAAATGCAGGACTAAACACAAATCATAGATAAGCGTAGGACGCAATAATCTTCTGTATAGAAGGAGCGTCTGTAAGAGATAAGATAATATAATTTAATCATAGGCTACCGGACTTATGGATAGATCAAGACCAAACTTAGTACATATAAACATGATAACACTTATAAAAATTCTATATAGACTTGAACTCAATATGCCCACTCCTTGTTCAGGGTACAATATGCATGTTTTTCTTTAAAAAAAATTATATCCCTTTTTCACCTGTTTTTAATCATAATAATAAAAACTTAAATTTTGAATCTTAAATTTAACTTGACAAATAAAAAAATAAAAAATGTAATATCCAGCACCTAATAATGCAAAAAAGATGGTCGGGAAATAGAGAAAAAAACAACGTGGCGGGTGATAGAATCTTGTAACATAAATAATACTAGGTTGTGCTGCGTTACCGTGGCGGCTGCGGCGCCCACATTTTTAGGGCGCCTACGGCGCCCACCTTTTTCAAAAGCCCAACTAACTTGTCCTTGTATGATTGATAAATACGTAATATTAAACTTCCTTAAATGTACACAAAGTATTTTATAATAGGGGTTGTAGGGCGCCTACGGCGCCCACTTGTTTTTTGGTCAAAAGCCCAAGTAACTTATCCTTGTATGATAAATACTAAATATTCCTGAAATGTACACAAAGTATTTACCGTATGTACTCGTTCGCAAGCCGACCTTTTTGGGACAAAATCTAGGGGGAAAAGTGTCGGCTTATGAGCGGGTCATAGGTGATTTCTGCATGGATATTGAATATCGGTGTTGTTATTGTAGATTATCAATGTCCTTTTCTACATTCTACAAGATTCGACTGCTCTATGAGAAGCTATAATATATTATTAAAATCAGCACTTCCCTTATTTAATCATTTTATTTACTTTTGTGAACGTTTTAATAAATTGTTTTACAAAATTTGTTTTCAACAACGACCTTTAATGTACGCGCTTTTGTCACTGTTTACCAAATATTTTTATTTTAAATACCGGTAATTCTTGCTTAACAAAGAGCAGAAAGACAAAGATAGGCAGTACAAATTACAAAGCAAACAATCATAATGACCGATTTAGCTTGTAGTTTAAAAAAAAATATGTACCATTTTTTAAAGCTGCCCTATTATTTTTGGGGGGTCAGCTTGCGATCGGCTTATACACTTGTAATACTTTTCCCTTCCAAAAGTGTCGGCTTATGAACAAACGGGCTATAGAACGAGTATATACGGTATATATTTTTTTACAGTGCTAATCACCACACGATTTTTAAACTAATTTTAGAAAGCAGCGCAACAAATTACTGCACCAAAAAATAACTCTTTTAGTCAGTCAGCACTATTTACAACGGAAATGCTGACGTCAAAGGTTCGTGCGTTGTTTGGTTAATGTTAATCTGGAAACCAAAATGATTATGATTTTTAAGTCTATATTTTCAATTTAAAAAACAAACGCAGAGAGATGTCCTTTAGCGTTAGGCCATAGTGAGTCAGAGATAATTTAGGGTATATATATGTATGATGATAATAGCCCAAGTCAATCATTGGATGTATGTGTAACGCTATGACGTCATTTTTTGAGCTTATATTTCAATACAAGGTGTGTATTGGAAGGCGCGCAAAAAGGTGTGCAAAATAATTATATTATAAACTAAAGACGCGTTAAAAAAAAATTATATTACGTCATTGTCGCGGTGGTCGTGTGGCAGCGCACTTGACTGTCGTACCGATGGTCACGGGTTCGAATCCGTGTGAAGGCAAGGGTTTGTTCCCGGGGCCTAGGGCGTCCCTGAGTCACCCCGCTCCGAATGGGTACCTAACACTTGTAGTGTTAGGCGGCTGGGTAATGCGTGGAACCCACAAAGCCGTGGCCTGTGATTGCTGCATCACTTGCCAACAGATCATCTGTCATGGTCTGTGGAC
Organism: Ampullaceana balthica; assembly: GCA_944989445.1. Lineage (NCBI taxonomy): Eukaryota > Metazoa > Mollusca > Gastropoda > Lymnaeidae > Ampullaceana > Ampullaceana balthica. The sequence continues at coordinate 996,530 of CALYLW010000075.1, read as the reverse complement.
GCAACTATCTGCTGCATAGAAGGAGCGTCTGTATAGATAAGATAAGATGTTTTAGCATATACTTCAATTTTGGAAAAGGGAACGACTTAAAATATGATTTGAGGATTTATAATTATACAATACTTTGTGTACATTTCAGTAAGTTTAATATTTCGTATTTATCAAACAAGGATAAGTTAGTTGGACTTTTGAAAAAAGTGGGTGCCTTAGGCGCCCTAAAAACAGTGGGCGCCCTAGGCGCCACGGCGCCCCAGCGCAACCTAGTAATATAATAAAAGCCCAAGTCATTGACTCCGCAACGTTGAGGGACATAGTAAAACGGCCCATAGCAGTTAAAAAAGAAAGGTATCCTTTTGGTTTCGAGATTAACAGAGCGTGTGGTGTTTCTCGCCTTAAAATATTATATGACGTCAATAACCCAAACAATTATAAAAGACTTTGTGCACATTTCAGGAAGTTTAATATTTCGTATATATCAAACATGGATAAGTAAACTATTTATGAAAATAGTCTTAGTTTATTTTGAATGGGGATTTTTTTATTTTTTTTTGGGGGGGCGGTTCTGTATTGTTGTGATTATGGATGAATTAGCCTTTAATTATTTAAATACTTTTAGCGTGTGAAACACCATATGTGTTTTATTCCAAATACCAGTCCTTGCTAAGCCGGCTCTATAGCTATGAGTATGAGTGATTTTGTTACGCATGTTTCTAAATTCATTTGTACCTTATTGAGTTTTTATTTTACTTCCCCGGTGCTCTTTATTGTACGTAAAATTGTCTCAATATTATATAATTAAATTGTTAAATGTATTTAAACTATAAGTTGGATTCGCAAGAGTAAATTCAGGGCAAAATTTTATATTTAACAACCAGAAAACCTAACTTAAATCATCGCACACAGATAGATACTTAACAAACAATAATTGATATATTATATTAACCTTCTTAATAGAACGCATAAGGCAGAACACTTCCGCTGCAAAGCGCGGGTATATTTCTAGTAATACATAAACCAATTAATTCTAATTTATAAATACAACACAAAGATAAATAAATACAACCCTCAGATAGACATAATAGGATAAAATCACCTTCCTTATTCCATATGTAAGAACAAGCACATGCAAATTCTTGTTTTTCCCGTCCGGAATTCGGGCGTGGAATGGGAACCCAGGGAAACCAACACTTTATCAACATTTAAAACTCTAACAATAAATAAGAATGTAGGACTAGACACAAACCATAGATAAGCATGGGACGCCATAATCTTCTGTATAGAAGGGGCGTCTGTAACAGATAAGATAAAATAAGATAAACAGAAAAATCCGGAATATTTTATATCTCTACATTGATGTTTCATAACCAGAAAACGCCGCTCAAAATGTCGCACACATGGAAATCAAACAAGACACGCCCAGAGTTGAGGGCGACACTACCACACAACCATCACCTAACGATGGTGTTGACCAAGGCAAGCAGCAAGCGAGTGTCCCCGAGGGCGGAGTACGAGATAAAACAAAAGAAACGGAAGCAGCTGAGGCAGTAAGAAAACAAGAGGAGCTGGACTGGGGTGCGCAGGGGTGGAACGACCACAGACCACCAGCACAGCAGCAGCAGCAAGCTCAACCAGCACCACAGCAGCAACAACAGCAACCTCAACCACCGCCACAGCAGCAACAACAGCAAGCTCAACCGCCAGCACAAAAAGAAGGACAGCAAAAAGAAGCAGAAACTCAGCAAGGTATTTGGCACCACCCTCTCACCCTCCTAATAACTCACGTACCTACCCCACCCCCTCCTCAACGTTCATACTTTCTCACTATTGCCACCCCTCACCATTTCTAATTCCTATTCTTCCTACTCCTCTCCATTGTTATATCTTCACCTTTCCTCCTCCTACGAGGTTAACATGCCTAAACTCTCACACTTTTTAAAAAAAAAGTCCCATAACCTCTTTTTGAGGTCGTAGGGGGTTCTAATGTTACCATTACAACATTCTCAGGCTTGGTAGACCCTGGCGGCGCCCATCCCTCTCCAGGTCATTCATCGACAATTTGTATAGTCACTTTACCGTGGGCTCTCTCACGCCACTCAGCTTGTGAGGCGGGCGCACGTATGACGTCGCTATCCAGCCGCCTCCCTCACTTCCTTCGTCGACGTATTACAATCATGTTTGCTATTTTACTGCATTATTATTTCCTTTTAACTGTATACGTTATAGTTAAACAAGAAACAAAAACAAAAAGAGAATTTTAACGTGTTTTACTTGTTCCCAATTTGCTACAACACAAAACCTACACTGCGATTCAAAACCTGCATTGTGCCCCAAAACATGCATTGTGCCCCAAAACCTGCATTGTGCCCCAAAACCTGCATTGTGCCCCAGCACCTTTACCACTGCCAATGGCATTTAATTGCTTAAATTGTTTTTGTAGCAACCGTCTAGATCTATTTACACGCTTGGATATTTGACCCCATTATTACAGTAGATAACCCTTGCTATCATCACGTGTCTTCATTTGTTTGTTTTTGGTTGTTCCCCTTTTCTCAATTAATCCTAATAACAGTAATCACGTGTGTATCTGACACGTAAGTTGACAGAGAGAGAGAGAGAGAGAGAGAGAGAGAGAGAGAGAGAGAGAGAGAGAGAGAGAGAGAGAGAGAGAGAGAGAGAGGGGGAGAGAGAGACATAGAAAGGAACAGAAAGAAGCATGTTGCAGTTTCCCTCAAAGAGGCCGTCCATAAATGACGTCACGCACCTAGGGACTAGGGGGTGTAACATCTCTGTGATGTTTTACTTATTAATATTAAATTTTTATTAATATATCTTGTAGGCATTCTCTCAATACATAACCTTGCATACGATAATCCTCTGAAAAAATTGTTTCAATAAAACAAATTTAATATCTACACTATGCACAGTACACATATAATTTGAGGTTATACAACGGGGAGTCCTCAAACACACGTCCGCCATTTACACCAGAATTCTGACAACTCCTCTTCCCGCGCTTTCAGTCACGTGACCTCTCCGTCATCCAACTCGTGATTCACACGTGAAATACGGGTCCACACATTTGTGACGATGTGTGACGAAATGGGGGGTGTGTTTGAGAAATGTGAAGTCACATAATAACTCGAAACTTGAAATAAAAGTTGCTGATAAATATTTGATTTCTTACAATTTATTTAATGACGTATTACATGATCTCACGCGTGTTAAGATATTAGAGTGCAACCTTACATTAAATACATACTTAAATGACAAAAAATGATTTTCAAACATGCTCTTTTTCAATTAGAAAATACAGATTTTATGGGGGGGGGCGCTTTGTGACGTCATATTAGAGGGGGTCTAAGTTTTTGTGACGACGCGTGACTAGGGGGGAGGAGGAGTTAAAAATTGGCCCAAATCGCGTGACGTCATTTATGGACGGCCCCCAAAGCTATCATTTCCAATTTTAAAAAAATATACAAAAACACTTTTTAAAAACTAGTCTTATATTTAAAAAAATGCACTAAAAAGTAGAAAATAGATTTAAAATTTGAAATTTACAGCCAGAAGACACCTTTAGTTCCAAATTTATGAAAATGTAAAAGTTTAAAATGAGACAGGAGCGTTAAATCGTAGGTGAAATCGATTATCTCGTTGTTCGCCATGACTATAAGACTAGGGTGCTTGCTAGCATAGATATTGATAGACTAAGTTTAAACTGAGCACCCTATTACTCTGACTCAGAGTGACTGATAACTGAAGTGTTCAATGACGAAGGAAGTTATGGGTATCATGGGTACAGGGGCGTAACAACTGCTTGGAATTGGGGCAGTTGCCAAGGGCGCTGGCCTGCGCCAGTTAAAAAAGGGCACCGTTAAATCTCTCATTTTAATTTTTTTTAAATAATATCAAAGGCGCCAAAAATAAATTAGCCAAGGGCGTCAAAAGCCAATTTATGCCACTGCATGGGTACGTAATCATTTTTGTTAAATTTCTACATAGTTAAGTACATGTATGTTAATTTGTTTACCTTCCTCATTACCTCGTTGTTCATATATTAGCAAACATTGAGGGCCAGGCCGACGCCGGAGTCATCAACCCTGAGGAAATCATGCACGGAGATGGCGTCCATGGCCACGAACACGGCGGCACGGATGTCCATGGAGAGAAACCTGTAGACCCCGTAGCAGCACAGGAAGAAGCCATGCGGCATGCCGATGCCAAGCACCAAGCCGAGGGGGCGGAGCTGAATAACCTCCAACCCCACATTCAACCAAACGTTCACGACGGAGCCGCCCGGAACGCGGCGGAGTTTTTGAAAAGCCAGCAGTACGGCCCTACAGACATCGAGGAGATCGCGCACGGCGGTCACCATGTCCATGGGGATGACCATGACCCCGGGAAGAATAAAGTTCAAGGCGGTGACGTGGAGAGCGTTGCGCATGGGCAAGGAGGTGTGCACGAAGATCACGGGAATGACCGAAATGAAAGAGTGAGTCATTGATTGTGTGTGTGCGTGTAAAGACATATACACGTATATTCTCAGAGGCGTCACTACATATGCGGTGAGGGGGGTGTGGACCTCACCGGATGACAACGTCACAGTGTAAAAGTCTGTATGTTCCCGTTATTTGGCACTGGGGGGCTCGCAGGAGGTCTATGGGGTAAGTCGTGAGGGGGTGAAACCATGAGCTACCGCACTGGTTGACACCAACCCTAGTGACGCCTCTGTATACTCCATTTTATGTGTGAAAGATGCATATATGTTTTATTTGTTTTTATCAAGCTATCCTGATGCTGCTGCATCTTTATAAAGTAAATAATGTCATTAAATATTTTAAACATTTTTTGGCGTGAATCTCAAACGTGATACTAATCTCACGAGAAAAAATTATTTCTCAGCAACACTTAACAGTTGACCCCGAGGAAATGATGCATGGCGGGACGGGAGAATCTCATGACCACAGTGCGCATGCTCAACCAGGTGAGTCTTGGCTGACATTAGTTACAGTTCTGTTCATATTGGGTTCTTTGGTGAAACTTAGCTGACGTTAGTTACAGTTCTGTTCATGTTGGGTACTTTGGTGAGTCTTTGCTGACATTTGTTACAGTTCTGTTCATATTGGGTACTTTGGTGAGACTTTGTTGACATTTGTTACAGTTCTGTTCATATTGGGTACTTTGGCGAGACTTTGATGACATTAGTTACAGTTCTGTTCATATTGGGTACTTTGGTGAGACTTTGATGACATTAGTTACAGTTCTGTTCATGTTTGGTACTTTGGGGAGACTTTGTTGACATTAGTTACAGTTCTGTTAATTTTGAGTACTTAGGGGAGACTTTGTTGACATTAGTTACAGTTCTGTTCATATTGGGTACTTAGGTGAGACTTTGATGACATTAGTTACAGTTCTGTTCATGTTTGGTACTTTGGGGAGACTTTGTTGACATTAGTTACAGTTCTGTTCATATTCGGTACTTTGGGGAGACTTTGATGACATTAGTTACAGTTCTGTTCATATTGGGTACTTAGGTGAGACTTCATGACAAAATTTTTGTTCACGTTGAACGCACTGGTATAACAAGGACAGCGCGGCAGACTTATGTTAGCTTGTTGCCCTCTCATCGTTTATAAATACATTTTTCTGGGTCATAAGACGAATACATTTGACCCACTCCTTCAGGCGAGGACAAAACGTGTCTCCACCCAAAGCTTTTAACTACAGGATCTCGATCCCGTGTCAACATAAAACCAAACATATTGCACTCTGACTTTCTGTCTAATCTTATCTAATCCCATGTAGTATTATCTAAGCTTGAAATGACTATCTTAAAGCATTGGCTCATACCCGAGCGACCTGTTCCGTCTGCTTGGCATTGCCATACAACATTTTCTGAGCGTAGGACTCACTTACCGCCCTATCTCCGCCCCCACCCCCACCCCCCCAGCTAGGCCCGGCGCGGGACGCGAAGTCAACAGGTGCGCTATTGCTGGGGTGGGGGGTGGGGCTAGGCTGCAATACCAGCAGTTCGAGTCCCTGCTGTCATCTTTACCCTGTTGAAGTATGAGTCTTTTGGGTAATGCTTCATTCTCATTCTAGTGTTTGGGATTCAACTTCCACCATTGGTCTGTTCAAATTTATAACTATAACCTAGCTCTGCATGACCCATAAATCCATAGATCCTTTGTGCCCCATCTCAATCATTTTTATTCTTTCTATTGCCCCATCTTCACTTTGACAACATTTGGTGTGCCTTACTACTTACTTCCACAGTTTATATGAACCCCATCATGATTCTACTTGTTTTCTTATTGGGGCTGTGCTCTCCAACATGAATATTGATTACTTTTCTTGTTCTCGTTGATTTAGAAAAGCAGCCACAGCCTGGTGGTGCCGCCCCTGAAGACGAGATGCTGAAAACAAATATTGTACAACAGCCAAAAGTAAAGGTGTGTTAAAAAAAATATTATATTTTTCCTGGCCATAAAAAATGCCCTCTATTTATTGTTAGTTTTCACCAAGTTTATAACTGGGCCTTCTTCGGTTATTACAGAAAAGAGTTTATATAATTATTGTATAGAAAGAACTAATTTAAAGATTTAATTATTGTATAGAAAGAATTAATTAAAGATTGAATACATCGAGAGCGCTGCATTATTGGCAGGAGGTGAAAAACCTTGGACCAACATACGAGACGGCGGTCCACGGGGAGGAACACGTTCACGACCAGGACCCGAACTACAGGCCAAAGAACATCATCACTTACAAGGACATCATTGATTTAGGACTTACGGAGGAGCAGCTCAAAGGTCACTTAATTAGAACTTGTCACAAATCAACATGTTCTCACCGAACATTCTTGTCAAAAATCAACATTTCTTCACATACAATTTTTGTCACAAATCAACATGTCCTCACCTAACATTCTTGTCACAATCAACATTTCCTGACCTAACATTCTTGTCACAATCAACATTTCCTGACCTAACATTCTTGTCACAATCGACATTTCCTCACCTAACATTCTTGTCACAATCAACATTTCCTCACCTAACATTCTTGTCACAATCAACATTTCATCACCTAACATTCTTGTCACAATCAACATTTCCTCACCTAACATTCTTGTCACAATCAACATTTCCTCACCTAACATTCTTGTCACAATCAACATTTCATCACCTAACATTCTTGTCACAATCAACATTTCCTCACCTAACATTCTTGTCACAATCAACATTTTCTGACCTAACATTCTTGTCACAATCAACATTTCCTGACCTAACATTCTTGTCACAATCAACATTTCCTCACCTAACATTCTTGTCACAATCAACATTTCCTCACCTAACATTTTTGTGTTTCAAACATATATCAATGTTTACAGACTTGTGTTTACTTTAATATCCTCAATTAACCAGTGCGTATTTTACCTGCCTCTCATAAAATAACCCGCGTTTTGTACCTGTGTTTCTTACCTGCATCTCATAAACCAACTTTTATTTTTACCTATATGTCTTCCCTACCTATCATAAATACACATTTTTAACTTGTGTCAATAGTCGTACCCGCCTATCATATAAATTAACCTTTGCGCCTTACCTGCTTATCACAAAAACAACCTTTAATCACCTGTGTGTCTTAACCTGTCTCTCCTGAATTAACCTAACTTACCTGTGTGTGTCTTACCATCCTCCAGGCATTGACTTGAACAAGGTGTTGGAACAGGAGCAGAGAGAGTTTGACAACTGGCAACAACAGGAGCTGGGGAATGACCCGAAGGACCCCGCCTACTGGAACGAGGTGCGGCAAGTTTTTTCTCGTAGTAACTCTCCGTTCTCTGCAGCAACTTCTTTTCTGACTCCGGCCTTTCCCATCTTACTAAACTTCTCTCTGTCTACTCACCCACTCGTCAGCTACGCCCTTCTGCAGACACACGTATTCCCTCTGTTCCTAGGACACGCACTAAAACATTTGGCAAAAGGTCTTTCTCTTTTTGTGCGCCAAACAATTGAGTTCTCTGACATTACACATTCGCAGTATTCCTACTACTGAAACCTTGTCCATTGACCAGGGCCGGACTTAGGCTTTGAACTACTCCGTGCAAAAGTGAAAATTGCGCTCCTATGTAATTACAAGTTAAATATTCTTTAAAAATGTATGGGGTCGTCCATAAATGACATTACGCAGCTGGGGGGAGGGGGTGTCACACAACGTGTGACGAGGGGGGGGGGTGTTAAAGAAATGTGACGTCGCATCAAAACGCGGCACTTTAAATAAAATTTCCTCTTAAATATTTGATTGCTTGCAATTTATTTAATGACGTTTTCAATGGCTTCACATGTGTTACAATATTACAGTGCAGCCTTACACTAAATACATATTTCAATGACAAAAAAGTGATCTGAAACGTGCTAATTTTCAATTAGAAAATACGGCTTTTAGGTCAAAGCTTTTGTGACGAAGTGTGACGAGGGGGGAGGGTTAAAATCGGCCAAAATCGCGTGACGTCATTTATGGACGGCCCTTACATGAATATCTTATTATTACACGCTTTTATTTAAGTCACACTGTTTGTATTTTGTATCCATTCATCCTTCCTTCAAATCTTGTAACGTAAAATTAGACCACTTCTGATGGTCTTAGAGATCTCAAAATTTAACCACATATAGATCGTGGATGACAATGCATTGTATCAAAATTTCAGAACGATCGAATGTACCGTAATTAAATTAATGCACTTTTAGTTTTTAGTTTTTGTCTATATAAAATATTATCACTCGCGTCAATGAACCATGCCTCAATTCGCCCTAGAGGGATACAATTATTATAACTTTAAAAAGAACTCTCAACATCAAGTCTTGCTGGCCGAAATATAAGCGTGATCGATTGCCGACAGGGGGTTACGAGGTTCAATTTTCAGTTAGGGAAAATGTGTTTTTTTTTGTATTATACATAAATTTGTAATGAATAATCTTTCTTTTTACCACTATCACATTTAAGTTATTGACAATGGAGTTTAACTAATTAAATTGAATTGATAAGGTCGAAAAATCAATTTTAAAAAATGTTGATACTAAAAAGGAGAAAATAAAATAATGTAAAAAAAATCTTTTTTAAAAGGGACACGCTTTTATTTACATATAGAAAGTGCACTAAAAAGAAGAAAATAAAAATTTATTTTCTATGAAAACCGGTGAAATCGGTGAACCTATCTACTGCACATAAAAGCGTGGGGCGTTCATTACAACTCTCTATCGTGTACAAGGCTGCGAAACATACAAACAAAGTTGTATGAATATTAATAAACAGTAAAAGTTTCACAACTTTGATTATATAAATGCTACTATCCCATTAATTAGACATTAATGACATATTTATCTATATATAAGAGAATAGTTGCAATGAGAAATGATTTGTGATGGGCGCCCCACGCTTTTTATGTGCAGTAGATAGGTTCACCGATTTCACCGGTTTTCATAGAAAATTTTTATTTTCTTCTTTTTAGTGCACTTTCTATATGTAAATAAAAGCGTGTCCTTTTTAAAAAAGATTTTTTTTTACATCTTATCTTATCTGTTTACAGACGCTCCTTCTATACAGAAGATTATTGCGTCCTACGCTTATCTATGGTTTGTGTTTAGTCCTGCATTTTTATTAGAGATTTAAATGTTGATAAAGTGTTGGTTTTCCTGGATTCTTCAGGCAACCCATTCCACGCCCGAATTCCGGACGGGAAGAAGGAAAACTTGTATGTGTTTGTTCTTGCATACGGAATAAGAAAGGTGTTTTTATCCTTATGTCTATCTGAGGGTTGTATTAAGTTATCTTTGTGTTGTATTTCTAAATTAGAATTAATTGCTTTATGTATGATTACTACTTTGCTCTTGGTTCTTCTATCCTCTAGTGTTTCAAGGTTTAATGATTTAACTAATGGTGTTACTCTTGTCAGTTTCGAATATTCTCCAGTAATGAATCTGGCAGCTCTTTTTTGAATTTGTTCTAGTTTATCAAAGTTTTCTTTGGTGGATGGGCCCCATACAGAATATGCATATTCTAGTGCAGGTCTCACCAAAGTGAGGTAGCATTTTAGTTTTATATCTCTATTACATTTGTTAAAGTTCCTTTTTATAAAGCCTAAGGTTTTTAACATTATTTTATCTTATCTGTTACACACGCTCCTTCTATACAGAAGATTATTGAAGGATACGGCTCTTTTATATTTTTAAGTGAACATCCAAAAACAAATCAGTAATTATCACAAATACTTGTATGTAATTACATTTTTACTAAAAAGGCTTCATTGAAAACAAGTAATAAAAACTCGAATGAGTATTTAAACGCAATTTCCAACAAAATAATTTCCGATTTTTTTTTAATTCACGGGAAATCATTCTGCAAATTTTGCTTTTTATAATATAATAGCTATGAATTGTCTATTATTTAAAAGGATAATTTTATACGCTATTTCTACTATTTTTTAAAAAGGATTTATGGCCTCATATTTAGGACTTGTTTCATAGATTCATTTTTCGGATCGCTCCTCCCAGTGGCGGATTCAGCTATAGGGCAGGGGGGGCGGCTTGCCCCCCCCGCGCCCCTGTTGGGTATAAAATGGCGCCCCCCTAAAGACGCCCTCGATGAACACCAAAAAGGTGTCACTAGAGCAGAAAAAAATATTTCTAAACACGAAACTTGTAATCAACACCAAACTGCTTGCTAAATATTGTATATCAAATGATGAAACGGTAATATCTGGTTTAAATCAATCACTCGCATCTGAATTATCGGCGACAATTGATAATGTAGTTAAGTCTGCACAATTATTTTCTTTAATTATTGAATCAACCATTGATATATCTAGAATTGATCAGATGTCAGTTTCTTTACATTCAGTTTTAAAATCAGGACATGTTGTGGAAAGATTTATAGGCTTTTATACTTTGGTAAACAGCGGCTGGATAACGAATAGTGCGCTAGTCTCACAAGCTGAGGGGCGTGGCATCTAGCCCACGTTAAAGCCACAATAAAAATAAATAAAGGTAAAAAAAGATTTTCAAAAACCACGTTTTTATAAGTGTACTAAAAAGAAGAAAATAAATTAAAACTTATAAATTCAAGTTCATGTACTTTGATTTAATATGACTAAAAACTTGGGGCGGGTTTTTGGTATAAAAGTTAAAGAGAGATCTATAAGTGAGAGAATGAGTGAAATGCATATGTAAAACCTCATAAGCGCCCTCGTAAATAAAAAATGCTCCCGCATTTGCTGAGAAGATTTTAACGGAAATAAAAATGTGAAACATTGATTTCACACTCTGTCGAGGACAGGCATACTCTGGAATTAAGAGTGGCCTTTAAACTCAGATAAAGAAACTTTCACCCAATTATTGTGCCCATGTTTTGAATTTGGTTACTATCGAGGCAATGTCTGTAAACAGTGGTATACAGTTGTTTTTTGGCGCAGATTTAAGGTTGTATGCATTCCTTACGTCTAGTTTACCACGTCTACATACTCTTAAAGAATAAAAGAAATCTCAATATGAATCAACAGTAGATACTCTGAAACGAATTTCTGATACAAGATGTGCAAGCCGTAAGTATGCAGTTCATGCAGTTGTTGGATCATTCTCTGCTATTCTAGCCACACTTGATTCAGGGGAATCAACAGAATAGAAAGGAAGTGTCAGAGCAGAAGCTATGGGACTATCTGTTTTAATAACAAAATATTCTTTTGTTTTTCTGATGCTATTTGTACAAAAGTTATCTTCATGTTATCAAACTACTTGCAACGCCTTTGCAAAACAGTTGATCGAAGTTGGAAAAAATAAGTTTGTTTAATATGAGAAGCGATGACGCTTTTGAAATGCTGAATGTAGATGTCAAATAATTTATTAACGAAAATGGTTCAAAACTATGTAGATGTTAAAACAGAATTTAAAGAAAATTGAATTGCAAAAAAGTAAAGTATGGCAGGCAAACTTAGCAGAGATAAAATGGCTGATGATCCAACTACACGCTTTAAATCTGAAACGTACTTCACTATCATGGATAAACTTGTAACACAAATAGATGATCGATATAATGACTTTCGGAGCACAGTTACTTATTTCTATGGTATTGATCCATCACAAATGTCGGAGGAAAATAAAGATTATTTTCAAAGTTTATGCAAAATTTACAAACACGACATTAACCTTGAAGAAGCAATCGTAGAATATAAGATGTGTATGCATTAACACAGCCACCCTTTCCTAGTAAACTAAAACTTAAAAAGGTTCAGCCATTCTTGACTGAAAAACTAATGGCATCGGGTCTCACTAATTTGTCAATACTCCAATACTCTATAAAATTTACATGACTCTTCCTGTTAGTAGTGCTACTGCTTAAAGATGTTTCAGTAGATTGAAACTCATCAAAAATTATTTGCGCTCAACAATGACAAACGAACGTCTGTCTGAATTGGCATTAATTTCAATTGAACGTGATCTAGCTGAGAACGTTGACTTTGAATCAAGGATAAATCGTTTTGCTTAAATGAAATCACATAGAAAGCAATTTATATAGGGCTGAGGTCTCTATCTTATCGTATCTTATCTGTTACAGACGCTCCTTCTATACAGAAGAATATTGCGTCATATGCTTATCCATGGTTTGTATTTAGTCCTGCATTCTTATTAGAGTATTGAATGTTTATTTAAGGCACTTACAATCATTGTTTATGTAAAGTTAATAGATTTTCCCAAAGTTTGATGCTCAAACTTCCAGTGATAAATTATTTTTTAAAAAATTCTGAAGTAAATTGTTTAGTTTATTTATAAGTATAATATTATTGGCACTCTTTGTGTATGTGTTACTAATCCTGACCAATCCACTCAACCAAAATCTCTGTGTTTTTCATTATTCGTAGCATCAGATTACCTGGACTTAAACTGAACTATTTTGTCAGATAAAATTCTCATTTCATTCTTTCAGATAGAAAACTATTACAAGAACTAAAAACAGAAACTATAAAAATTTTGTTAGTAAAAATAAGTTGTTCTCTTTGGAACTAAGTTCATAATTTACTGTAATCTTTTTATCCTACATATGATATATGCATATAATACGTATATGATAAATGATTTCTTTAATTACTTAGGCCTTTTATTAATGATTAACATTTTTTAAAAATACATTATATTTTATTTGCATTTGTGACCTAATACTCTCCTGAATATAAAGCAATTGTTTGTATATTGAAGAGATTCATTGCAATAATTTGATGTAAACAAAAATAATATTAAATACATGTAATGTACTTTGAATGATCAACACAGCATTTATTATTTAACACTTAGTTATTTGTTTGAGTTACTGTCAGTGCTATTTATGGCAAGCTGAACAAACTGATGAGACATCTTGCAGATAGTACAACAAACTATTGGAGGCCTATAAAAAATTTAATAAAATTATACCTCATTATCAAAACATTTTAGAAGTTTTATTTAGCACAAAGACTATAAACTTATTCTGTTGAGTTTTCTATGTTAAAGTCTGCTAGGATATTCAGCAATTGAAAGTGAACACAAAGGATTATGAGAAATTTAGATTTCGTCACAAATAACAGCTCCCAAATTAACTACCATTTTCATAAATTCAATTGATTAACCATATCTACGTAAGACTAGATGATATGTTTCTTTTTGTCTAGCAAGTTGCCATAGGGAAACTCTGAAAATGTATGTAACATAAACAACACATTTTAGATTTCATATTTGAGACTGCTGCAGTCTGTTAAGGTGAAAACTTATTAAAGTAAATCTCACATTTAAAGTGAGCAGAAAAGTTTTTTTAACATAAAATATAGCAAAAATAGTAAATCTCATATCAAATTTCTAATCTTCATTGCAGAACCAGCAATTTAGACAAATGAATTTTATTTCAGCACCTATAAATATTTGCACTAAGTGCATGAATAAATTATTTTTTTTGGCGCCCCTTGAAATTCTCCTCGCCCCCCCCACGAAGACAAACCTAAATCCGCCACTGGCTCCTCCACATTTTCAAAAAATTAATTTTGCGCCCCTCGATTTTTTCACTCCGTGCATTTGCACGGAAAGACGGAGTGTTAGTCCGGCCCTGACATTGACAAAAAGATCTGCGTTTGTAAGACTTTTGTCACTCACGTCGATGAATAGACAACATGAGGGGAGGTAACCAGCAACGATACCTGCAATTCTCACGCAGTTACAACCCCTTGTAATTATAGGTCGCATAATCTCAAAATTGTTGTACTAGTTTAATATCACAGCTTTGTTGGTCACCAGTTTTAACGACGGTGTGAAGGGGGGAATAGAGACATAAAATTATCAAGTCATTAACGTAACGAATTTTCTCAACTCATTGTTTATCTTTTAAAACCAAATGCTTTAAGGAAACGAAGTTGTAAATAGCCCCCCCCCCTTTTTTCCCCCAAATGGTTTGAACAAGAACAATAAGAAAGTCTAATGGAGCAATCAGATTTATTTCATCAAAAGTCCTATAAAGCAATCAGATTGATCTCATCAGCAGGTCAAGAGCCTGAGGCAGCAGTACATCGAGAAGATCTACGCCAAGATAAGAGACATAACCCAGCCGGACCTGGAGCACGCCGAGTGGGAGGAGGGGGACGACGACGTCCACGGACTCAAGGACACGTCGTCGCAGCCCCACGAGGGGGAGACACCGCTGGAACACGAGATGGAGATGTGGGGACGGACCGAGCCCAAGGCGAGCAGGCAACCTTACAAGGTGCTGCACGGGAGGAGGGGTATGAATGAGGAGGTGGAGGAGCAGCAGGTGGGGAAGGAGGGGAAGCCAGAGGCGGATTTGTAGAATGTGGAGCACGAGGGGTGTGTGTGTGTGTGTGGGTGTCGTATCTAATGCTAACCAGTCGTAATTATTCCTGGAAAAAATTGTTCAGAGCGATCACATATCTGTCTATCATTTATATTCTCTAATTTGACAAGAATAAAATGAATTGACGAATGCAGTTAATTTTTAAGCTTCGCCTTCCTGCTGTAGCATTTTACCAACAGGACCCAATAAAAAAAAAGATCTCTAAGCAGAAACCCAAACCAGCTGGCTAAAGGGAATCATGTCTATACCCAGACCAGCTGGCTAAAGGGAATCATGTCCATGCCCAGACCAGCTGGCTAAAGGGAATCATGTCTATACCCAGACCAGCTGGCTAAAGGGAATCATGTCTATACCCAGACCAGCTGGCTAAAGGGAATCATGTCCATGCCCAGACCAGCTGGCTAAAGGGAATCATGTCTATACCCAGACCAGCTGGCTAAAGGGAATCATGTGCATGCCCAGACCAGCTGGCTAAAGGGAATCATGTCCATGCCCAGACCAGCTGGCTAAAGGGAATCATGTCCATGCCCAGACCAGCTGGCTAAAGGGAATCATGTCCATGAAACTGGATTTAGTCAAGACGTTTAAAAGGGGGTGAGAGAATATATTTGAAACTGAATAATGTATTTTGTGTTTGGTGAATGGATGTTTAGTGTCACGATTGAATGACGTGGATCTCGATTTATGATTTGAACATTCCAAAAATAAAATATTGATAAGGTTTACTGCACATTCTATTTGTTATTTTTTAAAAAAAATCATACCTATGCATTTATAGTAATTTTTTGTTTGTTTCATATTTCACTATGAGAACAAAGTTTAATAAACAAAACCTAAGACCAATGTATTGTTTTTTGTTTTGTTGTTGTTTCATATTTCACTATGAGAAGAAAATTTAAGAAACAATACCTCAACCAATGTATTGACTCATATATTTGTCTTGGGTTACATCTGGGGATCATTTCCCATGGGCGTAGCCAGGATATTTTGTGCCCCCCCTCCCCCCAAACCGGGTACAAACTATAAATCCCACTAGGGGCCGTCCATAAAGTACGTCACGCTCCAGACCAGAGAGGGGGAGGGGGTGTAAGAAAGTGTGACGGGGGGAGGGGGGTTCCGACCATGCGTGACGTCACGGTGTTTTATATTAAATTTTAAAATTATTTTGTTCATTGTTAATAAAAAAATAAAAATTTGTTGGAAAGTGTGACGTACTTTAGGGGGAGGGGGGGGGTCCGAGATTTGTGACAGGGGGGAAGTTAAAAATGGTCAAATATAGCGTGACGTACTTTATGGACGACCCCTTATCCAAGAACATGACATTACATGTCCGTTAAATTAAATCTTGAGATGTGTGTATAAAAGATCCTCGACCCAGACAGATCAATCTTTTAAAAGATTCAGAAACCAGTCTTATTTTAACTGAAACCGCTTACAAGATTTCCTTTATTCCCGATATTTTCGAGGCAAAAAATAAAACAGAGAACTTTGAGATTACGATGCTTAAGAATTTTTTTTATTCTCAAGGATAGAGTCCCATGTCAAGGATAGCGTCCCTTACAAGTAGAAATGAAACAATGCAATCAGATCCCAGTGATCTGCAAACTGTATCTTTGACGTCAGTATTTCCTTAGCTGTGTGAATTTTATCATAGTAAGATCCTTAAACAGTGAATATTTGGGTTTTACCCTCTCTCTTTATGAATAAGTTTACAGTTGATCATGGTTTCAAAATGCAGGTCACAAAAAGTTGTTTGAAAAAAAAATAAATGGACGGCCTTTGTACAAATTTGAAAAAAAGATACATATAATATAAAGAAAACTATGCATAAAAAGTTATTTTAAAAAAAATAATTACAGATTAAAAAAAAATATTCCAATTTCATTTTAATAAAAGAGTTCATGTGCTGAAAGAAGAAAAATATTTAATCGTGTTTAGGTATTAAAAAAAAAGTTTTATGTTACACCCAAAGTAGAAGCTGAAATAATGTCAAAATTCAAAAATATCTGAGATGAACTAAATAATTAACTAAACTGGAAATATAAAAATCTAACCTTTATTTTTTTAGTGCTTCACAAATTTATTCACAAGTTTTTGTGAGGAGATGTTTTAAAAAGACTGTTAAACTCCCAGAAGCACACCTTTAATTATCACTAATCAACTAATAGCAGCACATACATCATAAGCACACCATTCATTAGCACAGAAATACTTCCTCTTCTCTCATCGTTTAGCTATATACGCGTATTTAGATTGAAGACACTTTAGTCTTCTGCACTTCTCATACTTACACTGGTGGACAGAATTCAAAGCCATCAACCACAAAACTTGTAATGGCCCATCCATACCCCTGAAGTTTTCTAATGGACCCTTCCTTACCACTCAAGATTTCAAATGGACCCTTCCCTACCCCTCAAGATTTTAAATGGACCCTTCCCTACCCCTCATGATTTCTAATGGACCTTTCCCTATCCCTCAAGATTTCTAATGGACCCTCCTCCATTACCTCTTGCCCCACAATACTCTCCCCTATAACTGACCTAAAAGAATAGTAATGAGACCCTCACACCTTGACCCAAAAAAGAAAAAAAATTTGCTGTCTTAAATTAGTCAAACATGAAAATTGAGATTAAACAATCAAATTCTTTTCTTTTTAAAAAAAAATAATCACTTTCATACAAAAGTCAGGATAGATAACTCTTTGAAAAAAGATAAAATGTTTGTGTTGACGAAGTCATGAAACAAATGGATAAATAGAAGAATTTATTGCATTTGGTGAATTGTTCCAATGGAGCAATAACGTTATCAGTGACAACATTGTTATAAAGCTGCAACATCTAAGTTACCAATTTTACATTAACATTTATTTCCATTCACAACAATTATTTTTTCAACAATAAAATTTTATCACATTTTTACATTGCTAAATATATTGCAGTTATAGATCAATGGACTTACAGTGACTAAATTGCAAACTCTCAGAACCACAATGAGCTGTGGCAACAGAGAAATCTTAGGACATTGACAAAAGTAAATATTTGCAGACCCTGCTCTGTTGTCTTACCTCTTTGAGTAAAGTTCATTATAGGTAATTATTTTTCAGTCTTGTAAATAGCAGCCTGTATAAGGTGAGATAACCAGGGAGATTTGAAAATGAATTGAAGAAAACAATAGATCTAAAAATTGCTCACATTCACTTATTAAAATGTGAGGAGAATAACAAGAACAATGTTTCAAAAGTGGCATGACAAGAAAAAAAGTTCTTTTAATCCTGACAACAAAATTGTATTGCACTGCATTTTGATATAACCATGTATACAAGGTAATGATGAATACAAATATAGAAAGTCTTACCCCACAATGGTAAACCTATTGATAAACTTACATTCATTTGACAAATAACCCACCCACAAATGCATGTTATGATTATATATTTTCAGTTACAAGTCATTGGTATATTTTTTATTTTAAAAAACTGATGGATACATGAATGTTTCAGTGGACAATAACATGGTCGTCTATGTTAGAACAACCAAACCTTTATTGCATTTTTGTGTTTTATATTTAAACTGCAAAAGTACCTGCAATGTAATGAAATAATTATACTATAAATCTCTAAGAAGAATGTGTTGTACTCTGCCAGCAACAATAACTTCTCCCCTCACCCACTCCCCAGCCCCCACACACACACCTCATTCTAAATCCTGCAAATGTTAAATTCACACAAAAATCTGAAATCACAAAGATGATTTAAAATAAATATAAACTGCTACAAGAAACTGATCCTAAAATTATACAACTAGATACCTTTAAAAAATGATACTAGATGATCTAGAAATTATTTTAGATGTCCTAAAAGTGAAACAAGATAACTTAAGTAACACGATTTTAATCAAGTGGTCAAGTCACATAGGAAAATTTAAGTGGACAAACTGATATTGTTGGACAAATTGATATTGTTACAAAAATATTAACATTAAAGTAGACAAAATTTCATTGCTATAAAAAAAATTAAATTGGACAAACTGACATCCATATAAGAACATTCATAAAACACAGTCAGCCCTGAGGTTAAAAGTGGATTTGACAAACTGCATTGGAAATAAGAAGTTTAGAAAAATGGACGTATCAAAACAGCATTTAAAACAATATGGACAAAAATACAGCATTTAAAACAATATGGACAAAAATACAGCATTTAAAACACTATGGGAAAAAATACAGCATTTAAAACAATATGGCTTCGGGGAGCTACCATCTCCTACCAAGCGCGTCCTCAGGTGGTGGATAGAGGAACGACCTTTAGATATAAAGGTTAGCCGTGAATATTGAATAAGCGGCTGTGGTCCAACTGGTTTGCTGTCGTGGAGGGTCAGGTGGGGTATCCTGTGGTAAGGATACTCTTTAAAAAATGCCTCATAAACCCAAGGAAATGACTGCAAAAAGCAAACATAGAGCGCTCAAACTCTACACCCGGACAGATGAGGCAATCAGCTAGGGATAGAAATTCATCTAGGAGAGAAAACTCCGAAAAAAACAACAACTGCTGCCTTGCAGATGGTCTTGGCTGACCAAAGGCTATGGAAGCACATCCAGAAAAACAGCAGGCTGAAGTCGGAGACCACGGGCCAATTGGCGCAAAACTCGTCGGCAGGCAAAACTAAAAATGATGGAGGAAATAGAAGTTAACAAATATAATTGTGGCGTCCTGCCGCGCAGGTAGGGGGCCGGGCTCTCCGCCTCGAAGGAGCCCACCCAAGCGAGCTGGTGGTTCTTCCTCCTCTGCTCGTGGAGTCAGGAGCAGAGAAAAGGAAGTAATCCCTACTGACCAAATTAGAATGCCCTAGGAAGCTACCCTCGATGACAAACTCTATGGTGGACTGGACCAACTGAGAGCCACAGCGCAGTTCATCGCAAATATAGGACTTGCTGTCTAAATCCTCTATCAAAAGATTTTGAGAACGAAGAATAAGAAGAAACAATATGGAAAAAATACAGCATTTAAAACAATATGGACAAAAATACAGCATTTAAAACAATATGGACAAAAATACAGCATTTAAAACAATATGGACAAAAATACAGCATTTAAAACAATATGGACAAAAATACAGCATTTAAAACAATGTAGACAAAAATACAGCATTTAAAACAATGTAGACAAAAATACAGCATTTAAAACAATATGGACAAAAATACAGCATTTAAAACAATATGGACAAAAATACAGCATTTAAAACAATATGGACAAAAATACAGCATTTAAAACAACGCGGAAAAACCCAACAGCTCTTAGAAAAAACCAGTGATTAAGTTACCAGTTTACAGAATGGTTTGTTATAACAACACAATTAATATCAGAAAACAGTTCAACAAATCAATTTTGCATTACATTTTACAGTGAATTCCACAGCACTCCAAACTTTGATTATAATTCTATCATCAACATCTATCCCATACCACAAACAGAAAGCAAACTAGCAACAATGGCTCAACAAATTTTGATTGACGTTGAATATTTAAATAAATTTAAAAAAAAGAAGAAATCCAATCCCTTAATATAACCAGCCCCCAAGACTCAACAAGTTTTTTGCTGTTTTTTCTTCTCATCAAACTTTTTTTGCAGGGTTCTTTTCCTCTTAAAGTTGATAACCATGACAGTTATATTGTCCAGTGAACCTCTGTAGTAGGCCTGCAGTGCTAAACTCTTGGCTCCAAAATGAGGCTCGTCTAGCCTTTCACTGTTATTAAGATACATAAAGTGCAAACAACATTGACTCTGGGATTTATTATATAAAATATGTACATACAAATATTGTTAAAGTTATTGCTTTTAGCTTTATTTATTTTTAATATCATATGAGATTTTATTTGCCAATAACCCAACCAAACCCCCTCCCCCTTCCCCGCAATGTTCCGTCTAAGGGTTCGTTGGTCCGTGTGCAAAGTAATAAACCGTGTGTGCAAAGTTGCATAGCATCCATTTTTTGTGCAATATTTTACAAAATTTGCTGCGCTATCATTCTAAACTGCGCTGCGTCCGTCAGATGTCTGCGCGGCCTTGCAGTTTAAAGGGAGCGTTCCACCTAACCCTACCCCAAAACTATTTCAAGTATTTGTTCTCACACATAATTTATTTGTCTTATCGACTTCCCTTGAATCAAAGACTTTTGTAAGAAATCTTGAATTCTCAGTACATACAGCCATTTGCTTCAGACTTTATGAACATATGCTTCTTTATCTTTAATTACATACCTCACTAGCTACTAATCAAAAGAGAAAGCTCAACCATGGGTCTAAGAAATAATCAAAGACCTAATACAATTGGCGACAGCTCGTCCGATCGCCATGACGATCCCCATTTTAAATGGAAATCCATGACTTCTGCCTTATGTGCCGTCTTCGGTCCGAGAGGAATATATAACTATATTTAGCTACTACCTTTTACTTCAGTCCCTACAATGACAAACAAGTTCATTGGGGCCAACCCTTAATTATTAATTACCTGATAAAGTGAACAGCATCTTCGTTGCTGAATACATCCCAGAGTCCATCAGTGGCGAGAATTATGAAATGCGGCTTGGACTCCTTGATATTAAATACTCGAAATTCCGGCTCCACCGTCACAAACTTCCTCTGTTTAAGCGGGTAGTCCCCGAATGCTCGGGACGTGGCCAAGACTCCAGCTACTCTCCAGACTCCGTTGAAAGTGACAAATCCCCCAGCATCCACAATCCTCTGTTGTTCTTTAGGCTAGACGGAGAGGTGTTGTTTAACATTAGGATATTGTTTAATATGATGATTTAAATTTAATATGCTGATTTGTTTAATATGATGATTTTGTTAATAAGATGATTTTGTTTAATATGATGATTTTGTTAATAAGATGATTTTGTTTAATATGATGATTTTGTTTAATATGATGATTTTGTTTAATAAGATGATTTTGTTTAATATGATGATTTTGTTAATATGATGATTTTGTTTAATATGATGATTTTGTTTAATATGATGATTTTGTTAATAAGATGATTTTGTTTAATATGATGATTTTGTTTAATATGATGATTTTGTTTAATATGTTGATTTTGTTTAATAAGATGATTTTGTTTAATATGATGATTTTGTTTAATATGATGATTTTGTTTAATAAGATGATTTTGTTTAATATGATGATTTTGTTTAATAAGATGATTTTGTTAATATGATGATTTTGTTTAATAAGATGAGTTTGTTTAATATGATGATTTTGTTTAATAAGATGATTTTGTTTAATATGATGATTTTGTTTAATAAGATGATTTTGTTTAATATGATGATTTTGTTTAATAAGATGATTTTGTTTAATATGATGATTTTGTTTAATATGATGATTTTGTTTAATATGATGATTTTGTTTAATATTATATTCTTTAACAGGAGCATATTGTTTAACATAAGAAATGTATCAATTAGTAATGAATGGGGATATTTTTAAAAAATCTTTAGATGGTTATAACGTATAATAGCATTATTCATACTTAAAAATACTATTTAATATTGGGGTTCCTCTCTTCATCGTATTGTTTGGAAAAAGCGAGGGACTTTCTGTTGGAAAGAACTCTGTTCTATTTGAAAGAAATCTGTTAAAGACTTTAAAATTTTGAGGCAGCAAAAAAAACAAAATAAAAAACAAAAAAACAAGAGGCTATCTTTAACACACCTACCAGTACTTTACATCTCATGGCTTTCAATGACTTACATCAGATGGCTTATGGTCTGTTGAGAGTGGCAGTACTTTCCCTTGGGAGTCACACATTACTGCCCTTGAATCGCCTATGTTTGCCACAGTTATATGGTGCCCCTGCTGGAATACAAGGATTCCCGTGGACCCTGAAGAGAAAATAATGCCAGAAGTGTTACAAATTGTGTGAGCTGAAGTTACTTTGCGTATCTTTAATTTTAATGGTTAACTTGAGCACAGCAAACTAAAAAAAAAGGTAATGGGGCCCCATTAACTCACTGTCATTTGCAGGTTAAACCATAGAATCAAACAGAAATAAATACTAGATTTTTCCTCCGACAATTAAGAGAAATACTGTATATTATAAAAAGTCCTAGAGGTCTGCAAGTCATTTCCAAGCTAACATTAACAATTTATTTCAAAACAGAACTGACTGAGAAGATAAAATGAAAAGTACAGACACATTGCGGCCAATGGCATTAGCCCAGATGCAATAATGTAATCAAATAAAATATATTCTATCCAGTCTTTTTTAAAAAAAGAAGCCGTACATCAAGGCCTGACAATAGAGCCGCCACACGACTCACGACCCACGCCACACGACTCACGTGATCAACCCTGAAACTCCTGTGGGGCGATCGGCATTAATTATGAAGCAGAAGAAGAAGATTGTTATGAAATATGTGTTATTCCACCAATTGGCACCAATCCACAATCTTAAAAAGTTGGGCCTAACAGTCAAATAAATATCATTATCTTCTGTGGCTGTAAATGAATACTTCAATCGGCTTGATCTAAAGAATAAAAACCCAGTAAAACCATTTCTTCTGAAAATAAAGAACCTTCCTTTAAACCTGAGCATTCAAGCTAATCTTCCAATGAATACCAGAGCATCACTGTGTACCAGCAAATGAAGGACCACACAAACTAGATAACCAGGGGGGAATCCAATGAAAAACTAAACAAGCTTACATGCTTCAAAACTGGGCATCAAATGAACAACTAAACAAGCTTACATGACTAAAACAGGGGGCATCCAATGAACAACAAGCTTACATGACTCAAACAGGGGGCATCCAATGAACAACAAGCTTATATGACTCAAACAGGGGGCATCCAATGAACAACAAGCTTACATGACTCAAACAGGGGGCATCCAATGAACAACAAGCTTACATGACTCAACACTGTGCAGCAGCTCAATCCTGACCCAACTTCTGACACCAAAATGAGGCAGTGACACAGAGATTCTTCTACTACCTGAGTATTTAGGTCTACACTTTAACCCTTTACCAAATACTAGAACAATGCTATATATATCAATTCTTCACCATGGCCAAGGGGTAAAAACCCAATGGCCAGTATCTGAAAGCTGATGATAGATGAATAATATATATACCTGATAAATCCATTCTGTCCCTTGACAAACATACAAGCTGTGCATCAACGGTTCGAATTAGACTTGTAAGAACCTGGGACACAAAAGAATTTATTTCTGATGATATACATAGAATGAACAGCAATAGTAATCTATGTTACTGCTTTTCTTACACTAAGTCTGTCAGTCACAACTCTTAAATAAGAAAAAGAGATACCTGCTTGACCATGTCTGGATCATTTTGAAAACTTCCTTGAATTAATTCTTTTCTAATGGAACTGAATAGCTGCTCTTCTATGTACTCTGCAGCAAACTAAATGGAGAAATAAAATGTTAGGGCTTTTCATTAAACATATCAACATTTTTAAATGGTTAAAAGCTAGTTTAATTTGAACGATTATCCTTATATTGTTATTGAAGTGGCTTCACTATGGTGTTTTGCGTACTAGGAGTAACAGGGCTTGAGAGGGCTCAAATTGTTTTAAAAAGTGAAAGGACCAACCCAATAATTTCAGTACTTTTTATTTATTTTCGTTGGCCTTTGCCTTTAAAAATATACCCATGTCCATGTCATGTCATTATATTACAACCATATCAATATCTGATTAATATAAAAAAAAGATTTACACATCATCAGATTACAAACTATCAGATTTTAACTTAAATCATGTGTGATATTAATCTACTAATAATTAACGTTAAAAGAAAAGGTCTACCTCTCCTCCGTGGCCATCAAATACTGCATACACAGAGTGATTGTTTTCAAAATTATGAGCAATAGAATTGAATCTATCCTCCATAGTTTTTCTTCGACCTTGAATTGAGAAAGCAGCCATGTCCTTTGTCTTTGCTTCATGTGAGTAACTTTTAAGCTCAGTCTTTTGTTCGCCGAATTGTATACCTTTTGTAGTATTTAAAATATCTTTGTAAGCATCAGGTGAAATTGTGACGGGGATGTCAATATTTTTATACTTCCACCGGCAAAAACATATAAACAATCCGCGGAGAAGACGCAATACATTGAAAAAGAAAAGGCTCGCCACAAAAATAGCAATCGATTCAGAGCAAAATACCCAATCTCTAACGAAATAAACCCCCGATGCCAGGATTTTGGATACAGTGTATGCCATTGTTTATCATTTCTGCCCTTCAGGTACATAAGGGAAAAAAACACAAGCACATAAACATAGGAAGTTTTAGGTGACTCCTTGTACCGAAATACCACATCTAACCGAGATCACACTTGCTCATTGTTCATTATTGCAAGAAAATATAGTTTCGGATTTTTTGTTGTTTTAAATACATTTTAAATGTTTTGTTTACTTTAAAAATTATGTCAAATTATGAGGAATAGCTCAATAAATTATTCCCCATCTCTTAAACGGTATATTCTTTTATAATAAATTTCTTACAAATAGATTTTTTGAGATAAATAGTATATTCTTTAACTTTTTTGTATTTAGCATTAGAGAAGAATGTTAAAATTTAAAAAAAAATAAAGTAATATCAAATGAAATAAGATTTTTTTTAAAAAAAGCATAATTTGCTGAGTCTGTGTGAAGGCTCAGTGTAGTACAAAGTGTCACCAAATGATTTTCTACACAGTAAACAAGATTCATTATAAAACTGCCCTCACTTAATTAAATATATTCTAAAACCTTTTATTTTCATCGATAGAATAGAATCAAAGTCCTCGGGGGTCCCTCACTAGGGTGGTGCCAATGAACCTCCTTGTCAGCACCATTCAGTGTGATAGTGATCGATAACCTTTTATTTCTGTCCCCTCAACAGGAGTCCTACTCAAGTTTCCTGCTCTGGTGGAACTTTTCTCTATCTGCTGAGAGATATCCAGATATGGGGCACATTTATTTTGTAGTCATGTCATGCAAATGGTTTCAATGTTACATTTGTACTACTATTGTGTATGTATATGTGTGTGTGTGTGTATTGTGTATGAAGGGAGGTGGGTTGAGCGTGTGAAGCTTTGGATAAATAAAATTAAAGGTCACATTGAAATGAACAAATACGGTAGATAATTTTTTGAATTTGAAACCGTAGAATGTTTCCAGTTTTTAAAAAAAAATTACACTCCATTTTCTCTTTTACTACAAATAATCATAATTTGTGGGCTGGCAAAGTAAGGTTCGCAGATCGCACCACAATGTTAGGGAAACTGCTGTAAGGTACAGCACACTGGGCTTGGGTAGACTAGGGGACGTCCATAAAGTACGTCACGCTATTTTGGACCATTTTTAACTCCCCTTGTCACAAATCTCGGACCCCCCTCCCCCATAAAGTACGTCACACTTTTGAACAAAAATGTTTTTTTTTAAATTAACAAAATAATTAAAATTTCATATAAATACACCGTGACGTCACACATGGCTGGACCCCCTCCCCCTGTCACAAACTGCCACACTTTCTTACACCCCTCACCCCCCCCCCGCGGAGCGTGACGTACTTTATTGACGGCCCCCTAGGCCTTTTTGTTGACTATAAGCAAAAATCAAGCTTACCAGCATGTGTTCTTTTTGGCCAACACTCATAAAATCATCATCAGTTATTACAAATATTTATTTTTAGAGGATGTCATTTATAATTTATGATAATTAAATATCTTTTTATCACAAGTCATCTAATGCAAATGTTAACTGTGACTGTTTGAAACAAGATTAGAATGTTTTTTTTTAAATTATATTTTATAATTTTTTTTGGTTAAAGCCAAGACTTGTTAACCCAATTGTTAGATTATATGGCGAGATCAATGAGTATTTATAATATTCAATGCTATTATCAAGGGAAAGTGAACATTAGTTCAAAAGATAATTTAAAATATTATGCTCCTTACGAAAGATACTTTGCTTTTTTCCTTCTTTGACTGGCCAAACACTGTATACTATGTAAAACATTATTTTGGTTTCTTGTTTCGTTTGGCTGATTATAAATTACTAGATACGACCCGTGGCATAGCATACGCCACATGCTTGCTCATAGATAGTGCAAAGAAAGGGAGGAAAGAACGGACACAAACAACAGCACGAAGAAATCAGAGCAACGCGAGTGAAAGTCGCGCCGACGCAGTGTTAGTCTCGAGACATGCACACTATGGTTAGCTACCTGCCCCACCCTACACCACCCTAAACTGTGATTGACCGACCCTAGCGATGGTCATTCGTCATGCTTATTACTTATTTGCCCCCGTCTTGTGCCTGTTCTGATGAATTATATAAATATATAATATATAGATAGATTATGCATACATTTCACAGTCCTATTTTCTCTTTTCAAACGTTCACATTTTAATTTTTTTAATTCGAAAAGATATAAATTCATGTAATGCCATGCTGTTGGACTTAATTCTTATTCATCAACAGCGTATAAACTAAGACTTATATACTGTCCAAAAATCTAAATGAAATAATAATAATAATAATAAATGGGTTGTAATATTGATCTCTCGGTTTTTTAAATGTGTCTCGTCTTGTAACTTGTAACATTTAATGCATGTAAACACGTAGATTACGCATCGAATATGACAATATGATAACGAAAATGCAATACGTAATGTTATTTTTATTATTTGATTAGATAAGGCTTGTTTGTTGTTTTTTTATCAAAAGAGGGCTAAAACAAAGAGAACTTAAAATTGCGATTGTTCTGAACTATAATTAGTGACAGTGAGTTCAGTGGTGAGTACAATTTATTTTCTTATACTTATACTTTATAAATTATAATATAATATAATAATTGAAATTGGTCTAAGTTCTAAGATAGTGTATCTGTATACTGTATAATAGTATAGTTAAGTAAATTAGTAAATAAATTCAATGGTGGTCGACAATTATTAGCCATTATTATTGTCTCATTACTTAGCACTACTCTCAAATCATACTCATAGTCATAGGCATAGGCCTACTAGTTACTAGCCCACTACCAACCAATGAGTCAATGAGTACCAACGTCAAAGTGTCTAAGTCTAAGTGTCTAAATCTTAAGACCAATGCCAATACTAGGCACTTGGGTGAAATTTTCAAAAATTATTTTAAAATATAAAAATGTCATAGCTGTGTAGAGTAGAGCCTAGGCAAATGATTAACTTAACAAAAACATAAAAATCAACTTTCTAGCTCAAGTGGTTCAAATTCAAAGTTATGAATTTTTTAGTAAGACCTCATAATCACTTTTTTAAACATGGATTTTTTAGTTTTCCTCCGCATTCTGTGCCTCTTTTTTAGCTTTTTTATAACGCAAATTATTTGAGTGTAAAATTATATACAATTATAATATTTGCAGGGAATATAACTTGATATGAGTTTCACAATACACAGCTTCCATAAAATAAATTTATTTAAAAATAATACATGACATTAAAAAAAATATGCAGCTTAGTTTGTCATAATTTTTAAAAAATAAAATAAATCTGTTCCGCTCCGTTTAAGATGGTTATGATTTATACTATATATCTGGGTGTTCCATTATTTATTCATAGGTCTAATTTAATAAGAATAATGTTGAGTAGCCAAAATTAAATGTCGTCTGACAACCTGCACAAACAACAGAGGGAACACCATACTAAAAATAAGAGAGATGTAGACTATTGAGAATTAATGAAAACGAGATACGACCCAAGGTGTAGCATACCATGCGCCGCAGACATGCTCATCTTAATAGTGCAAAGAAGGGGGGGGGGTGAGAGAAAGGACACAAACAGCAGCACGAAGTAATGGAAAAAAGCAGAAATCAACATTTTTAATATTAAAATAATAAAATGTCTACGCTAGGGGTTGAACTCAGGACTTTCTGCGTGCAAGGCAAACGTGATAACCACTACACTACGATCATATGTTTTTCTGTAAAGGAACAACTCAAGTGAACGCAAGAAGCATCGTTGCCACCCCCCCCTTTTTTTTTCTTCTTTCTTTTCATCCCACTACGCTTGCCAACTAAGATCTGTCGACCCCATCAAGGGTCACTCGTCATGCTTTCTTGCACATACTCGTTTAGGTGAATTATATATATATCTATAGATACTTGGAAGGCATATTTTATCAATTATAAAAAAACAAACATGCAAGAACAAACAAATACAAATTCTTGTTCTTCCCGTCTGGAAATCAGACGTGGCATGGGTTGCCTGAGGAAACCAGGATAACCAACATTTTATAAACATTTAAAACCCTAATAAAAATGCAAGACTAGACATAAATCATGGATTAACGCAAGACGCAATAATCTTCTGTATAGAAAAGAGCGCCTGTAACAGATAAGATAAATAATAATAATTATAAGATTTTAATATCTTTACAGTTCAGTTTTAGTTGAAAATTAAAAACAATATTTAAAATTATAAATTTTAGAAACTTTAGAGAGGCTCATTAAATTTAGACATGGGAGGATATATTTTGTTTAAATTGAAATTCTATAAGTCTAACAGTTGTTAGAGGTTATATCAGTTAATCTCTAAAAAATAAAACATTTTAATTAGGGCTGCGGAGATTAACAATTAATTAAACCATTAATCATTAGAAATTTTGATCGATTAAAATTAATTGGACTGATTAAAATTTAAGAAAATATTTCTCATATTTTTTCCAATTTATTAATAATTTATATATATTTTGTTACTTACATACTTTTCCCTTGTATTATTATTATTTATTTAGACGTGCATATGTAAACAAAAAGTTTTTTCTTCCTTATTTCTTGTATAGTAGAACACATTTGCTGTGTTACGTCAAAAAATTTGTGAGCCATGGAATTACGGCGACTTAACCAATTTCACGAAATAATGAATCGCAACTTAACGGGTTATATGCATAATAAAAATATAATTAATCAAAATTTATCGATTAATCAATTTTTTTCCCCCCCGATTAATGGAACAAATTTTTTTTAAAATCAGTACCAGCGATAATTTTAATGTTAAATTACAAATACATACGAATAAACATAAATATTGGATATAACCACTAATACCCATTATATAATTATTTTTATTTGCATTTCACATATTTTTGACAGACAATAAGTCAGTGTCAAAATATATTTCAGAACTGTAAATGCAACAAAAATCTGGTAATTTAACCAACGATAACAATACTCGTAAACCCAGAATGTGCAAAGTAAGAAAATTTAGTACAATTAACATTTAAGGCAGAAAAATATTAAAAATCTACTCTACAGTTTTATTATCCACAAAATATATTTTTAAAACAATTTATGTCATAAATGTGAAAATTCTAACAGAAATAATTGCCCTTGCCATTACAGACACCCATGTTGTGAACAGCAACAAGATGGCGTGGAGGCTAATAAGCAGTTTTAGTTTCATTTGTAATGATTATCCTTTATTCAGTTAAGACTTAAAAAATTTATATTTTTTTCTGATAAAAAATGAAATGCAAAATGTCGGGAATAGTCCTCCACTGTACATAAGGATAAAAACACCTTTCTTATTCCGTATGCAAGAACAAACGCATACAAGTTTTCCTTCTTCCCGTCCGGAATTCGGGCGTGGAATGGGTTGCCTGAAGAATCCAGGAAAACCAACACTTTATCAACATTTAAATCTCTAGTAAAAATGCAGGACTAAACACAAACCATAGATAAGCGTAGGACGCAATAATCTTCTGTATAGAAGGAGCGTCTGTAAACAGATAAGATAAGATAAGATTTATTTTACAAAGGCAGCGACCCAAGTTTTCTCAACGGAAATATGCAGCTACTTATTTTGATTTATTCAGACGTCTCATCTCAGGTTCAGACAGCTCCGGAGCCTCATTTGCCAATACTATACTAAATATACTAATTCAATATACAATATGCTTTTATACAGTATCATTATGCAGTCAGTACAGGCCTACCTAAGTCCTAAGCCTGATAATTATTTTACTGTACCACTGACACGACTGAAAAAGTTGACTGACTTCACTTTACTGTTTTACTATCCTATGGCTATATTACTATTACTGTCAGTCGGGTATGGAAAAAAATAATTTTTAATATCCTTTTTAAAAGTTTGTTCTGAAACTATGCCTTTTTTAAAATACTTTTTATTTTACTTGCTCTGTATGTCTGTCCTTCAGGTCTAAACTAAATCTTGTAATCAAAATTTCACAAACTTAGCGTGCTTTGGTTGAGCTGAGATTTTATAAACACATGACAATTAAGCCATCAAAAATCAGAAATAAATTGTTTGATTGATATCAATTAATTAGTTAATTATTTCATTTTCAACAGACATTTAGAGGTAAATTGCCATCTACTTCACAAGAACTTATTTGTAGAATGCCAGCCATTTGATCTAGAGACTCAGGGCCTGAGTTCAATCCCAGTAGTCCAACACAAGAGAAATGTAATTTTCTATCACGTTAGACATTTTCGTATAATTTTTCTTTCAATGAAATTTAATTCCCTTTTGTTTGTAGTGACAATTGGTTATAAGATTTTTCAAAAAGTAAAAAGCTTTTCACACATGGATTTCTTCACATGAGAATAAAAATGAATAAATAAATTTTTTACCTGCTACCAATAAAATAAAATTTGTTAAAACTTAAAATGAAATCTGTGAGAACTCATGATACCTTAAGAAAGAGTCTTTTTTACTCATGATACATTAAGAATGTGTCTTTTTTATTCATGATACATTAAGAAAGTGTCTTTTTTATTCGTCAATATGTTATCATATCTTCTACAACAAATTTAAACAAAAAAATGTTGACAATAATTAACTATCAATAGTACTTATTGATGGTCATGGTGACATGGCAATTGACTTCACGTGTAAGGTTTCTTAAAGGCTATGGAACTAATGTTTGTAATTTTAAGTTTTAAATTTCAAAATATTTATTTGAATGAAACATTAAAAAGCAAGAGCAAAGTAGTAATCATACATAGAGCAGTTAATTCTAATTTATAAATACAACACAAAGATAACTTAATACAACGCTCAGATAGACAAAAAGGATAAAAACACATTTCTTATTCCGTGTGCAAGAACAAACACATACAAATTTTCGTTCTTCCCGTCCGGAACTCGGGCGTGGAATGGGTTGCCTGAAGAAATCAGGAAAACCAACACTTTATCAACATTTAAATCTCTAATAAAAATGCAGGACTAAACACAAACCATAGATAAGCGTAGTACGCAATAATCTTCTGTATAGAAGGAGCGTCTGTAAACAGATGAGATAAGATAAGTTAATGATAATTATATCTTTTGTATTTTCCTTTCTGTCACTGACATAAATGTTTCCATTATAATTTTTTACTCTCTATCCATCGCTACCATGATCATAATATTTTTTTCAGGGACCGAATTATTTTTATAGCATAAAGGTAACCCTTTATTCATTGCTTCAATAATGGAAGAGAAGGATACGGGCCTAGGAGTTGCAGAACTTGATGCAGCTTTGCCCCAAAAATTACCTATAAATCTTGACATCAAGTTTCCGGAACCTCTGTCCTCCCGCCACTTCATGGATTTAAGCAGATGGCCAATATTTTCTGTACTTGAACCAGACCTCCTGTCAGCCATTAGAAAACTTTTTGTGTTTGGAAACTCTGGAAACGAAGCCATCTTTATCACTGACTCTGATGATGTTTATGCTTTTGGCACGAATTGCAGCAACTGTCTTGGTTTAGGTCAGCTTGTGTGTTTTTACTTAACTATATGTACCTTACTTGTACCATATTAGTTTTTTAAAACAAATTAAAACATGTTAATTTAATTATTTTTTTTTACAAGAATTTATTTATATTAACTTAAAATGTTAATGCTAAAACAAATAAAATAAAGAAATAAATTATGTCTACACATTAACTTCTAAAATTTTTATTATTTAATTGTTTTATATTACAGGAGATGCCCATAGCAGTTTTGAGCCTCGCAAGATTGAGAACCTTTGTCAGAAGAAAGTTATTGATGTTACATTTGGAAGTGGTCCTCATGTTGTTGCACTCACTAAAGGTTAGTCCAGAAGAAAGTTATTGATGTTACATTTGGAAGTGGTCCTCATGTTGTTGCACTCACTAAAGGTTAGTCCAGAAGAAAGTTATTGATGTTACATTTGGAAGTGGTCCTCATGTTGTTGCACTCACTAAAGGTTAGTCCAGAAGAAAGTTATTGATGTTACATTTGGAAGTGGTCCTCATGTTGTTGCACTAACTAAAGGTTAGTTCAGAAGAAAGTTATTGATGTTACATTTGGAAGTGGTCCTCATGTTGTTGCACTAACTAAAAGTTAGTCCAGAAGAAAGTTATTGATGTTACATTTGGAAGTGGTCCTCATGTTGTTGCACTCACTAAAGGTTAGTTCAGAAGAAAGTTATTGATGTTACATTTGGAAGTGGTCCTCATGTTGTTGCACTCACTAAAGGTTAGTCCAGAAGAAAGTTATTGATGTTACATTTGGAAGTGGTCCTCATGTTGTTGCACTCACTGAAGGTTAGTCCAGAAGAAAGTTATTGATGTTACATTTGGAAGTGGTCCTCATGTTGTTGCACTCACTAAAGGTTAGTCCAGAAGAAAGTTATTGATGTTACATTTGGAAGTGGTCCTCATGTTGTTGCACTAACTAAAGGTTAGTTCAGAAGAAAGTTATTGATGTTACATTTGGAAGTGGTCCTCATGTTGTTGCACTAACTAAAAGTTAGTCCAGAAGAAAGTTATTGATGTTACATTTGGAAGTGGTCCTCATGTTGTTGCACTCACTAAAGGTTAGTTCAGAAGAAAGTTATTGATGTTACATTTGGAAGTGGTCCTCATGTTGTTGCACTCACTAAAGGTTAGTCCAGAAGAAAGTTATTGATGTTAAATTTGGAAGTGATCCTCATGTTGTTGCACTCACTAAAGGTTAGTTCAGAAGAAAGTTATTGATGTTAAATTTGGAAGTGGTCCTCATGTTGTTGCACTCACTAAACGTGGGTCATCTTTTGAGACTCAGTTAAAGGGGGATGTGAATTATTATTAACTAGTGTATTACCCGTCAAAAATGACAGACGTTTTTAAAATAAATATATTTAAGCTGAAATCTATTTATTTTGAAAAAATACACATCAGAATAAAAATAATGTAATACAGAACCTTCATTTATTTAATTTATTTTTATTTTATTCATTTATTTTCATATTGAACAATTTTATGCGGAACGTTCGAAAAGAGTTATTTTTGGTGCAGTAATTTGGTGCGCTGCTTTCTAAAATTAGTAGCGTCACGGACAGACAGACAGACGTGGCATACATTGCAAATTATGTATATTGATTGCTTTCAACAATTTATTAGTAAAATTGTTTTTTTTATACTTAAATGTTATAAATTTTACTTGTGTGCTAAACAGTTAGAGGGAAATATTTTATTGTAGTTAATCTGAATATTTATTACAAGATGTAAAAAGGGATGATGGGTTCGAATCTCCGTGAAGGCAGTGATTTGTTCCCGGGGCCAATGGTGTCCCTGAGTCCACCCAGCTCTGAATGGGTACCTGACACTAGTTAGGGAAACAATGGCTGCTGGGAATAGCATGGTCCCTCATAGCCATGGCCCGTGAACACGATGTCACTTGCCAATGCGTACATATCTGAACCTAGGATGCAATAATTTTTCTGTATAGAAGGAGCGTCTCTTTAGATAAGACGAGACCTAAAGGGATTAGAAAATTGATATTGTTTGATAATACATGGTCTGGACGTTTAAATTTCAAAAAATGTATCTGGTTATTGACTCTATTTATACAAATTGATACAAATTTCTAAAACCCTTTATGAAATATTTTAAAAGTAAATGTATAGTAGGACTACCATGCAGCTTGGGTGATGGCCCTGAATTACAGGCTTCTGTAGAGCTGCATTGTGTGGGTGTGGGTTCAGGATGGCCCTGAATTACAGGCTTCTGTAGAGCTTCATTTTAAAAGCATTTGATATAGTTTGAAACTGTTTAGCTTTAATGTACATTGGGTTCATTCAGTAGAAGGTTAAGGTGAGAGTGCCTACAAAGACCTTAAAGCTGCCCTGCTTTAATTTACTTTTTGATTTCCCTCTTTGATAGATATAAAATATAACAGTGCTATACTTGTTGTAATAGTATCCCACCAAGCAACAAAATTTTTGCCTCTCTATAGAATGGTAGAAATACATTTAAAAATTATCTTCATTTATTTCCAGCCGGCGAGGTTTTCAGCTGGGGTCACAACGGCTACTGCCAGCTGGGCAATGGCAGCTCTAGTCCTGGTTTTGTACCTGGCCAGGTGACCACTAACCTGAGCTGCAGAATGGTGACCAAAGTGGCATGTGGAAGTCATCATACCATGGCACTGACAGTTGACGGAGAGGTGGGTCTCATACTGACAGTAGATGAGAGCTAAGCTCTGGACATCAGTGCTTATAATTTGTAGCTTGGTTAAAAGTAGGAAATAATCAGTTTTAGTTTGATAATTTTTGTGCTATTACGATACTATAACTTTACTATAACTTTTGTTTTATTGTCATGATATACACAAGTTTTGACAGTATTACTGTATACCTTGCTAAAATAATTGTGATATAAATATTATTACATGATACAAATTGTAAGATATGTGGTATACCAGAACACAAAGGGTAAGATACATTATATACTATGTTATAATGATAAGGTTGGAAAATACATGGTATACTTTAAAACAATTCTGAATATAAATGGTGTACCATGATATATATATGGGGTATACCATGATACAAAACTAGGGTTGTTTAACGAAAATCAGAAATCCGATTGTCGGTTTTGAAAGCGATAATCTGCTTTAAAATTTCCCAAAAACGATAATCGAATTTAATTTAAAACAAAAATCATTTCCGTACTGAAAACTTCAAAAAATATTCGAACAAAATATTCCCGCATTTGCTGAAATTTTCATTTGGCCACCAAAGTGTGTTTATTTATCAGTTTTGAGCGCTCAGTGCAGTGTGTTTGTAAATTAAAACATTTATTGTTTGGCGAAAAGTGTGACGTCATTACGTTCATTGATGTCTGAAATCGACTAAAATAGATGTAATTAATGCAGTCTCTATTGTCGAAATCATGATGGAGGTTAGACATAAAATGCATTTCCACACATTACATATTGCATGTGACATCATTTTGTTAATTCCGAGGTTTCCACACCATCTTCGCCAGCCCTAGAAACAGCTCTGCGTGGAATGGCATTTTCTTAATTCTTAACGAAAACTGATTGCAACTCAGTTAATTTATTTTTGTTTATTCATGATATTACATTGCTTATTAATAAATAAATGTTTTTAAATAAACGTACAGTAGAAAAATATTTATTTTCTTCTCAAAGTAGAAAATACAGAATTCGTCCTTGACACTGAGTTGCATCTATGTCTGTAGGTTATGGAATCAAAAGCATTTCATAGCCTACTCTAGCTTTTCTTATAAGAATATATTTATATGAAGTCAGCGGTAAAATGATAACCGGTTTAAAATCAGATTTAACTAACCGATAATCGTTAGCCAAAAAAAAATAAAAATTAACAACCCTATGCAAAACCAACTGACCTTTTTCCATCATTTGTTCACTTAGGTCTATGCCTGGGGACAGAACAACTGTGGTCAAGTGGGCACTGGATCTACTGCCAATCAACCGTCACCACGCAAGATAACATCAGTCATAGGTTGGTTGTCACTCACAAGTGTTCTCATCTTGAGACTTGGTATTCTCACCTTGGTTTTGTAGTATTGGATAATATTTAAATATTTTCCTGTCGCGCGATGAGGTGCGTATTATATTAAACATACTTTTAAAAAATATATTCCGATGTGTACATGTTTATACTAGTCTGTCGCGCTGTGTGCACTATATCAAACATGTTTTTATAACCGTTTTCCCGTGATCAAATCGAGCTGAAATTTAGCTGGCAGTCTGTAGTAGTTTTTTTTACTATAAATCCTTTATATATTTGGGACATAACTAAATTGTTGGATTTTTGGAATGTATTGCGATGCGTATTAAAACTAACATACTTTTAGTTATGTCTTTGTTTTTTACGTTTTTTAAAATTATTATATATTTCTGTTTCTATTTATGAAATGTTTTGAAATTTCTCAAGAAGAAAACTAGGTATTCTTTCTGTCCGTCTAGGATCCAGGGTAACACTAACAATAGCATGCGGTCAGACGTCTTCAATGGCTCTTTTGGACAATGGAGAGGTAGGTGACCAAACATCATCAGTGGTGAGGTAGGTGACCAAACATCATCAGTGGTGAGGTAGGTGACCAAACATCTTCAGTGGTGAGGTAGGTGGTCAAACATCTTCAGTGGTGAGGTAGGTGGTCAAACATCTTCAGTGGTGAGGTAGGTGGTCAAACATCTTCAGTGGTGAGGTAGGTGACCAAACATCATCAGTGGTGAGGTAGGTGGTCAAACATCTTCAGTGGTGAGGTAGGTGGTCAAACATCTTCAGTGGTGAGGTAGGTGGTCAAACATCTTCAGTGGTGAGGTAGGTGACCAAACATCTTCAGTGGTGAGGTAGGTGGTCAAACATCTTCAGTGGTGAGGTAGGTGGTCAAACATCTTCAGTGGTGAGGTAGGTGGTCAAACATCTTCAGTGGTGAGGTAGGTGGTCAAACATCTTCAGTGGTGAGGTAGGTGACCAAACATCTTCAGTGGTGAGGTAGGTGGTCAAACATCTTCAGTGGTGAGGTAGGTGGTCAAACATTTTCAGTGGTGAGGTAGGTGACCAAACATCTTCAGTGGTGAGGTAGGTGACCAAACATCTTCAGTGGTGAGGTAGGTGACCAAACATCTTCAGTGGTGAGGTAGGTGGTCAAACATCTTCAGTGGTGAGGTAGGTGACCAAACATCATCAGTGGTGAGGTAGGTGACCAAACATCTTCAGTGGTGAGGTAGTTGACCAAACATCTTCAGTGGTGAGGTAGGTGGGGGGGGATCTGCTCTGGGCTGCATTTTTTCCCCTAAGTGAAAGTTTGTAATTTTTTTTTCAAATGATATTTCTTTTGTGGAAGATGAGTGGCAAAAGGTTTTGTCCAGTCCAGGGAACCTTATAACCTCAGCTATGCCTGTGGTTGCCATCAAAAGGTTTTGTCAAGTCCAGGGAACATTATAACCTCAGCTATGCCTGTGGTTGCCATAAAAAGGTTTTGTCAAGTCCAGGGAACATTATAACCTCAGCTATGCCTGTGGTTGCCATCAAAAGGTTTTGTCAAGTCCAGGGAACATTATAACCTCAGCTATGCCTGTGGTTGCCATCAAAAGGTTTTGTCAAGTCCAGGGAACATTATAACCTCAGCTATGCCTGTGGTTGCCATCAAAAGGTTTTGTCAAGTCCAGGGAACATTATAACCTCAGCTATGCCTGTGGTTGCCATCAAAAGGTTTTGTCAAGTCCAGGGAACATTATAACCTCAGCTATGCCTGTGGTTGCCATCAAAAGGTTTTGTCAAGTCCAGGGAACATTATAACCTCAGCTATGCCTGTGGTTGCCATCAAAAGGTTTTGTCAAGTCCAGGGAACATTATAACCTCAGCTATGCCTCTGGTTGCCATCAAAAGGTTTTGTCAAGTCCAGGGAACATAGTAACCTCAGCTATGCCTCTGGTTGCCATCAAAAGGTTTTGTCAAGTCCAGGGAATATAGTAACCTCAGCTATGCCTCTGGTTGCCATCAAAACGTTTTGTCAAGTCCAGGGAATATAATAACCTCAGCTATGCCTCTGGTTGCCATCAAAACGTTTTGTCAAGTCCAGGGAATATAGTAACCTCAGCTATGCCTCTGGTTGCCATCAAAAGGTTTTGTCAAGTCCAGGGAACATTATAACCTCAGCTATGCCTCTGGTTGCCATCAAAAGGTTTTGTCAAGTCCAGGGAACATTATAACCTCAGCTATGCCTGTGGTTGCCATCAAAAGGTTTTGTCAAGTCCAGGGAACATTATAACCTCAGCTATGCCTGTGGTTGCCATCAAAAGGTTTTGTCAAGTCCAGGGAACATTATAACCTCAGCTATGCCTCTGGTTGCCATCAAAAGGTTTTGTCAAGTCCAGGGAACATTATAACCTCAGCTATGCCTGTGGTTGCCATCAAAAGGTTTTGTCAAGTCCAGGGAACATTATAACCTCAGCTATGCCTGTGGTTGCCATCAAAAGGTTTTGTCAAGTCCAGGGAACATTATAACCTCAGCTATGCCTCTGGTTGCCATCAAAAGGTTTTGTCAAGTCCAGGGAACATTATAACCTCAGCTATGCCTGTGGTTGCCATCAAAAGGTTTTGTCAAGTCCAGGGAACATTATAACCTCAGCTATGCCTGTGGTTGCCATCAAAAGGTTTTGTCAAGTCCAGGGAATATAGTAACCTCAGCTATGCCTCTGGTTGCCATCAAAAGGTTTTGTCAAGTCCAGGGAATATAGTAACCTCAGCTATGCCTCTGGTTGCCATCAAAAGGTTTTGTCAAGTCCAGGGAATATAGTAACCTCAGCTATGCCTCTGGTTGCCATCAAAAGGTTTTGTCAAGTCCAGGGAATATAGTAACCTCAGCTATGCCTCTGGTTGCCATCAAAAGGTTTTGTCATGTCCAGGGAACATAGTAACCTCAGCTATGCCTCTGGTTGCCATCAAAAGGTTTGGTCAAGTCCAGGGAACATAGTAACCTCAGCTATGCCTCTGGTTACCATCAAAAGGTTTTTTCAAGTCCAGGGAACATAATAACCTCAGATATGCCTCTGGTTGCCATCAAAAGGTTTGGTCAAGTCCAGGGAATATAGTAACCTCAGCTATGCCTCTGGTTGCCATCAAAAGGTTTTGTCAAGTCCAGGGAACATAGTAACCTCAGCTATGCCTCTGGTTGCCATCAAAAGGTTTGGTCAAGTCCAGGGAACATAGTAACCTCAGCTATGCCTCTGGTTACCATCAAAAGGTTTTTTCAAGTCCAGGGAACATAATAACCTCAGCTATGCCTCTGGTTGCCATCAAAAGGTTTGGTCAAGTCCAGGGAATATAGTAACCTCAGCTATGCCTCTGGTTGCCATCAAAAGGTTTGGTCAAGGCCAGGGAACATAGTAACCTCAGCGATGCCTCTGGTTACCATCAAAAGGTTTTGTGATGTCCAGGGAACATTATAACCTCAGCTATGCCTGTGGTTGCCATCAAAAGGTTTTGTCATGTCCAGGGAACATTATAACCTCAGCTATGCCTCTGGTTGCCATCAAAAGGTTTTGTCATGTCCAGGGAACATAGTAACCACAGCTATGCCATCAAATGTACTGCTCTATTCTATAAATTACTGGAGCTTATCAAATATGCT
Source organism: Ampullaceana balthica (assembly GCA_944989445.1). Taxonomy (NCBI): domain Eukaryota; kingdom Metazoa; phylum Mollusca; class Gastropoda; family Lymnaeidae; genus Ampullaceana; species Ampullaceana balthica. The sequence continues at coordinate 956,259 of CALYLW010000075.1, read as the reverse complement.
GATGAGTCAGTGAAAATCAGAGTCAATATTATGCATAAATTATTGAGACTGTCGTACATATTTAGATTTGCTTCTGTTTACAAACGATTGAGAATGATATCATGAGGCCTGTTTTCTCTTGTTTCTCCAGGTCTATGGCTGGGACTACAATGGTCAACTCTGTTTCTCTTGTTTCTCCAGGTCTATGGCTGGGGCTACAGTGGTCAACTGTGTTTTTCTTGTTTCTCCAGGTTATGGCTGGGGCTACAATGGTCAACTCTGTTTATCTTGTTTCTCCAGGTCTATGGCACGATATACAATGGTCAACTCTGTTTCTCTTGTTTCTCCGGGTCTAAGGCTTTGGCTACAATGGTCAACTCTGTTTCTCTTGTTTCTCCAGGTCTATTGCTGGGGCTACAATGGTCAACTCTGTTTCTCTTGTTTCTCCAGGCTTATGGCTGGGGCTACAATGGTCAACTCTGTTTCTCTTGTTTCTCCAGGTCTATGGCAGGGGCTACAATGGTCAACTCTGTTTCTCTTGTTTCTCCGGGTCTAAGGCTTTGGCTACAATGGTCAACTCTGTTTCTCTTGTTTCTCCAGGTCTATTGGTGGGGCTACAATGGTCAACTCTGTTTCTCTTGTTTCTCCAGGCTTATGGCTGGGGCTACAATGGTCAACTCTGTTTCTCTTGTTTCTCCAGGTCTATGGCAGGGGCTACAATGGTCAACTCTGTTTCTCTTGTTTCTCCGGGTCTATGGCAGGGGCTACAATGGTCAACTGTTTCACTTGTTTCTCCAGGTGTATGGCTGGGGCTACAATGGTCAACTCTGTTTCTCTTGTTTCTCCAGGTCTATGGCACGATATACAATGGTCAACTCTGTTTCTCTTGTTTCTCCAGGTGTATGGCTGGGGCTACAATGGTCAACTCTGTTTCTCTTGTTTCTCCAGGTGTATGGCTGGGGCTACAATGGTCAACTCTGTTTCTCTTGTTTCTCCAGGTGTATGGCTGGGGCTACAATGGTCAACTCTTTTTCTCTTGTTTCTCCAGTTGTATGGCCGGGGCTACAATGGTCAACTCTGTTTCTCTTGTTTCTCCAGGTGTATGGCAGGGGCTACAATGGTCAACTGTTTCTCTTGTTTCTCCAGGTGTATGGCAGGGACTACAATGGTCAACTCTGTTTCTCTTGTTTCTCCAGGTGTATGGCACGATCTACAATGGTCAACTCTGTTTCTCTTGTTTCTCCAGGTGTATGGCCGGGGCTAAAATGGTCAAATCTGTTTCTCCAGGACTATGGCACGATCTACAATGGTCAACTCTGTTTCTCTTGTTTCTCCAGGTGTATGGCTGGGGCTACAATGGCAATGGTCAGCTTGGTATCGGCAACAATGTGAATCAGCCCAGTCCGTGTCGAGTCCATTTTCCGACATCTGTTATCGTCAATCAGGTGAGTCAGTAATGGCAGTCATTGTCCAAAGTTTGTGCAATCTCAAAGAATCTCAATTAGGGGTAACTCCCCAACCATTCTCAACCGCTCACTTCCTGTCCCTGAGATAAATTTAGATCAATATTTTTACATTTCTTTTTTACAAACTGGATTTTATTAACTTGATTTTCCATTAAGCAAAGTATACAACAAATACACTTGAAGTATTTTCAAGGTGTAAAGAATAACACTGAGTACAGACATCAAGAGTTTTATGTTTGGTTTTCTTGAAGTAGCGTTACTTTGACAGAGCTACCGCCTGACACGGGGATTACATATGTTCAAATTAATTTAAATTATGATTTTAGATACCACGCTTGACCTTACGTGGGAAAAACATTGATCCAATCGAAGGAAAGAGTATGAAATAACCTAAAACAGCAAATAAGAATAGCTTATGAGCAATACTAAGTGATCAATACCTACAATCCCGCAGATTGTATGTGGCTAATAAATATTTGATGGTCCCACAGATTGTATGTGGCTAATAACTAATTGATGGTCCCACAGATTGTATGTGGCTAATAACTAATTGATGGGCCCACAGATTGCGTGTGGCTAATAACTAGTTGATGGGCCAACAGATTGCATGTGGCTAATAACTAATTGATGGTCACATAGATTGTATGTGGCTAATAATTAATTGATGGGCCCACAGATTGTATGTGGCTAATAACTAATTGATGGTCCCACAGATTGTATGTGGCTAATAACTAATTGATGGTCCCACAGATTGTATGTGGCTAATAACTAATTGATGGTCCCACAGATTGTATGTGGCTAATAACTAATTGATGGTCCCACAGATTGTATGTGGCTATGCTCACACTTTGGCTCTGTCGGACGAAGGCGTCATTTACGCATGGGGAGCTAACTCCTATGGACAGCTTGGTACAGGAAACAAAGCCAACATGGTCTCCCCTGCTAAAGTTGTGTCCCAGGAGGAAAGGTAAACAACGTTTAAATTGTCTAAATGGTGGACCTTACTTTAAGAGTAATCTTAAGGTCTTTACAAGTTTTCATACTGTTTAGTATTTATGTCATCCAGATTTGGAACCAAATAGTGCACTGTATGTTCTTGTTGCTATTGATAATGCTATATACTATTAATGCTGTCACTGATCATATGTCGTTATGCAATCAACAGGTTTGTTGAGATAGCTGCCAGTCACTACAGCCACATATCTGCCAGCATGTGCCAAACTGGCAAGGTTTACATGTGGGGTCAGTGCAGGGGGCAGTCCATCACATCGCCGCGGGTGACCAGGTTCTCATCAACAGATGACGTGTTTGCTGCTTTTTCAGCCCCTCCCGTTTCCTGGCGGATTTACAGCGTTGGTCTGTTATCATTTATTTGTTACAGTGTTGGTCTGTTAACATTTATTTGTTACAGTGTTGGTCTGTTAACATATATTAGTTACAGCATTGGTCTGTTGGTCTGTTAACATTTATTAGTTACAGCATTGGTCTGTTGGTCTGTTAACATTTATTAGTTACAGCGTTGGTCTGTTGGTCTGTTAACATTTATTAGTTACAGCGTTGGTCTGTTAACATTTATTAGTTACAGCGTTGGTCTGTTAACATTTATTAGTTACAGCGTTGGTCTGTTAACATTTATTAGTTACAGCGTTGGTCTGTTAACATTTATTTGTTACAACGTTGGTCTGTTAACATATATTAGTTACATTGTTGGTCTGTTAACATTTATTTGTTACAACGTTGGTCTGTTAACATATATTAGTTACAGCGTTGGTCTGTTAACATTTATTAGTTACAGCCTTGGTCTGTTAACATTTATTTGTTACAACATTGGTCTGTTAACATTTATTTGTTACAACATTGGTCTGTTAACATTTATTTGTTACAACGTTGGTCTGTTAACATTTATTTGTTACAACGTTGGACTGTTAACATTTATTTGTTACAAGGTTGGTCTGTTAACATTTATTTGTTACAGTGTTGGTCTGTTAACATATATTAGTTACATTGTTGGTCTGTTAACATTAATTTGTTACAGTGTTGGTCTGTTAACATATATTTGTTACAGTGTTGGTCTGTTAACATATATTTGTTACAGTGTTGGTCTGTTAACATATATTAGTTACAGTGTTGGTCTGTTAACATATATTAGTTACAGCGTTGGTCTGTTAACATTTATTAGTTACAGCGTTGGTCTGTTAACATTTATTTGTTACAACATTGGTCTGTTAACATTTATTTGTTACAACGTTGGTCTGTTAACATTTATTTGTTACAACGTTGGACTGTTAACATTTATTTGTTACAAGGTTGGTCTGTTAACATTTATTTGTTACAGTGTTGGTCTGTTAACATATATTAGTTACAGTGTTGGTCTGTTAACATTTATTTGTTACACTGTTGGTCTGTTAACATATATTTGTTACAGTGTTGGTCTGTTAACATATATTTGTTACAGTGTTGGTCTGTTAACATTTATTTGTTACAGTGTTGGTCTGTTAACATATATTTGTTACAGCGTTGGTCTGTTAACATATATTTGTTACAGTGTTGGTCTGTTAACATATATTAGTTACAGTGTTGGTCTGTTAACATTTATTTGTTACAGTGTTGGTCTGTTAACATATATTTGTTACAGCGTTGGTCTGTTAACATATATTTGTTACAGTGTTGGTCTGTTAACATATATTTGTTACAGTGTTGGTCTGTTAACATTTATTTGTTACAGTTTTGGTCTGTTAACATATATTTGTTACATAGTTGATCTGTTAACATTTATTTGTTACAGTGTTGGTCTGTTAACATATATTTGTTACAGTGTTGGTCTGTTAACATTTATTTGTTACAGTGTTGGTCTGTTAACATTTATTAGTTACAGTGTTGGTCTGTTAACATTTATTAGTTACAGTGTTGATCTGTTAACATATATTTGTTACAGTGTTGGTCTGTTAACATATATTAGTTACAGTGTTGGTCTGTTAACATCTATTTTTTACAGCGTTGGTCTGTTAACATTTATTTGTTACAGCATTGGTCTGTTAACATGTATTTGTTACAGTGTTGGTCTGTTAACATTTATTAGTTACAGTGTTGGTCTGTTAACATTTATTAGTTACAGTGTTGATCTGTTAACATATATTTGTTACAGTGTTGGTCTGTTAACATATATTAGTTACAGTGTTGGTCTGTTAACATCTATTTTTTACAGCGTTGGTCTGTTAACATTTATTTGTTACAGCATTGGTCTGTTAACATGTATTTGTTACAGTGTTGGTCTGTTAACATCCATTTGTTAGAGTGTTGGTCTGTTAACATCTATTTGTTACAGTGTTGGTCTGTTAACATCTATTTGTTACAGCATTGGTCTGTTAACATTTATTTGTTACAGTGTTTGTCTGTTAACATTTATTTGTTATAACGTTGGTCTGTTAACATATATTTGTTACAGTGTTGGTCTGTTAACATATATTAGTTACAGTGTTGGTCTGTTAACATATATTTGTTACAGTGTTGGTCTGTTAACATCTATTTGTTACAGCGTTGGTCTGTTAACATTTATTTGTTACAGTGTTGGTCTGTTAACATTTATTTGTTACAGCGTTGGTCTGTTAACATATATTTGTTACATTGTTGGTCTGTTAACATCTATTTGTTACAGACTCTGTTAACATTTATTTGTTACATTGTTGGTCTGTTAACATCTTTTTTTTACAGTGATGGTCTGTTAACATTTATTAGTTACAGCGTTGGTCTGTTAACATTTATTTGTTACAGTGTTGGTCTGTTAACATCTATTTGTTACAGCGTTGGTCTGTTAACATCTATTTGTTACAGTGCTGGTCTGTTAACATTTATTTGTTACAACGTTGGTCTGTTAACATTTGAAGACGTCAAGGGAAGAAACGGCTATGTGACATTTTTGAAATTTTTTAGTTATTCCCTGTAGTTGATAGAAGATCAAAAATAGAATGCTCTCAATGAGGTTTTATGCAAAAATTATGTAACTGACCGAATTAAAAATTCAAATATATTTAGTTCTTCTTCTTCTTCGTTCTCAATTTGAGTATTGCGTGCCGACGAGTTTTGCGCCAATTGGCCCGTGGTCTCCGACTTCAGCCTGCTGTTTTTTCTGGATGTGCTTCCATAGCCTTTGGTCAGCCAAGACCATCTGCAAGGCAGCAGTTGATTTTGGCAAGTGATGCAGCGTTCACATGCCACGGCTATAAGGGTTCCACGCATTACCCAGCCGCCTTTTATTTTCCCTAACTATGCGTTAGGTACCCACTCGAAGCTGGGTGGACTCGGGGACGCCCTAGGCCCCGGGAACAAATCCATGGCTTCCCATGGATTCGAAACCCATGACCATCGGTACGCCAGTCGAGCCCGACTACCACTCGACCACCGTATCCCCTATATTTAGTTAATGTATAAGAAATCTGAATTTTGAACTTTTAAAACTTGAATATCTCAAAACTGGCTGCTGGATAGCGAAGTCAGTAGTGTGCTCGCCTCACAAAGCTGAGGGGCGTGGTATCGAGCCCATGTAAAGCCACAATATAAATGATACGCTAAGAAAGTCCTCCGCTGACCCCTGGAAGGGAATTGGGGAACCCACCAGGTATAAACAAGCTCCGAGTGAGCTCTAAGGGAAACATTAGGGATCCCCTACGACCTTCGGGTTATGGGACTTACTTTTTTTACTATCTCAAAACTACAAAAATGTGACATAGCCGTTTTTGCCCTTGAGCTCTTCATTTATATTTATAACCAACACTTTTTTTTGGCCAGTTTTTACATTTTTGTTAATTTTCCTATTTGCCTTGGTAATTTCTTGGACTAAATTTTTCTTAATTAGTTTGATGTGCATGTGTATTTGATGATACCAAAGGTGTCTTGTGTAGTCCTAATTGTCCATGCTAGTCCAGCATGCTCATCACGCTCTGATCTTCAAAACTTGGCTTCAATAAAAAAAAAGTCTTTATGCTAGTCTGTCGCGCGATGTGTATTATATCTAATATATAAAGATGAAAGTTTGTGTGTTTGTTTGTTACCAATGGAAATCCACACCGTTGGACCCAGGATGCTGAAATTTTGCATGGGGCTCTCATTCGACCCTAGACAGGTCGTAGGCTATGTTTCAACCCCAGGTGACCACCCCTAGGGTAAGGGGGCCCATAATCAGAAAATGTAGAGCCAAATAAAGACAAAATAAATTCTCATTTCGATATTGAACAGCTTCATGCGGGCATTCAAAACGAGTTCATTTTGGTGCGTTATTTTTTACAATACTTTATTTTTAGCTGTGCGCTTTCAAAAATCTTTTATTGTCAAATTACGGTGCGTACCTTTTCGTGTACGCATCTAAAAGTGAGCAGTGTAATTTTATTATAATAACATTCATATTTGTTTTGGCCTTGCGGTACAAAACAGTGGCCTTTTATACAAATACTTTCTTGATATTATAGATCTGTTAACACTATTTCATTACATTTGTCACACGATGTATGGTATTTATTTTTAAATTAAGAGTTTTATTATGTTGTTTCTAATGACTCAAATTTTAATTTAAACAAATACTAATTATGTGAGGCTATTTTATGTGGAAAGAAATTGCCCAAGTCAAAAAAGCTTAATCGTAATTTAGAGGAACTATACGTTTGTTTTTCTTAAAATTTGTTGGGTGTTCTATATTAATTTTTCTTGCTTATTTTACTTGCTCAATCCCTTAAATTTAATTATTAAAGTTAATCATCAATGAATATTACATGCATATAAAAGCCTACGACCAATGCTGAGTTTTTTTTATTACATAAGCTCTATAAATTTACAATTTAAACCTTTCTACCGGACTTATAAACATATGCATATTAAACTCAATACAAGTGAACCTATAAGCAATTAATTAAGTTGGGCGGCGAATTGAATATGCCATGGTCATTACGCTGTAGCGGAATAACAAAAGCCATTTTAAAAATAGATGTTTAGTCAAACATAGCATCTTTTTTTCCTATTTCGTAAATAATTTATTTATTTTTCAGAAACTAAATCTGGTGTTTGAAATAGAGATTACATTCGGAATGAAACTCGTGTAGTCTTTAATGCGCTGATAAAACATAAAAGAAAAAAGGTAAAATGACCCATCGGGAAACATGGTCCAAAACATACTTGAATTCCTTTTTAAAATTATACCTATTACATAAAAGCCGTAAATTTAAATCGTAAAACATAGAGACAAATATATAAAAGCATTATATATCATTTCCATATTAAAACACTAATTAATAAAAACTATAAACAAGTATAAAATTTATTTTTGGAGCAGTACAGCATTATAAGACTTCATTTTAAGCGCCCACCTTTAAATTAACTTTAATTGACTAAAAATTGACTATAATTTTTTCACTTTTGTCCCTTTCTACAAAACGGTCCCATTTAGCGATGGATTCCAAAATCTTATATGTTGCTGTTTCACCAAGGGATTCAATTCTTTTTTGATTCCCGTTTTCAGATAAGACATTATATTTTGTAAAAAAAAATTCCTGTTTTTGTTTCTGGAAATTAGATAAAGGGCGATTTTTACTCATTACTTTTAGTTCAGAGTTCAGTCGTGCTTAATTGTTTTTAGTATGATTCGTAAATTTTACAGACTTTTAGTCAAATGGGAAGTTGGACCATTAGTGAGAGGGGGCTTAGGCTTTTATTAGTATAGAAAAGGGGAGGGCACTAAATGAAGTTAATCAAGAGAAATACAAAAAAATAAGAAGAAAGTAAATCGTTGCATACACATACATACTTAACAAATAACTATTTGAATATTTTCAACAACATAATAAAACTTGCTCATTACAATAAACTTACTTATTAAAGTTAAGAATCAATGATCTTGACATGCATATAAAGGCCTAGGACCTATGTTGTCATTTCATGTTTACATAATTTTATGTTTACATAAGCTAAACAAATTAACTATTTAAACTTTAGCTAACGAACTTATTAAGAAAGTCATTAAACTTAACACAAGTGAACCTAAAGATCACTAATTCCGTGTAGTTAGAAGCATAAAAATCTGGGTGGTTGTTAAGTACACTTCCGTGGTGGTAACGAGCAAAAAAAATATTTAAATATCAATTTTCATATAGCCCATATAATGAAAAAAACGTCTTTGTGCCCCCGGCCCCCATGACTGAATTGCAACTTTTTTACGCAAATGATCGTCGTGAGAGGCTACTCAACAACTTCCCAAAGTTTCATGCTTCTACCTACACGCGAAGTTGGAGAATTCAATTAGTGATGAGTCAGTTTTTTATATAAGAAAAAAACTACATAGCCTATGACCTGTCCCGGGTCAAATGAGGGTCCCATGCAAAATTTCAGCACCTAGGTCCAACGGTGTGGCATTCTATGAGTAACAAAACAAACAAAAGAAACAAACAAACAAACTTTCATCTTTATATATTAGATGGGGTTTTCCCGCTTTGGGAATGTTAATGTTTGACTGTTGCACAGTGCGCACTATTTTGACACATGCTTGGTGTGACGTAGTTTGGTGTGGGATGACGTCAATAGAGAGATATGCTAGAGGGACGATTTTGTAGCGGAGAGCACGCACAGTGTTGTTATTATTTTGCCTTGAAGGATTTCTTTGTTCAATTAAAATATTGATTCTTCTGATGGTGTTTTTACTTATTGAGTTGAAGCCTTGTGAGTCATAAAAATCATTAGAACTTGACATTCTTAAGAAGAACAAATGAAATTAATCTCTTTAGAATGTGTTTTTTAAGATTTTACAATAACTAACCTTACCTAACCAAACTTGAAGTAGTAAACAAGTTTATATATTAGCCTTTCTAATACCTTTCAGCCATTTAGTGGTGCTAATAGAATACATTAAATTCATCTGTTCATTGATGTTAAGAAGGATGAATTAAATACATATATTTATTGATCCGGTGAAGGTTAAATTAAATTAATCTCTTCTGAATATTTTTTTTTGGATCTTATAATCAATACAAAATATCACTAAACAAATTATATATCCAAAACTTAAATTAACACTTCACCTGTTTTACAAATGTCCAAACACAATTGATGTGTCCGAATTAAACAAATAGTCATGGGGTAGCAAAATTTAAACTAATTTAATAATTTACTTATAAGTTACTTATTTATCTAAGTTACTTATAAGTTTATTGATGCTAAAAGGGGGGGGGGAACCTTCAGTATGGTATTTAAGAAGAAAGTTTAACAAAGGGAAATACTTAAAAGCAGTTGTACACTAAAACAATATATAAGCTATTATGTTCCAATCTTTCTTCAGAGAAATCATGCCCCCAAAAAGAAAAACTCAATTAGGTCGTGTTTCTAAAACGGCAAAGAAGCAAGCCTTACATAGAGAAAATGAAACGAATGAACAAACACAGGCAAGACTTGCTGTTGAGAGAGAAAGAGTTTCAATCAGAAGAGCTAATGAAACCAGTGAACAAACACAGGCAAGACTTGATGATGAGAGAGAAAGAGGTTCCATAAGAAGAGCTAATGAAACCAGTGAACAAACACAGGCAAGACTTGATGAAAAAAGAGTCAGATCTTCAATGAGAAGAGCAAATGAAACAAATAAACAAACCCAAATAAGACTTGCAGACCAGAGAAATGGAAATTTAAACAGAAGAAGAAATGAAATGCAGCAAGACCTAAAAGGTGCTGCTCATCAATATGACCCAGATATTCCATACCATCAACATGAAAAGGTCAACATTGGTGAGATGAACTTGATCTGCAAGCATTGCAGTGCATTTAAATGGAAAGATGAGCACCCTGGAATGTGCTGTTCAAATGGCAAAGTTAAACTAGAGACTCTGCAACATCCACCTGAGCCACTTGATCATTTGCTTCAAGGTGTATCTCAAACGTCTAAACGCTTCCTAGCCAACATCAGAAAATACAACTCATGCTTTCAAATGACATCTTTTGGTGCCAGCAAAGAAATTCGTGAACAAGGATTCATGCCAACATTTAAAGTTCAAGGCCAAATTTATCACAGGGCTGGATCTCTGCTGCCAGCTGAAGGCGAACCTCAGTTTCTGCAGATCTATTTCATGGGAGACCAAGCTAGAGAAGTCCAACAAAGATGTGCAAACTTTCCAGACTTGCAACAAAATGTTGTTTTGGAGTTGCAAGAACTCCTACATGCAAACAATGCCTACCTTCAAATTTTCAAGACAGCTCTAGAAAGAATGCCAACTGATGAATACAAAGTTGTGATACGAGCTGACAAAGCACCAAGACATGAACACCAAAGGCGGTTCAATGTACCAACATTTGATGAAGTGGCCATTGTCATGGTAGGAAATGAATTTGACAGACGTGACATTGTCCTTCAAAAGCGAAACAACCTTCTCCAAAGAGTTGCAGAAACTCATCGCTCTTATGATGCTCTGCAATACCCCCTAATGTTTTGGCAAGGTGAAGATGGGTACTCCTTTGGCATTCCTCAGACAAACCCAGACACGGGAAACAATGTTTTGGGTAAAAAGGTTACAGCAATGGACTTTTATGCATATCGAATCATGATTCGCAGTGGTGAAGATAACCATCTCTTGAAATTTAGACAGCTGTTCCATCAATTCATCGTAGATATGTACGCGAAAATTGAAAGTGAACGCTTGCTCTACATCCGTCTAAATCAAAAGAAGCTGAGAGTTGAAGACTACATTCACCTCAGAGATGCCATTGCAAATGATGCCAATCCAAATGATCTGGGGAAAATGGTTATCTTGCCAGCAACATTTACAGGAAGTCCAAGACACATGCATGAGTACACTCAAGATGCTATGACTTATGTCAGAAATTATGGAAGGCCAGATTTGTTTATCACCTTTACATGCAATCCACTATGGCAAGAAATTCAGGCTCATCTTTTACCTGGCCAATCAGCAGTGGATCGACATGATTTGGTTGCTAGAGTCTTCAAACGAAAACTATCAAAATTAATGGGAGTCATTACAAAAAGTCATGTCTATGGTGAAACGAGATGCTGGATGTACTCAATTGAATGGCAGAAGAGAGGCTTACCCCATGCACACATCCTAATCTGGCTGATGAAAAAATTACGACCTAATCAAATTGACAATGTAATCTCAGCAGAAATACCAAACTCTACACAAGATAATTTTTTGTTTGAAATTGTTGTGAAAAATATGCTGCATGGACCCTGTGGAAACTTGAACAGAAACTCTGCTTGCATGGTTGATGGGAAATGCTCAAAAAATTATCCAAGGAATTTGATACAAGAAACTAAAACTGGTGAAGATGGCTATCCTGTGTACAGACGCCGTAAACCAGGAGATGGTAGTTTTACTGCAAAAATCAAAATGAAGGTTGGTTCAACATATCAAGAAATAGAAATGGACAACAGATGGGTGGTTCCCTACACTCCAATTTTGACAAAAATGTTTCAAGCTCACATAAATGTCGAATCTTGCCAATCTGTCAAGGCCATCAAATACATCTGCAAGTACGTCAATAAAGGAAGTGACCAGGCCGTTTTTGGTCTTGAAGGAAACCAAGAGAATCCAGATGAGGTGCAAAAATTTCTAATGGGTCGTTACATCAGCAGTAATGAAGCAGTCTGGAGAATTTTGAATTTCCAAATTCATGAACGGTATCCAACAGTTGTTCACTTGAGTGTTCATCTTGAAAATGGGCAAAGAGTATACTTCAACCAAGAAAATATATATCATCAAATTCTGGAGCCACCAAGAACAACTTTGACAGCTTTTTTTCAACTGTGCCAACAAGACGACTTTGCAAAAACCATTCTCTATTGTGTGGTTCCAAGGTACTATACTTGGAATGCTTCTCAAAAATTATTTAAACGCCGAAAACAAGGAGCAGATGTTGAGTATCATCCAGGGATAAAATCTTCAGATGCATTGGGACGTGTGTACACCGTTCACCCATCTAATGCAGAATGCTTCTTTTTGAGGATGCTACTTCATGTTGTTAGAGGACCAACATCCTACACTGACTTAAAAACTGTTGATGGTCATGTGTGTGCTACATTTAGGGAAGCTTGCCAAATGCAAGGGCTACTAGAAAACGATCACCATTGGGTCTTGACCATGGAGGAGGCATGTACATCTCAATCACCTACCCGTTTGAGACATCTGTTTTCAATTTTGCTGACAACATGCTCTGTTTCTAATTCACTTGCTCTCTGGGATACATTTAAAACATATTTGAGTGAGGACATTATGTTGCAAACCAAGAGAGAGAATCAAACACTGCTAATTGAGTTCTCTAATGAGATTTACAACAGGTGTCTTATGTTGTTGGAGGATTTGTGTGTATCAATGTCAGGAAGGAACCTTGACCAGTTTGGGTTACCAACGCCTCAAAGAAATGAAAACAATCTTCAGAATAGTGAAATTCTACGAGAACAAAATTATAACACAAATGAATTGATGGCCTATGTCTCAGAAAATCAACCACGTTTAGTTGAGGATCAAAGAGCTGCCTACATTCACATCTTAGAACTGGTTACCTCAAAAAAAGGTGGAATCATATTCCTTGATGCTCCAGGAGGTACAGGTAAAACATTTGTGATCAATTTGCTCTTGGCTACAATCAGACGAGACAAAGGTATTGCTCTAGCCGTTGCTTCTTCTGGCATAGCATCAACATTGCTTGCAGGGGGTAGAACAGCTCATTCTGCTTTCAAGTTACCTTTGAACATGAACCATTCTGAGAATGTAACCTGCAACATATCAAAAGGATCAGGAAAGGCCAAGGTACTAGAACAGTGTTCTCTCATTGTCTGGGATGAGTGTACAATGTCACACAAGCGAGCTCTTGAAGCCTTGAACAACACTCTTCAGGATTTAAAAGGAAACACAAAACTAATGGGAGGAACAGTTGTGGTATTAGCTGGAGATTTTCGACAAACTTTGCCTGTCATTCCAAGGTCAACACCAAGCGATGAGTTGAATGCCTTCCTCAAAGCTTCAACTCTGTGGAAACAGGTCAAGAAAATGACTCTGACCACCAACATGAGAGTCCATTTACATGGAGATAATGCAGCAGGCTACTTCTCACATCAATTGCTTCAACTTGGCGATGGAAAATGGCAGGTAGACCCAGCATCAGGAACAGTTTCTTTCCCATCAAATTTTTGCACTGTAGCAAAGTCACTTGAAGAGTTGAAACTTGCCGTTTTTCCAAACATCCAAGACCAGTTTAAAAATCCTGAGTGGTTGTGCGAAAGGGCCATTCTTGCTCCAAAGAATTCAAGTGTCAACAGCATCAATTCTCAAATTCACAATTTTCTACCAGGCATTTCAAAAAACTACAAATCTATTGATACGGTTACAGATCCGGCCCAAGCTGTTTACTATCCAACAGAATTTTTGAATTCATTAGATCCTCCTGGCATGCCATCACATAACTTGGAACTTAAAATCGGAGCTCCTATCATACTTCTGAGAAATTTGGATCCCCCTAAACTATGCAATGGAACACGATTGAGCATCAAGCATCTCTTACCTCATGTAATAGAAGCCACAATTTTGACAGGCTGCGCCAAAGGAGAAGATGTCTTCATCCCAAGAATTCCACTCATACCAACAGATATGCCTTTTGATTTCAAGCGCCTCCAGTTTCCAATCAGGCTTGCATTTGCCATGTCTATCAACAAGGCACAGGGACAGTCTTTAAAAGTGGCAGGCATTGTACTTGAGGAAGCATGCTTTGCCCACGGACAGCTATATGTGGCATGTTCTAGAGTTGGGTCACCAACAAATCTTTTCATTTTTGCACCAGACGGAAAAACCAAAAATATAGTCTATCGACAAGCCTTAATATAAGCAATATATAAATTACATGTACTTATTTTTAATTACATTTCAATTTATTTTTTAAATTGTTTTTCAATGAATGAATTGAAATAATTTTTTTTTAAATCTGTTGACTATTATTTTAATCGTGCGACGCCGGGTAACCCGGCTAGTTGAACATAATCAATACTTTTTGTTATGTCTCAAATATAAAGGATTTATAGTAAAAAATACTTTGTTTTTTTACGGGTTTTTTTTTCACCCTCAGATTTAATCAAAGGTTCTCGCATTGCCGATGCTGTGGCCAGTGCCTTTGACAATCAGGTAAGTTCTATCATTCTTTTCATTTTAAATATTTTAAACAGTTATAATCATATTAATGATGCCTCAAAATCCTCAGGCTTAGACACCGCTCATGCATTTTTGGGCACCAATTTTATCAGGCATAGGCACCAGTCACATAAGACCTATCACTCAGCTTCCATCATAATGACTTCAGTGAATTAGAATGTCCCATCAGCTCCTAAAAAAGGTCTCTAGGCTTGGAAATTTCAAGAGATACATGCTTAAGAAGCAGCCTTACCTGCTAGAGACTCAAATATTAAAAATATTGATTGAAATGTTTGATTTTTGATTTTTCGAGTTGATTTTTATGTGACAGGGTCATGTATATGACTGATTTCTTTCAATGATAGATGTACCCTATGCGCACCCATCATGTCATTATATGTTGCAGTTAGGATACGAATGTTTTACATAGAATGCATTTATAAATATTTGTGTTTTACTATTTTTATGTGACGCGCCGTGAGCCCAGCTGCTTGCTGGAGTACTTCGCTAAATAAATAACCAATTATTATTATTATTATTTTAATAGTCAAACTTTGAATAAGATCAATAAAATTTGTCACGTCATCGTGTTATATCAACTTTAGGATTAAGTGATCTATTGTAATTTTATTACAGTGCATTGAATATTGTTGATTTTAAAAAACATTAAAAATATATTTATTTGTTCCTATAAAAAAACAACAACAAATGTGCAGGAGTCCAGTGACGTCAAATTTATTGTTGAGGGTAAAGAAATTCATGTCCACAAAGCTATCCTCAAAATAAGGTAAAGTCAAATCTGACAGCCAAGTTTAAATACATTTGTTTTAAGCCTGCTATTGTGTCCCTGTTGAAGACAGTCATGAGATTGTGCAGTTTGGAGAAAGACATAAGAGTATGTTGTGTGGATTAAATTTCTATTGTATGTTAAGAAATTATGGTGCACAAAAGAAAAAACATTGTTTTTCTTATTAAAACATTGTTTTTCTTATTAAAACATTGTTTTTCTTATTAAAACATTGTTTTTATTACAAAGTTAAATAAATCTTAGAGATCCCTGTCATAGCATAGTTCAAACATACTGGATTGGTTTTAAACATACTGGAGTTGTTGGTAACATACTGGAGTGGCCGGTGGCTTTCATGACCACTGAGTACATACAAATTTAGTTCTGCAATTAAAAAAAAAGGACAGAAATATCGAAACTTCCAATAGCACTCTGCATAACTTAATTAATATTGAATTCAAAGTGATAAACTAATATCAGAACATATCATTTTATTTTTTTTTAAATATTACCCCATAAAAGTCAGTGTCTCCATACCTTGATCACATAGAGCTGAAGTAAAAACAAAACAGTTTTATTGCTGTTTTCATCACATCTGTATCTCTCTCATAAAACACTACTATTTCATTGTAACATTTTTATTCAGATAGAAATTACAATATGAGGGTAACAAATTTATTCAGATAGAAGTTACAATATGAGGGTAACAAATTTATTCAGGTAGAAATTACAATATGAGGGTAACAAATTTATTCAGGTAGAAGTTACAATATGAGGGTAACAAATTTATTCAGCTAGAAGTTACAATATGAGGGTAACAAATTTATTCAGGTAGAAGTTACAATATGAGGGTAACAAATTTATTCAGGTAGAAGTTACAATATGAGGGTAACAAATTTATTCAGCTAGAAGTTACAATATGAGGGTAACAAATTTATTCAGGTAGAAGTTACAATATGAGGGTAACAAATTTATTCAGCTAGAAGTTACAATATGAGGGTAACAAATTTATTCAGGTAGAAGTTACAATATGAGGGTAACAAATTTATTCAGGTAGAAATTACAATATGAGGGTAACAAATTTATTCAGGTAGAAATTACAATATGAGGGTAACAAATTTATTCAGGTAGAAACTACAATATGAGGGTAACAAATTTATTCAGCTAGAAGTTACAATATGAGGGTAACAAATTTATTCAGCTAGAAGTTACAATATGAGGGTAACAAATTTATTCAGGTAGAAGTTACAATATGAGGGTAACAAATTTATTCAGGTAGAAATTACAATATGAGGGTAACAAATTTATTCAGGTAGAAATTAAAATATGAGGGTAACAAATTTATTCAGGTAGAAGTTACAATATGAGGGTAACAAATTTATTCAGGTAGAAATTACAATATGAGGGTAACAAATTTATTCAGGTAGAAATTACAATATGAGGGTAACAAATTTATTCAGGTAGAAGTTACAATATGAGGGTAACAAATTTATTCAGGTAGAAATTACAATATGAGGGTAACAAATTTATTCAGGTAGAAATTACAATATGAGGGTAACAAATTTATTCAGGTAGAAATTACAATATGAGGGTAACAAATTTATTCAGGTAGAAATTACAATATGAGGGTTACAAATTTATTCAGGTAGAAATTACAATATGAGGGTAACAAATTTATTCAGGTAGAAGTTACAATATGAGGGTAACAAATTTATTCAGGTAGAAGTTACAATATGAGGGTACAAATTTATTCAGGTAGAAGTTACAATATGAGGGTAACAAATTTATTCAGGTAGAAGTTACAATATGAGGGTAACAAATTTATTCAGGTAGAAGTTACAATATGAGGGTAACAAATTTATTCAGGTAGAAATTACAATATGAGGGTAACAAATTTATTCAGGTATAAGTTACAATATGAGGGTAACAAATTTATTCAGGTAGAAGTTACAATATGAGGGTAACAAATTTATTCAGGTAGAAATTACAATATGAGGGTAACAAATTTATTCAGGTAGAAGTTACAATATGAGGGTAACAAATTTATTCAGGTATAAGTTACAATATGAGGGTAACAAATTTATTCAGGTAGAAATTACAATATGAGGGTAACAATTTTATTCAGGTAGAAATTACAATATGAGGGTAACAAATTTATTCAGGTAGAAGTTACAAAATGAGGGTAACAAATTTATTCAGGCAGAATTTACAATATGAGGGTAACACATTTATTCAGGTAGAAATTACAATATGAGGGTAACAAATTTATTCAGGTATAAGTTACAATATGAGGGTAACAAATTTATTCAGGTAGAAGTTACAAAATGAGGGTAACAAATTTATTCAGGCAGAAGTTACAATATGAGGGTAACACATTTATTCAGGTAGAAATTACAATATGAGGGTAACAAATTTATTCAGGTAGAAATTACAATATGAGGGTAACAAATTTATTCAGGTATAAGTTACAATATGAGGGTAACAAATTTATTCAGGTAGAAGTTACAAAATGAGGGTAACAAATTTATTCAGGCAGAAGTTACAATATGAGGGTAACACATTTATTCAGGTAGAAATTACAATATGAGGGTAACAAATTTATTCAGGTATAAGTTACAATATGAGGGTAACAAATTTATTCAGGTAGAAGTTACAAAATGAGGGTAACAAATTTATTCAGGCAGAAGTTACAATATGAGGGTAACACATTTATTCAGGTAGAAATTACAATATGAGGGTAACAAATTTATTCAGGTAGAAATTACAATATGAGGGTAACAAATTTATTCAGGTATAAGTTACAATATGAGGGTAACAAATTTATTCAGGTAGAAGTTACAAAATGAGGGTAACAAATTTATTCAGGCAGAAGTTACAATATGAGGGTAACAAATTTATTCAGGTAGAAATTACAATATGAGGGTAACAAATTTATTCAGATAGAAATTCTTCAAATGTGAGAGTAGGTTGTCATGTCCACTTATTAAACCGTGCTTATTTAATTTTATCTTCAGATGTGAGTACTTCCGTTCCATGTTTCAGTCGTGCTGGGATGAAGCCGGCAAAGAGTAAGTAGGTCACATTTGTAACATGCCGAACTGCTGCATTTCCCACATTAGTGTTAGTGCATCTAGCATCAGTTCTATTAATATCTCAGTTGTGTGTTTGAATGTGTGCTTGCACTGCTGCCATTGTTTTGTTTTTTTTGTGGTTATCACACACATAATCTATCAAAGGTAGAGTAAAGTCTGCTTCAATTATTAAAATTTGTAAAGATTAAGTCAGCGGTTCCCAACATGTGGGTCGCGATCCCCTGTTGGCAACTCTGGACAAAAAATTATCCACTGTAATGAAAATTTGCTCTATTTTGTACAAAATTTATTGAAGATGACTTATTTAAATTTCATGGGGGTCGCGGGTCACATGTCTTTTACAAAAGGGCGTTGCCACCCAAAAAAGGTTGGGAACCACTGTATTAAGTTACTCCACTGAGACATTTGGATCTCAAAGATTTAATATATTGATTTTTTGTTTTTTAAGAATGTAAGATTGATTACCGTATATACTCGTTCGCAAGCCGACCTTTTTTGGACAAAATCTAGGGGAAAAAGTGTCGGCTTATGAGCGGGACATAGGTGATTTCTGCATGGATATTGAATATCGGTGTTGTTATTGTAGATTATCAATGTCCTTTTCTACATTCTACAAGATTCGATTGCTTTATCAGAAGCTATAATATATTATAAAAAATCAGCACTTACCTTATTTAATCATTTTATTTATTTTTGTGAACGTTTTAATGAATTGTTTTACAAATAAATTTTGTTTTCAACCACGGATTTTAATGTACGCGCTTTTGTCACTGTTTACCAAATATCTTTTTAAAAATACCGGTAACTCTTGCTTAACAAAGAGCAGAAAGACAAAGATAGGCAGTACAAGGTAAACAATCATAATGACCTATTAAGCTTGTAGTTTTAAAAAAATATGTACCATTTTTTTAAAGCTGTCCTATTATTTTTGGGGGGGGTCGGCTTGCGATCGGGTTATACACTTTTAATACTTTTCCCTTCCAAAAGTGGGGGGGGGGTCGGCTTATGAACGAACGGGCTATAGAACGAGTATATACGGTAGTTTGTTTTTTTAAAGAACGTTACACTCAGTAGGATAGAGATTGCATTTAAAATGCTGGTCATTGATCTTTTTAAAGGTTACTGTCTACTTTAATTCCCAGCTCCATTGAGATTACACAATATCCATACGTTGTGTACCGAGCTTTCCTCAGATATCTGTACACGGATGAGGTGGATCTACCACCTGATGAATCCATAGGTAATTGAAATTAGTGGCGTTTAAATGAGCAATTAAGTATCATTCTTGAATAAGTCTGACATGAATCTATAGTTAATTGAAGTGAGTAGCATTTAAATTAGTAATTAAGTTCTTAATAATTCTTGAATATATAGGTAATTGAAATTAGCGACATTTAAATTAGTAATTAAGAATAAATTTGACATGAATCTAGTAAAAATTGTAATTTAAATCTCTGATATAAATTATCTTAGTGAATCTCTATCTGTCGACTCACCCACTCATCAGTTAAGCTCTTCTACAGACGCAAATATTCTCACTGGTCCTAAGACACGCTCTAAAACATTTGGCGAAAGGTCTTTCTCTTTTTGTGCCGGCAAACATTACACATTTGAAATATTCAAACTACTAAGACCTTCAAGACTGCACTAAAGACGCATCTCTTCAAACTTTACTTTCAAAATTAATGTAACGACATTCAAACATTTCTGTAAATGACAAAAGTAGCTTATGTACACTTTAATGTAGTTATGAGTTATACGTTGTCATAATGATATGAATGTTTTACACTGAATACATTTATATTTATTTAACTATTATTATGTGAAGCGCTGTGAGCCCAGCTGCGCTATATAAATTATCAAATTATTATAAATTGTTGATAGATACATGTACCTTTGTCTTCACACATCAGATCATATAATCTAATGCTCTTAAAGTGTTTTAAAAATTATATATGCAAAAATGAAAATCTACAGTAAAGATCAAAGTATCATGTTTAAGACTGAATGAAGGCAATCTTGATACCAGGAATATTAAAATTAGGACTCTTGATAACAGGAATATTGATATTAAGAATCTTGATAACAGGAATATTGATATTAAGAATCTTGATAACAGGAATATTGATTTAGGAATATTGATAACAGGAATATTAATACTAGGAATATTGATGTAAGAAATCTTGATAACATCAATATTAATACTAGAAATCTTGATAACAGGAATATTAATACTAGGAATATTTATTAAAGCCATCTTGATTTGATGTCTTTTGGAGTCGGTTTTTATTTACAATACATCTAATGAAGATCGGGATGGGATTGTGTCAACATTGTGTCTTATTCTTGTCTATGGACAGGTCTGCTGGATTTGTCCAATGCATACTGTGAGGTCCTGCTGAAAAGCAAATGTGAAGCTATCATAAGCCAGGGAATCTCAGTGGAAAATGTGGCCATGTTGTACGCAGCAGCTATCAAGTACGGTGCTCAGGTACAACTCTTGTATACACCCATATTTTGTGTAGAGCTGATCAAATGAAAGTAAGCTGTGCCAGGTCATGGGGAGTTATGTTATCATTTTAGAACTAACCTGAGATGATGTAGTGTTGAGATTGTTGAAAAGAGCATTACGGTCGAACCCACTTACCTCGAGCTCGGTTAGCTCGACCACCCCACTAACTCGACGTTTTTTATTGGAACCGCCAAATATTCTCTTTGTCTTAGCATTTTTTCATCGGCTAATTCGATTTTTCTAAGTCGCCGAAACCTAGTACCTCGAGCACAAAAGAGGGCCAAATTTGCAACTTAACTTGGTTAGCTCGATCCTCGTCGGTTGGCCTAGCAATGCACTCTGGCATTTTGTAGTTCAAAACAGTGTTGACATCTCGCTTTTCTTCGAGACTTCCGGCTATTGTGTGATTCTACGAGATTTCAATGAAAATTACCGGATGTTTTGCGTGTGTGAATTATTAGTTCGACGTGTATCCATGGAGTATGTATTCACCCGAGGTACTGGACAATCGCGTTAGAGGTCGTTAATCGTCATTTCGCAGTGCGTGTTATAATATTATTAAACTTAATTCATTTTCTGATGTATTAATCATTTTATTTTTTAAGATAAACGAATATCTTTATGAAAATAAAGGTTTGTATCGAGAATCGACGGTGGTTTTTATTTATTCAAATAAAAAAATTATTATTCTTTTAAAAGTTTGTTGTTGCTTTGTTACCAGTAAGATACGTGACTGTGACTAACACGCGCGTGACGATGAAATCAAATCATTTCTGATAAGGAATGATTTTTAAAAAAAATTCGCTTAGACTTATTTGCCGGCCGAGTTCTAACACACAGCCCACAGCGTGCTGTGATCAACGGTCAAGGCCACAATAGTTTTATTTATATTACAAGTTTGATTGACTGAGGAAATTCGAGAGTGTTCTGATAGTAACAGATATCCTGCACGTCAAAAGCATTAATCTTAAAATAACCATATTGATTTGTTTATTTGTATTTTAAATTCGCTGATACGAAGGCAAACGCGAGCGACTATACCATGCCACACGCAGGCCGCAGCATGTGACGAGGCGAGGCGAAAAATTTGACCTTTTAACGCATGCGCAGACAATTATAAACTGGTAACTTTTTTTTTATTAAATCGAATCGAAACATACCACAGAGTCGTAATCAAAGTCCTTTACTTCGGCATAAATATATATATAAAAATAATAAAATATATATATAAAAACTGCAGATTAGTCATAACTTTTAACGACTTTCAAAGCCGAGAAATTTTTTTAAAGAATTCCCACTTTTTCCCGTTTTCCTGAGTGGGAACCATGGTTATATTTAAATTTTAAACGGTCCTTAAAAAACGAACGGTCATTACAACCTTAGGAAAGAGTGAAGAAATATTAGGGTTCCGATACGATTCCGATTAATCGTCCCATCACTAATTAAGGCTAACTAATTAATCAGGTACATAAAGAAATTTCAAGCACATGTTAATATTTTGCCGCCATATTGGTTTTCGTTTTAACTCGATCATCGGTTATGTCGACGCCATTTTTCATACCCCAACGCCGTCGACTTAACCGGTTTCAACTGTAAATGCTAAAAGAAATTGTTTTAAAAAATTTAAATGACATATTTTAGATGATAAAATCATTTCCCATATCACTTCAAACAAAAAAATGTATCCCGTTGAGTAGATTGAAAATCTGCCCTGTGTCCATCAACCCGTTATGCAGAGGTTTGGATCTGAGTCACCGAGACTAATTTATTGAGGACTGTGGGAGATTGTCTTATTTTTACAGATATCTTAAGATTTTTTGTGAAAGGTTTTTTTTAAAACACAAATCTACCACCTTGTCATTCACAGAATCAAAACAATAACATAAATATTTATGCAGCTACAAATATGGTCATATCTTGTTGTGGCCTCTGCTATCTCCCCACACAAAGTATGTACTTGATAGCCATAAACATGACAAAGCAAACATAAATGTTCATATATAATATCAGTCTCTCGGGCACCTAAAAACATTTGCAAGTGTTGTTTTCTAAACTTACAACCCTGTCACCACAAAACGACATTTTTATCCCTCCTTTTCATTTCGAAACTGTAACTCCAATTTTGAAGTTGTGGTCACTATTGACCCCTGAGTTTAGGCCTGTGTGGGTCGATGTAGCACTTTTTTGTTTTTTTAACCTCCAGCAACTTGAAGATTTCTGCTTCCGTTTCTCCCTGAACCACATGACGGCCGTGACACAGAGCGAAGCCTTTAACAAGTTGGACGACAGCGTGCTCAAGGACTTCATATTTAAGGCCAGTCAGGCTGGGGCCTTCAAGAACTGACCATAAGAAACCGGGTCAAGCAACTTGCCATGTCGACTGAAACTGACCTACTGGCCATTGGATGTACTGGTCATTGTGTGCACTGACCATTTTGTGCACAGGCCATTGGGTGCACTGACCACTGCATGCATTGATCTTTTTTGGTCTATTGGTGTTGTGTACACTATCTATTTTGAGCACTGAAGGGTATTTGCAAAAAAACAAAGGTTGTTAATAGCAAATTTGGAGAGTAACAACTTTTGGGCACTAAATATTGTGTGCACTGACCATCTTTGACCATGACCACAGAAGATTAAACAATGATACTCCCATACCAACCACAATAGAGTAAACTATTATACTCCCACACTAACCACAGATTAAACTATTATACCCCCCACACTAACCACACAAGATCAGCAACAAACATGATTGAAAATATTTTTGAAAGAGTTTGCTGAGGAACAAGATGAAAAGTATTTGCGAATGATCAAACCGATTAATGAAATTTTTATCTTAAAACTAGCAGCATAGTATTAGCATAATGGTAATTAAATCCTTGCTTCTGTTCCATACTTGAGTTATCAGCCCCTGTGATATTGCCACAATAGTTTGAGTGAATCGCAGGGGAGATAAGTTGTCTTTTTTTGGCCCTGAGTAAGCTGCCTTTGACCAGCAGACAGAAGAGAGAACCGACAGTTGTATGTTCTGTCAATTTATTAGCTTCTCCTTGTAAATATTGATATCACCTGTGAGTGCGATTGTTCCTCCAATAATCGTGTGTGGCCTGATGTATTCACTTTATTTTGTGGACTCTCTGTGATGTATTATATTCTTATATTTGATTGTGTGATGGACCATAGTTATGATTTTGACCGTATGATGAATTATATTGATGTGTTTGACTGCTGGAGGTAGGGTTTGATGTCATTAGAGTTACCAAACAGCGTGAAATGACCCGGTGTAAATGTAATTTATTTTGTGGTCATTATTATAAACATTATTAATAAATATCTAGCATCTTTCCTTACAAATGATTGTTCTTACTAATGATGGTACTTGCTAAAGACGGTAAGCTGAATTAGGTCAACACGCTCATTCATGGGAAGTCATTCAGGTTAATTTAGAAATCAAACCTCATAGGCACCTAATAAACCTTCAAGCGTTATACAAACTCAATTTAAATTAATTTTATACATAATCCAAATTTGATTTGAAACTAATAGAAAATTATTAAAAAGCCGAACTATAACCAACCTTAACCTATTCAAAATTATCCTAAAATGATTTAAAGCAAATCAAAACTTATTTCCATTGTAATATAAACCTAATTCAAACATCATCCATAAGTAATTTAAAGCTAGACGAAAAATATTTTACTTAATTTTGACCTAATAAAAACATAATTGAATCATAATTGAAAGGTTCATTAAATCTAATATATATTTAACCAAAGTGGAAGTTAAATACATTCTAGTTTAAACTAAGCTACTACAATGCAAAGAAGTGTATACAAAAAAAGTGTAAGTTTGTCCCTAGATTTCAGTTATGAAAGTATCCACAAGTACGGAATTGTCACAGAACCGTCAAAGTGTAATCATTGTAAACATGGCCCCCTGTCTCAAATCTCGATTGCCCCCAGCAGCCATCCAACAAATATTTGTTATTGGGGAGAGGTGAGGAGTTGCTCCCCATTTTATCGTTTGATGACTTCTTTGAGGTTTTCAATCATTTCTTTAACAAACAATCATTCTTCTATTCAGAATGGTCACAATCATTATTCACTACTGTATGTTTTTGGTTTTCATATGTTATGTCGGTAATGCAATCACATTGATGCCAACACATGCCCAGATGGATTCATCCATAGGTAGACCTATGACCAGATGGATTCATCCATAGGTAGACCTATGACCAGATGGATTCATCCATAGGTAGACCTGTGACCAGATGGATTCATCCATAGGTAGACCTATGACCAGATGGATTCATCCATAGGTAGACCTGTGACCAGATGGATTCATCAATAGGTAGACCTATGACCAGATGGATTCATCCATAGGTAGACCTATGAACAGATGGATTCATCCATAGGTAGACCTGTGACCAGATGAATCAATCTCTTCTGAATTGTGTTATATTGTAATGTCTAGTACATGTACATGAAATATTTGCACATAGATGTCCCAATACATTCATGATAACCTTCAACCTTTGACCCCAAAAATTTGACCCCGTTCCCAACACTGATCTTAATGACTTCTGTTGCCAGCTAAACTTTGTTCATTGACTGATTCTTCAACCCTTTCTTTATGCCAATGTTGGATTTGGAGTTGATCAATTGTTGCCTGCAGTCTAATTCCGGTGAAATAATTTATAGCAATGTAACACACCTTTCACATGTTTCTTAGGTTGATTAATTAATGTACTTAAATTTGGTTTATTTTAGTAGATCCATATGATTTTAAAAAATATATATTTTTGTAACCATTATATTAAGAATATGTGAAATTATTCAGGAACAAATGTTCATCCTGACCATGAATTTTGTTTTTTCTTAGCTAATTTTTTTTGTTCAAATTTATTTAGCCACAGTGACATGACAATAATGTACAAATGGTTTGTTGATCCTCACAAAAAAACAAACAGACAAACCATAAACAAACAAGAAATACAGACAAACCATAAACAAACAAGAAATACAGACAAACCATAAACAAACAAGAAATACAGACAAACCATAAACAAACAAGAAATCGAACACAGCATGTGTCTAAAACAACACACGCAAACAAAAACAAGTTAACAACACACTAGAAATAAATTAACTTGACTAGTGGAGAGCTTTAAAAAGCAGATCTAAAAATGACACTTCTTCCCTTCATACCATTTAAGAATTATTACATGCATTTATTTTATAGAATTTTGTATTTCTCTCAAATGATTGTTATTTCAAAAAACGTAGTTGGAAGTTTTTTGATGTTGTGGTTCATTAAATTGACTGAAATACTCATTCAGTTTTATTTAAGTGTTTAAAATCTGTTTGTTAGTCCTTGGTAATTCAAAGCACAATAAACAAAATAAAAATCACTGTCTAATTTCATTGTTTAAAATGAATTAATGTTATTTAAGTTCTAGTTGCATTGTTTAAAATGAATTAATGAGTTATTTAAATTAATGAGAAATTACTCAAGAAAAATCATCAGTCACGTTAACTTTTTAATATAAAAAAAGTATTTTCTTCTGCTTATATTCTCTTTGATTCACAATGAAAATTATTCCATTACATTCTTGTCACAGCTTATTGGTACTTGCAATCTTTTCCAACTGTGCCAATAACATCATGTTAGAGTTTCTAGTTTATTGTAATCTTTTACAACTCTGCCAACATGTTTCAATCTGAAGAAAATGCTAGTGAGTTTGTTATTTTCTAGTTTCCACTTTTAGACACCCCCCCCCTGTCACTGTGTTATCCCTAGTTTCCACTTCTAGACACATCCCCCTGTCACTGTGTTATCCCTAGTTTCCACTTCTAGACACATCCCCCTGTCACTGTGTTATCCCTAGTTCCAACGTTGTTATTCTTGACCCCTGCTACACATGTGCCATATAATAACCGCGTTTTCCCTACCCATTATTCTGTTTGTGTTATCCCATGTACAATTATCCCATGTCCAGTTATCCCATGTACAATTATCCCATGTCCAGTTATCCCATGTACAATTATCCCATGTCCAGTTATCAAGTTGGTAGAAACTAGATCTTTGTGGACCCTTGCTTTAGATTTATAGCTACCACTTTGAGGATCCTTGCTATAGATTTATGTTTACATGTCTGGCCTAAATTATCAAGTTGATAGAAACTAGATCTTTGGGTATTCTTGCTATAGATTTATGTTTACATGTCTGGCCTGAAATATCGAGTTGGTAGAAACTAGATCTTTGGGGACCCTTGCTATAGATTTATGTTTACATGTCTGGCCTGAAATATCGAGTTAGTGGAAACTAGATCTTTGGGGACCCTTGCTTTAGATTTATAGCTACCACTTTGAGGATCCTTGCGATAGATTTATGTTTACATGTCTGGCCTAAATTATCAAGTTGATAGAAACTAGATCTTTGGGTATTCTTGCTATAGATTTATGTTTACATGTCTGGCCTGAAATATCGAGTTAGTGGAAACTAGATCTTTGGGGACCCTTGCTTTAGATTTATAGCTACCACTTTGAGGATCCTTGCTATAGATTTATGTTTACATGTCTTGCCTAAATTATCAAGTTGATAGAAACTAGATCTTTGGGTATTCTTGCTATAGATTTATGTTTACATGTCTGGCCTAAAATATCAAGTTTGTAGAAGCCACCACTTTAAGGATCCTTGCTATAGATTTATATTTACATGTCTGGCGTAAAGTATCAAGTTAGTAGAAGTAGAAACTAGATCTTTGGGGGCCCTTGCTTTAGATTTATAGCTACCACTTTGAGGATCCTTGCTATAGATATATGATTACATGACCAATACCTAAAGTATCGAGTTGGTAAAAGCTACCACTTTGAGGATCCTTGCTGTAGATTTATAGCTACCACTTTAAGGATCCTTGCTATAGATCTATGATAACATGACCAAGGCAACACATGGTGACCGAGGAAATTAGGATCCTATGATGAGATTAAATATAGACGGCCCTTGAGGTTTGTCTTTTTAAATGTCCCGTCTCCTATGTTTTCAGTATTCATTTATTTGTGTTTTAATTTCATGCATGTTAATTTTCATTTACGGATAATTGTTAAATTCTCGAGACCTGCACCAGAAACCTCTAGTTGACATCAAAGATGTTTTATTCTCTTATGGCTTTTGGAAACCGAGTCATACAAAATAGTCTTATTAATCTCACTTAGATTTATTTAAACTTTATATAATCACACGTTTACTTTAAAAAAATATATATGTACTAGTGTATCACCCGTCAAAAATGACGGAAGTTTTTAAAATAAATAAACATCAGATTAAAAAAATTAACGTAATACAGAACTTTCATTTATTTTATTTTATTCTTTTATTTCCCAATTGAACAATTTTAGAGTACGTTCGAAAAGAGTTATTTTTGGTGCAGTAATTTGGTGCGCTCCTTTCTAAAATTAGTAGCGTCACGGACAGGACAGACGAAACGTGACATACATTGCAAATTATGTATGTTGATTTATATATTTTAATTTGTATTTACAAAGATAAATTTATACAAATCGGTTTTTCTTATTTGATAATTTATATAATAGCACCTGGGCAGAAAATGTATTGTAAAATTTTTATAGACACAAATTGACTTCATTTGGATATTAAAATCATATGTACACGTTCTCAGTGTATTGATGAAAACTACGTAATTAAGGACCGTTGTATAACTTGAAACAACTAACACAAACACAGAGAGAGAGTGCGAGAGAGAGAGAGAGATATCTTAGAGCTTGTGTAAGTGGACCTGTCGGGTCTAGCGGATGACTGACTTCCATGACCCGGTAACGTACCTTAATATATGCCAACTGCCCCCAGCTCATTATCGGAGATCCATGTCGATACTCTCTGATCTCGGGCGTAACTTGGGTCAAGCGAGTAAACAGATTCCTTAATATTTCTAACAGACTAAGGCGTGTTTCTTTCGTTCTGGTTTTTTTGAGTGAGATGTTTCTGAATCTGTTATGTTTAGATTCATCAGGGGAAAAAAAATCATTTGCCGTTGGGGGTCTTGTTTTATCAACCGACACAGGTGGGGGGGGGGCGTTTCTTACAGTACGCTCCTGCATGTCTTCACGATACCCCCACCCCCTTACATTGAGGCGGTCAATTTGAGCCCCACCCCCCTGGAATCTATAAAATTGACTCCGGCATCGATTCCAGATACACATATACCGGGTGATGGCATAGAAAGTTTATTATTGTTATTTTTAGAGCATTTGTTTTCATGTATGACGTCACGCGAAAAAATAAATAAATCAATTTGAGAAACGTTTGTCTTACTACTTACGGTAAGAATCGATCACTTTAAGAATTGATATTTCCGGACAGGCCTGAATTGTTTCTAGTTTGAAAATTAACTGTCGGTCAACTTGTAAAAGGAGCTAAGACTCCAACCGAGTGACTCCGCAGTCATCCTCCGGTTTGCACTGTAGGCCTACATTGCTATCTGGTCGGTGGGCGAGCAGGGGGGATGTTGTCGATTTCCTAATTACCAGGTGGATAATTGAAACTGTCGGGCCGATGAAGGCAGCTCACAAAACAAGGGGACACAATTTATGTTTAAAAACCAGTGGAAAAGGGAGGCCACTCCACGGCCACGTGATCCAAAGGGCCGTCCCGATATAAAACCCCAAAGACCCGTATTGGCCAGCATCAGCAACGTGCGTCCACCTGCCGCTGTATCAGTAGCGGACTCACTTGCCCTTCAGCTCAACCTTATGGCCTACACAATGAAGGTAAGACCTCGGCAAACTGCCACGTACACAGAATATACGATGGTTGATTTATTAAAGGGGGAAAAGAGCAATGGAAAATTATACGGAAACCAATTGTATTACAGCCCATTACGTTGGCGATCTAATATAAATATATATTAATGATGCAAAAAAACAACAACAACAAAAAAAGAACCTCAGTTATTAAGATTCAAGATGGATTTCCAGAAATTCTGTGTTTGCGCAGAGCTCTGTGTTCGATTCTCATTTTGGGATCTGTGTGTCTTCGGAAGTCTTCAACTGTGCTGGCCAAATAGTCCAGAGGACCTAGACTTTCAGCTTATTACTTTCATGACAATTTCTAAGTTTTTTAGTGACGACCCGCAATCGTTTTATTTTACTATCAACATGATCTGAGGATTCGTGGTGCACCATATGTTGGTAGATTACAACGGTTTAGGGTCAAAGGGTAGGCCACTCCGACTAACAAGGATGAGGCTGCTCGAAGGAGAAATCTTCTGTTACTATTGGCAACGAAATAAACAAAGCAATGGTGTCTTTTTGGGGAGGGAGGGGGGCGAGGGTCAAGATTGTAAATGCTTTGAAGTTATAGATGAGTGTTGAAGATCTCATGTATAGGTACCGAGTTCCGATGCACACCAGTTGCTGCCGTGGTGAAGTCAAACATCTTTTTTGTAAAATTTTGACCCACTATTTCATGACTATTTCGTTTTTTTAAAATAAAAATGTTCCATCAATAATAATTGAAGCAATATATCATACATATGAATGTGTTTAGCAATTAAGTGTCATGGAGATATTTGATACAAAGTTCTGATGTACTTGACGAAATGGGCAATTAAGTTTAATGTTTGATTAAGTACACATATCTTGATGTACAATACTTGTAATATTTTAAATCATAAATCTGAATTATTATATAAAGGGTTTATTTGTAACATAGATCTGCATGGTTAGGAGGGGGGCGGGGGCCATTACATGTTAATCATATTTTTAGTCTTTTTGGTCAGACAAGATGAAAGAGTGTAACAAAGTTATCATTTATTTTTGGACTACTCTCAAACATGCATGCGTTGCATAAAGTATCCAAATCTTCCTACTATTATTATCTCAAATGGCTCAAATGTCTTGCTAAAATTCTTCCAGACTATTTGCTTGTCTAAGATCTACTCCTATTAATCTTGCCCCCATTTGCCAGGGATTCAATCATGTCGATTGATCGTCATTGGCAAAATTCATGTTTTCAATCGTTTCTCATTGTAACTAAATTCATTTAAAGTAGGTTGTTGCCCTTATCATACATAAAGAATTCTTTATATCGTTCCAAATTTTTTACATATCATTGTGTGAAAAATTATCCATATTCCATATGATTTGATTCAATATAAATACACAATTGAAAAGGCTTTACACAAATATTTCTAAAGCCAGCATAATCTCATAAATGTGTGTCTAACATTACATCCTATTTGGACCAGGCTGCTCTTGCTCTCATAAATGTGTGTCTAACATTACATCCTATTTGGACCAGGCTGTCCTTGCTCTCATAAATGTGTGTCTAACATTACATCCTATTTGGACCAGGCTGTCCTTGCTCTCATAAATGTGTGTCTAACATTAAATCCTATTTGGACCAGGCTATCCTTGATCTCATAAATGTGTGTCTAACATTACATCCTATTTGGACCAGGCTGTCCTTGCTCTCATAAATGTGTGTCTAACATTACATCCTATTTGGACCAGGCTGTCCTTGCTCTCATAAATGTGCGTCTAACATTAAATCCTATTTGGACCAGGCTGTCCTTGCTCTCATAAATGTGTGTCTAACATTAAATCCTATTTGGACCAGGCTGTCCTTGCTCTCATAAATATGTGTCTCACATTAAATCCTATTTGGACCAGGCTGTCCTTGCTCTCATAAATGTGTGTCTAACATTACATCCTATTTGGACCAGGCTGTTCTTGCTCTCATAAATGTGTGTCTAACATTACATCCTATTTGGACCAGGCTGTTCTTGCTCCCATAAATGTGTGTCTAACATTACATCCTATTTGGACCAGGCTGTCCTTGCTCTCATCGCGGCCCTTGTGGTTGCCGCCTCTGCCATCTCCCCAAGTGAAGAGGAAACGAGAATCTCAGCCCTGGAGATCGTGTACGCCAATGTCGATATCCGGTGCCTGTTTGACGAGGTGCTGTGCAAAGATCTCCACACTGTCTGCCTGGACAAGCCGAAAATCAGTGAGTACACAGTTGGTACACATTTTGTACACGGTTGGTACACATTTTATACACAGTTGATTCACATTTTGTACACAGTTGGTACACATTTTGTACACAGTTGGTACACATTTTGTACGCAGTTGGTACACATTTTGTACGCAGTTGGTACAAATTTTGTACACAGTTGGTACACATTTTGTACGCAGTTGGTTCTCATTTTGTGCACAGTTGCTACACATTTTGTACACATTTTGTACACGGTTGTCCACACAACCATATGACACGACTAGTTATTGAGGAAAATACAGAAGTCATCGTTTTTTTTTGTTTTTTAAAAATTTTGGGGTGTGGAGGGTTTGGAAGGATTTAAGACAACAAAGGAAGTTATACTAATGAAAACATCTATGAATTGTGTTATTCTTTTAAAATATATTGGGGGACATTTTTAGCGCAATTTCCACATGGGGAAATTGGCCTTACAGGTTTTGAAAAATCTGTCCGGTATGGATGTCAGTTCGAGCTTGCACAAGCAACTACTCCTGAACCATACCAGATACAGGGTTCGGGTCCTTTGCAAATATGTTAAGGAGGTCCCAAGGATGTGCACGGGCCGAAAAAATTTTCCCGAAAAGGTTTACTAGATTTCCTGGAAAATAAAAAACAAAACCAAAAAAAAACTCCAAAAATATCAGTAGCTGTCAATTTCTCGGCAACCATAACAGCTATCGGGTTGAAACAAACGTCAAACGATAACTAATAATATATAAAACAATTTCGGAGAAGGAATTAAAAAAAAATCTCTTTTCGTTCAACTCCCGTAATTTTAGCAGCAAATTGTAGAAAGCAGTTGTTTTGTTTACCTTAAGAATTATTGATTTGAAATGGCTTTTAATGTAATCTAGAATGATTTCCCTTGAATTAAAAAAAAAGTTGGAAATTCTTTGTTTCAACTCAATGCGTTTTCACCGCAAAAGCAGCATTTGAATTACTTGTTATTAATATTATGTGTGATCGTTATTTACTTCCTGAACACTATTTAGTGATTGGTCTAGAAAATTGTTATGGACCAATTGGAAATTGCGCTTAAATACTCATTCGAATTTTTATTACTTGTTTTGAAATGAGAGGGAGAAGTAGACCGTTGGGAAATTGTTTTCGCCCAAATCTTTCAAATTTGCGTGAATGCAATTAGGTTTTTGCGCTCGTCAGCAATATAACGGCTGAGTCTGTAATGAGTATTGATGTAACCGATCTTTGCTGCAATCCACAAGATGTCTGCTGAGTCACGCATAAGATGAACATTTTAAATGGATAGTAATAAACCGATGCCCCCACCCCACCTCCACACATATCCCAAGGAGTAGTGAAGGCCGCTGACATCCTACCGGACAATGGTCGGTCCTACAGGAGTGACCATCTTAGTCATGATAAAGTCAAGAGTTTGTTGTGAATAGTTCAATTTTGATTTTGGTTGCAATGCATAAACTGTACGGTTTATAATTGTATTAAAAAATATCCCAATTCAATGAAAGCCCATTGACAACACATTACGGAATTTCTTCGAGAGTTTCAAATTCTGCAAATATTTCAGCGAATCAAATTATCGAACTCGGTAATTGTTTCAAAACTCATTTTTAGTAGGTTTATAATTACATTTTCAAATATCTCTTGTCTTCTTCTTATATATATATATATATATATATATATATATATATATATATATATATATATATATATATATATATATATATATATATATATATATATATATATATATTAGGGCTGTTATCGATTAATTTAAATTTAATGGTTAACTTTTGAAAAATTATCGACTAATTAATCGATAATTTCGATTAAAGCCAAAAATAGAAAATTATGACGTCATTAAACTGAACATTTGTCACGGACATTGAAAATTAAGAATATTTTGAACTAAATTTTATGACAACGTGTTTATACTTGATCATATATTTGTGCTGAAGGTGGTACGTCAGCGCAGAGGCGCCACTAGGGTTTATGTCACCCGGGGCGGTAAGCCATGGTGTCACCCCATAGTGACTTAACCCATAGAAATCCTCCGAGTTTTCCAGTGCCAAATAATGGGAACATACAGAATTTTACATTTTGGTTTCACCCCCTGATGGTGTCACCCGGGGCGGCCCGCCCCAACCGCATCCCCTAGTGACGCCCCTGCGTCAGCGATGTATTTGATCCTTTAAAAGAGAATTGTTTATGGCAGTGAACACAGTAAACTTTTTCACCATCTTCGACTTTGCCATCCGCAGTTAGCTTAAAAACAATATTTTTGCTCAACTTTTTAGTTATATGTTTAAATTTAACTGCGCTGATGCTGTCAGCCATTTTTTAGTTTACGTGTGCCGGTCCACATAAAGTAATAAAATAAATTATAATATTACGCGGGAGAAGTTTGTTCGTAAAAAAGTATATAAATTATCTTTAATTATTAATAACTAGGTTGTGCTGCGGCGCCATGGCGCCTGCGGCGCCCACTTTTTTCAAATGCCCAACTAACTTATCCTTGTTTGCTAAATACTTAATATTGAACATACTGAAATGTACACAAAGTATTTTGTACACTGCAGCTGTGGGGCGCCTATGGCACCTACCCTTTTTTGTCAAAAGCCCAAGTAACTTATCATTGTTTGATAAATACGAAATATTAAACTTGCTGAAATGTACACAAAGTATTTTATAATTATAAATCATCAAATTATATTTTTACATCGTTCCCTTTTCAAAAATTATAATATAAGCTAAAACAATGATATCATATAATATATATTTTTTTACAGCGCGTCTTTAATTTATAATTATTTTGCACACCTTTTTGCACGCATTTCGATGCACGCCTTGTATTAAAATATAAGTTCAAAAAATGACGTCATAGCGTTCCACATCCTTCCAGCCAGCCAGCCAGCCAGTGACTTGGACTATTATATTGTATATATTAATTATTTATTAATAAAATATTTTTAAAATATTATAAATATTTTCTTTAATTTTAATCGAATTTTTATCGATTAAAACAATTTTAATGGATAACAAATTTTAACGATTAATCGAGAAATTAATCGTTAATTTCTGCAGCCCTAATAAAACTAGATCTATATAATTTGCAATTGTCACGCAAGTCAGTCTGTCCTGACGCTACTAATTTTAGAAAGCGGGGAAAACCAAATTACTGCACCATAGCATCAAAAGGTGTGCAAATTAAATATGCGCTGTAAAAAAAAATTATATGACGTCATTCTTTTGACTCATATTTTAATTTTGGTAAAGGGAACATTGTAAAAAGAGAATTAGATGATGGTTAATTATAAAATGAAAAATGCAACCCCTTTTATAAAATACTTTGTGTACATTTCAGAAAGTTTAATATTTCGTATTTATCAAACAAGGACAAGTTAGTTGGGCTTTTGAAAAAGGCCGGCGCCGTTGGCACCCTAAAAAAAAAGTGCATTTTTTATAAAATAAATAGATTTCAGCTGAAAACTTCCGTCATTTTTGACGGGTGTACGCTAGTATATATATATAAATATATATTTATCGTTCTTACTTTTTGGCTCGAGCGTTTCTATTTAAATTAAGTTAGAACGATAATATATATATATATATATAAAAGAAGATAAATAGAGATAATCTAAAAATTAATTAATTTCATTACAGTACATTCGATCGATCTGAAATTTTGAAAATCATTTTTATCGTCGGCATGAGTCTGCCTGCAAAATTTCAGATCGCTAGCATACGGGGAAGTGGGTTAAAAATCAATCCAAAGTTTTTTCGGCATTCAAGGCATCAAGCAAGGCATCAAGCAGACGCCACGAGTTAATATAAAGGATTTAAA
The DNA here is from genome assembly GCA_944989445.1 of Ampullaceana balthica. Taxonomy (NCBI): domain Eukaryota; kingdom Metazoa; phylum Mollusca; class Gastropoda; family Lymnaeidae; genus Ampullaceana; species Ampullaceana balthica. The sequence continues at coordinate 920,385 of CALYLW010000075.1, read as the reverse complement.
AATATATGCATTTCTTTAATAAAAAGAAAAAACTATATTTTAAAAAAAGTGTACAAACAGCGAAAGGGATTTTGCTTCTGTAGCCAAGACTACTAATCATATATATCTTAGGGTTGTACCGGATTCATTTTTTTGAAATCCGGCCGGATGCCGGAGCCGGATTTACAAATAAAAAACAAAATATCGTACTAAATCACTTGACTTAGGTGAGTTGAGTCACTCGACTGTTCATTACTATAGACATGACCATGATAACATATACTCTTTGAATCATTGAATTGTAAAATAATTATATTAGAAAAAAGTAATATTAAGTTCCATAAGTTTAAGATGAAACACAATACATAAGCACATAATGTTAATTTAGTAATTTTAATTGTTAGTTTTCAGTTTCAGTTTTTTAGTTTTCATATTGTTTAGGGTTGGCAAATTGGCAGCTCAGTTACAACTCGCAACAACAGTGACAGTTATAGTTATTGCGCGAGTTTTTCACTGAATGGTAGCGACTGCCGTATTCACACACTAAAGTATCGCGCGGTTTGCATTCATTAATACATGCTACGCATGCGCGATCAATGTTCCCTCCAAGATTCGTTGGTCCATGTGCAAAGTAAAAAATATAGTGTGCAAAATTGCACAGAAACCATTTTTTGTGCTATATTTTACAAAATTTACTGCGCGGAAATTTTAAACTGCTGCGCGGCCACGGTCAGATATCTGCGCGGCCGTTTAGCCGCGAAGTTTAAAGGAAGCATTGTACAGCGTGATGTCCCATTTTGACTCAAACGGACCGTCCATAAATGACGTCACACACCTAGGGGAGAGGAGGGTCTCACGTTTGTGATTATTTGTGACGAGGGGGAGAGTTTGTTGTTGTTTTCAACAACTGTGACGTCACATCAAAGCTTGCAACTTAAAATAAAAGTCCAATTTAAATCTTTGATTGCTAACAATTTATTTAATGACATCTTAAATGGCTTCTCCCGTGTTACGATATTAGAGTGCAGCCTTACACTCAACTAAAAACATACTTAATTAAATGACATAAAGTGATTTGAAAAAGGCTCATTTTCAAATAAAAATATACGGCTTTTATTGGGGGTGGGGTAGGGGCGAAGCTTTATGACGTCATATTTGAGGAGGAAGGGGGGGGGGTAACTTTTGGTGACGCCGGGGAGTGGGGCGGGAGTGAATCGCCAAAAATCGCGTGACGTCATTTATGGACGACCCCATACAAGTTCTAGCACGCGGGTCGTATTCCATATAACGGTCGTATACCAAGCAAAATGTTTCGCGTCCAAACAGGACGTATACCGATTTGGACTTATACCAAAGCAGACACATACCGACGTACCACTGTGTAATAAAGTCCCACAAACTCATGAAGTAATGTACCATTAACATTTAGAATGAGTGGGTTTTTATTTGTTGTTGTTTTGTTTAGTTTTTAAAAAAAAATTATTTTTTACGTCAGCGAGAAATACTTAACTGGAAGTGCTACTGTGCTATTGCCAAATCCGACCCAAATCTGGCAAAATTGGACCGACGACGAAACCGGAGCCGGATTTATAAAAATGGCCGGATTCTGGATTTACCGGAGTCGAAATTCCTGTACATCCCTAATATATGCGAATGTACTTATTTAACACTTAGGTTAATTTATGATTGTTTTTTCACCAATATCTTTAAATTAAAACGGATTGATATTAAACCGACGATATTTATAAAATCCCTGATAAAGTCAAAATCCTACGAACTAATAACAGATATATTAATGAGTTATTAAATAACACTGTAATTTTGACATGGATCATAAGAGAGGTGTTCAGTTAAAGACAATCAATTTATTAATAATAATAATAATAATGATAATAATAATAATAATAATAATAATAATAATAATAATAATAAAACATTGATGTCATTTGAAACTTTGAATGACTATTTATTTCTATCTCTAGTTTTAACACAGAAATTATTCTGCGACAAAGAGATGAAGCGTTGTATCGATGGGTTACCAGACGACTGCAAGAACAAGAACCTCAACTCCGATGGCAGGTTGACGACACCAAAGCCAATCCAAAAACCGGTTATTCATTGAGTTACACAAGCAACGGTGTCATGGCAACGTAATACAGCAGCTTTTAGGTGACCAATTAAAGCAGCCCATACCATGTACGATCTTTTTCCCTCTTTCACATCAATCACGGTTGCTGTCGGTTCTTGTTAGAAAAGTAGCGTTTTAACATGACTGCGTTAGTCATTCAAACGGGAAATACTTTATTTATTTATTATTCTTTTATGAGGAGGGTCATATGGAATGTGTTTCAATAAAAAATTAAAAACGAACATTAAACATAGCGGATGTTATACAAGATATTTAGGAAAAAAAGAAGCTAGTTGCAAATTTAAAATAAATTTTAGTTTGAAAATTAAAAAAAACACAACTAATTACAATAATTTATTTAAAATGATTTTTTAAATTGACATTTCAGTTTTGTTTCAGTGTATTAATATTGGTGCGAACGACTATATTAGGTACAAGGGCTGAGATCATAAAGACTATGAAATATTCTCACTGGCTCAGAATTTTGCTTTGGTATAATTTATAGATATGTGACGCAGAGGCGGCGTCCATAGAAGGGTGCGGGGTAGCGGACCGCACCGGGTGACACTATCACAAGGGGTGAGACCACAGGGTAAAATTATGTATTTTCCCGTTGTTTGGCACTTGCAGACTCGGAGGAGGTCTATGGGGTAAGTTGTGAGGGGGCGACACTATAACCTACCGCACTTGGGTGACTCCAAACCTAGAGACGCCTCTGATGTGACGTTCAATGTTTGGCTAAGGGGCCGTCCATAAATGACATCACGTGATTTTTTGACAATTTTACCCCCCCTCCCCCTCGTCATAAAAGCTTAGACCCCCCCTCCAATATGACGTCACAAAGTTTTGACACTCCCTCCCCTAACAGACGTATTTTCTCATTGAAAATTAGCATGTTTCAGATAATTTTATTTTGGTCATTTAAGTATGTATTTAGTGTAAGGATGAACTCTAATATCGTAACACACGTGAAGCCATTTAAAACGTCATTAAATAAATTGCAAGAATTCAAATATTTAAGTGGAAATTTTATATAAAGTTGCGCGTTTTGATGTGACGTCACATTTCTTAAACTCCCCCCCCCCTCGTCACAAATCGTCACAAATGCGTGAACCCCCTCCCATGACGTTATATATGGACACCCTTAACGAAATATTGTTAGAATGAGGACAACACGAATTGAGAAAAAAGAAAACATGTAGAGTAAAAGTATCTAGTTTACTTTTTATAACAGTTTTATTGGATGTGTGTTCATTAGCCCTACTCGACTTACTTTAGAGATAGCAAACATGACGTAGGAAGCAACTCGAATAGGAAAATGTAGGCGGTAACCACGGGGGGAAGCTCCTCTGCTTGACACAACAATAAGGCATACTATAAATCTATGTCACATGATGCACCACCTAAGGATACGATTGGTCATTGTTTGGCGCTATTTAACGAAAGATCGATATATCTTCTGTTGTTTGACGTACAGTTCAAAGAAGGAAACTTATTTTCCTAATGCTGAGGGTTCCGGATATCTTTTGTTTTAATAGCCCAAAGAGCTGTAGTCTGCTCAGCTGATTGCTGTGAAACTAAAAGCTGTTCAAATGATGGGTTTCCAAATAGAACGCTGTCAAGCTGTTGGCCGTCCAACTGACGGATGCCAGACTTAGGGATCTTCAACTGATGGCTGTCAAACTGCATGTTGTCCGACTGATGGATGGAAGTCCGGCTGATGGCAGTCCGTCCGTCCAACTTAGGGATGTCCAAGTGATGGCTGTCCATCGTAAGGCTGTTCAAACAAAGTCTATCCAACTTATGGCTGTCAGTATTATGGCTGTACTTCAGATGGCTGTCCAATTTATGGCTGTACAACTCATGGCTTTCATTATTAAGGCTGTTTATCAAATGGCTGTCCAACTCATAGCTTTCAGTATTAAGGCTTTTCATCAGACGGCTGTCCAACTTATGGTTGTCAGTATTAAGGCTGTTCATCAGACTGCTGTCCAACTTATGGCTGTCAGTATTAAAGCTGACCATAATAACTAGGGGTAACTCATGGAGGGATAAAATGCAGAATTGGTCTTTAAACCATTTGGTATAATATAGGATTATGTTTAAACTACAGGGGCGGATCAAGATTGCAATTTCACCTGGGCCTTGGTCCAGCCCACTTTATTATACAATATAATAAGTTTGGGGCCCTTAAATCATTGGGGACCCCTTGCTTTAGCCCAATCAGCACACCCCCCCCTTAATCCGCCATAGGTAAACCGGAAGAACAAGCTTTGATTTACACTGTATGTTGTTTAAAAATTGCATGTTAAAAAATTTACAGTGATAACAATGAAAAATGTTGTTAAATACAAGTTTAGTTATACATTTTAAAAAAAGGTAAATTACAAGACACTTACCTCATTAACGATCAAATGATGTTTCAATTAGAATAGCATAGATATTAAAAAAAATAATTTTTGGCCTAATGTAAAAAAAATCTCTATTTGTGGAGAAGAAACGCACGGAGATTAATGTGTTTTTTGACATGAAAATGAAGCATTCGAATATATTTGAAAAATTAATAATCCTGAGTTATTGTGTGTACTTTGACCTACTGACAACCTTATAAGTCATAAGAAAAGCTGCATGATTAAGATTTTATTTTAAAAGGATATTTTTCATTCTTCAAAGTTAAGGGATGAGGTAAGGGGGGTCGTCCATGAAGCACGTCACGCTGTTTTTGACAATTTTTAACTCCCCCCTCCCCCTGTCACAAACTGTCACAAATCTCGGAACGCTCCCCCCTAAAGTACATCACACTTTCGATCAAAAATATGTTTTTTTATTTATTAACAAAACAATTAAAATTTAATATAAAACACCGTGACGTCACACATGGCCGGACCCCACTTCCCCCTGTCACAAACTGTCACACTTTCTTACACCCCCTCCCCCCCTCTGGAGCGTGACGTACTTTATGGACGGCCCCTAAGTGATTGAGTCATTTTATTGAGAACGTCTTAGATATTCCTGAAAGAAATATACTACTATGGGTATATTTAATGGATAATTTTGCATATATTTTAGCTAATTTCACACGATCCATTTAAATTTCCAGGATATTTTTGTAGATTTCAAAACTGGTAGATTTGATAACTATTGATTGTTTTAACAAATGGTAGATTTTGTAACAAGTAGTAGAACACTTAAATTTTTTTTTAAATTAAGAAAACACGTTTAAGCTTTTTCTTTTTTTTAAAACTGGTCATGTCATTATGTTATACTATAACAGTTATAGCCTATATAAAAAAAATAACAAATTCAAAAAAGAGATGCTAGATTCTTTACTGGGGAATATTCAAAACTGACAAGAGTAACACCATTAGTTAAATCATAAAACCTTGAAACACTGGGTGATAGATGAAAAAAGAGTAGTAATAATACAAAAGGCATGCAATTAATAAAACAATATAATTTGCAATGTCTGTCCGTGACGCTACTAATTTTAGAGACCAGGGAAAACCAAATTACTGCATCAATGCATCAAAAGGTGAGCAAATTAAAGATGCGCTGTAAAATTATATTATATGACGTCATTGTTTTCGCTAATATTTTAGTTTTGGAAAAGGGATCAATGTAAAAAGAGGATTTGATGATGGTTAATTATAAAATCAAAAAAACAAAGAGGGCGCCGTAGGCGCCCTACATCCCCTATTATAAAATACTTTGTGTGCATTTCAGAAAGTTTAATATTTCGTATTTATCAAACAAGGACAAGTTAATTGGGTTTTTGAAAAATTTCGGCGCCTTAAGCGCCCTAAAGAAAGTGTATTTTTTTATAAAATAAATAGATTTCAGTTGAAAACTTCCGTCATTTTTGACGGGTGATACGCTAGTTAATTATAACTTGGAAATACAAAACAAAGATAATCTTATACAACCCTCAGATAGACATAAGGATAAACACACCTATTTTATTCTGCATGCAAGAAGAAACATACAAATTCTCGTTCTTCCCGTCCGGAATTCGGGCGTGGAATGGGTTCCCTGATGTATCCAGGAAAACCAACACTCTATCAACATTTAAAACTCTAATAAAAATGCAAGACTAGACATAAACCATGGATAAGCGTAGCACGCTATAATCTTCTGTATAGAAGGAGCGTCTGTATTGACAAATAATATGTCAATACCCGGTATCAATAATTTAACATACATATTCACGTATAAAACTAAATAATTTTATAATAAATAATCACATCCATACCAACCACTATTTCTCGATGCTCGTTTCACATACTTAGACATAAGTGAGAAAGTTTCTACTTATTTTCTTTTAAAAAGCATTTTCATTAATCAAGAGAGTGAAAGGTGTCTGCATATTTGTTCAGAATTAAAAATCAGGATTTTTTATCCTGGTCTTCCTGATGAAAAAAAAAGGAACATTTTAGATTGATCAGGCTGTTTACAATAATGTTTGTGGTGATGATGTGTCCTCTTTTGTAGTTTGTAACACAATACATTGTAGTTTGTAACACAATACATTCTAGTTTGTAACACAATACATTGTAGTTTGTAACACAATACATTCTAGTTTGTAACACAATACATTCTAGTTTGTAACACAATATTTGTAGTTTGTAACAAAATACATTGTAGTTTGTAACACAATACATTATAGTTTGTAATACAATACATTGTAGTTTGTTACACAATACATTGTAGTTTGTAACACAATACATGTAGTTTGTAACACAATACATTGTAGTTTGTAACACAATACATTGTAGTTTGTAACACAATACATTGTAGTTTGTAACACAATACATGTAGTTTGTAACACAATACATGTAGCAAAAATGATGTAAATGTAGGGGCCACATAAAGATGTCAGTGGATAATTTTGTTAAATTATTTAACGATTAACACCAAATTTTTTCGAACGAATTATGTTTTACCTTACGCCCGCCCACGTGTAGGTGTGTGCGAAAGAGGAAACAAAATTAAGGCGAGGGCTTAGGTGTTTGATGGATGCCTGAAGCCGACTTTAGCCAAAGTCAAATATCTATTGGTCTACAGGGATCTATATTCGATTACATCTATTGGGCCACATGGATCAATATTCGATTACATCTTTGGGTCCACAGCAGGGGTTGGCAACCTATTAGAGGCGGTAGATGTAAAAAAATACAATTTACAGAATTTGCCAGTTTTTTAAAGAGCCAATAACATGAGTTTTGGCAATAAAATTATATAAGTATTAATATTTGCGCATGGAACTGGAGAGCCGCAACTTGACATCGAAAGAGCCGCATGCGGCTCGCGAGCCACAGGTTGCCGACCCCTGGTCCACAGGGATCCATATTCGATTACATCTATGGGTCTACAGGGATCAATATTCGATTACATCTATGGGTCTACAGGGATCAATATTCGATTACATCTTTTGGTCCAAAGGGATCTATATTCGATTACATCTATAGGCCCAAAGGGATCTATATTCGATTACATATAATGGTCCAAAGGGATCTATATTCGATTACATCTATTGGTCCAAAGGGATCTATATTCGATTACATCTATTGGTCCAAAAGGGATCTATATTCGATTACATATATTGGTCCAAAGGGATCTATATTCGATTACATCTATAGGTCCAAAGGGATCAATATTCGATTACATCTATTGGTCCAAAGGGATCTATATTCGATTACATCTATTGGTCCAAAGGGATCTATATTCGATTACATCTATTGGTCCAAAGGGATCTATATTCGATTACAGCTATTGGTCCAAAAGGGATCTATATTCGATTACATCCATTGGTCCAAAGGGATCTATATTCGATTACATCTATTGGTCCAAAGGGATCTATATTCGATTACATCTATTAGTCCAAAGGGATCTATATTCGATTACATCTATTGGTCCAAAGGGATCTATATTCGATTACATCTATTGGTCCAAAGGGATCTATATTCGATTACATCTATTGGTCCAAAAGGGATCTATATTCGATTACATCTATTGGTCCAAAGGGATCTATATTCGATTACATCTATTGGTCCAAAGGGATCTATATTCGATTACATCTATTGGTCCAAAGGGATCTATATTCGATTACATCTATTGGTCCAAAGGGATCTATATTCGATTACATCTATTGGTCCAAAGGGATCTATATTCGATTACATCTATTGGTCCAAAGGGATCTATATTCGATTACAACTATTGGTCCAAAGGGATCTATATTCGATTACATCTATTGGTCCAAAGGGATCTCTATTCGATTACATCTATTGGTCCAAAGGGATCTATATTCGATTACATCTATTGGTCCAAAGGGATCTATATTTGATTACATCTATTGGTCCAAAAGGATCTATATTCGATTACATCTATTGGTCCAAAGGGATCTATATTCGATTACATCTATTGGTCCAAAGGGATCTATATTCGATTACAACTATTGGTCCAAAGGGATCTATATTCGATTACATCTATTGGTCCAAAGGGATCTATATTCGATTACATCTATTGGTCCAAAGGGATCTATATTCGATTACATCTATTGGTCCAAAGGGATCTATATTTGATTACATCTATTGGTCCAAAAGGATCTATATTCGATTACATCTATTGGTCCAAAGGGATCTATATTCAATTACCTTCCAGATGTTCGTCACTAGAAGCCAAAGCTCCGTATCTATGACGCGTTCCTGGAGGGTGGGGGTGGGGGTGGGGTGGGGGTGGGGGTAGTGTCCTTGATTACCTTTTGGTCAGCTACAATTTTAATTTTAAGCCTAACCACGTGACCACATGATGTAACCGTATAAACTAATCATACCAGTGACCTCATCCAGTGAGCAGTTCTTTGAAACACTCCGACTATCACTGTAAATGATCAGTCAAGTGACAAACCAAATATCTGAAGCAGGGGGTCACCAAACGTTTTTCACGGCGGGCCGGACGGCTGACACGGTGGGCCGGATGGCTGACACGGTGGGCCGGATGGCTGACATGGCGGGCCGGATGGCTGACACGGTGGGCCGGATGGCTGACACGGTGGGCCGGATGGCTGACACGGTGGGCCGGATGGCTGACAAAATGATGAGAACGGGCCGCATAACTATTCTAGACAACAAAACAAAAAACAAAAATCCAAAAATCAAATAATTTTAAGTTTAGGCTTCCGTGTTAATCGTGGGTCAGCGGAGGACAATAAAACAGACAGAAACAAACAAAAACAACAACCAACATATCCATTTACTTTTAAAAAAGTTGTCATGAAAAACGAACTTACAAAAAAAAGTTAGTTACATCAGACCTAGTGTGAATATTTCCAAACCTCACAACATGTGCAGCAAAATAAAATTTAAAAAAAACCCGTTAAAAAAAGAAAGAAAGTTTTTGACTATAAATCCTTTATATACGAGACATAACTAAAAGTATGTTCATTATAATACGCATCGCACAACAATCCAAAAATCGAAAATATTAGTTATGTCTAAAATATAAAGGATTTATAGTAAAAAAAACTACTACTGTCTACCTGCAAAATGTCAGCTCAATTTCATCACGAGAAAAGTGTTTTTAAAAAATCCAAGTTAATATAATGCGCACCGCGCGACAGATTAGCGTAGACATTTACAGATCGGGAATATATTTTAAAAAGTATCGTCAATATAATACGCACCGCACCGCGCGACAGAAAAATATTAAAAACGTTGTTCAATATACTGCGCACCTCTACACTCCAGCACAAAAAATAACATGCTACATAAAGATACATAGAGATAATCTTAACATTCATTAATTTATTTACAGTACATTCGAACGATCTGACATTTTGATAGATCCTTTTTATCGTCGGCGCGAGTCTGCCTGCAAAATTTCAGATCGCTAGCATACGGGCAAGTGGGTTAAAATCGATCAAAAGTTTTTTTCAGCAAAAAAATCAAACAATCAGACGCCACGAGTTAATATAAAGGATTTTTAAAGATTTGTGAGATTTGTGTAAGTGACATATTGCTTTTAAGATATCCTTAATGTTTGGTTTGGTTTGGAATTGCTGCAATCAATCAAGAGAATAACTTTAGAGGAAATCTCGTACGATGTGTTGACTTCGTATTTGAAAATGTTTGCTCACAGACAGGAATAGCCACAAACGCTGTTGCCCTGCCAGAGGGGGAAAATAAATATATTTCAAAAGCTTAACATCAGGTAAGCTTCAGTAGGATTGAATAAGTTAAAAGTTGTTTCTGCTACGGTTTCAACAAGTCATTTGCCTGCAAACCAAAAACCTCTAAGAGTAATTAAACCTGCTCATCATAGAAGTTACAATTTAAGGCATTCTGAGAAGAAAAAAAAAGAAGGAATATTTCAATTTCAACTCTGTCACTGTTTGAAAATTATTCTAATGAATGATACCTTAGTGATGAATGATACCTTAGTCATGAATGATACCTTTAGTAATGACTGATACCTTAGTCATGAATGATACCTTTAGTAATGACTGATACCTTAGTCATGAATGATACCTTAGTCATGAATGATACCTTAGTCATGAATGATACCTTAGTCATGACTGATACCTTAGTCATGAATGATACCTTAGTCATGAATGATACCTTTAGTAATGACTGATACCTTAGTCATGAATGATACCTTAGTTATGAATGATACCTTAGTCATGAATGATACCTTAGTCATGACTGATACCTTAGTCATGAATGATACCTTAGTCATGAATGATACCTTAGTCATGAATGATACCTTAGTCATGAATGATACCTTAGTCATGAATGATACCTTAGTCATGAATTATACCTTAGTCATGAATGATACCTTAGTCATGACTGATACCTTAGTCATGAATGATACCTTAGTCATGAATGATACCTTTAGTAATGACTGATACCTTAGTCATGAATGATACCTTAGTCATGAATGATACCTTAGTCATGAATGATACCTTTAGTAATGACTGATACCTTAGTCATGAATGATACCTTTAGTAATGACTGATACCTTAGTCATGACTGACACCTTAGTCATGAATGATACCTTAGTCATGGATATTTTTAATGAAAATCAAATTTTACACATTATGCGATTGTTTGTTTGTTTGTTTGTTTGTTTTTCTTTCTTTCTTTCTTTCTTTCTTTCTTTCTTTCTTTCTTTCTTTCTTTCTTTCTTTCTTTCTTTCTTTCTTTCTTTCTTTCTTTTCTTTCTTTCTTTCTTTCTTTCTTTCTCTCTCTCTCTTTCTTTCTTTCTTTTCTTTCTTTCTTTCTTTCTTTCTTTCTTTCTTTTTTTCTTTCTTTCTTTCTTTCTTTCTTTCTTTCTTTCTTTCTTTCTTTCTTTCTTCCTTTCTCCCTTTCTTTTTTGTCTTTCTATCTTCCTCTCTTATTCTGTCCTGAAAGTCTACATATTTAGTCCAAGATTGATCACCAGGCGCGAGAAAGATCCTTAACACTGACCTCGAAATTGAACAGTGACCCGGTCACCCGCTAGCCATCCATCCTGGCAAGTTCACTTGGTAGACGATCACTTTTCAGAAGATGGGCCAGATGACCAGACAATATTTTTTTCTCCCTTAAGTTCGTTTTAAACTTGAAACGAGAGTTTATTGAAAAATTGATTACAATGCAATTGGATGATTTGATTTCACCAAACGAATAAACTCTAGAAGCATACAATAAATTTAAAAGCATCCATTTGATAATCGACATTCTTAAACATAGAACATGAACTCAATAAACAAAATAAGCAAATGAATTTAAACATAAATTTAAAACTAAATAAAATAAATATATAAATGACTGAATGAATAAATCAATAAATGAATAAGTCAAATATGATATATATATATATATTTACCCTCAATTATGGCTGAAGCCTAACGTTAAGGGTCAAAATCATCCTTTTTTTAAAATTGAAAATATGGACTTAAAATCATACTCATTTTGGTTTTCAGATTAACATTAACCAAACAACGCACGAACTTTTGACGTCAGCATTTGTGTTGTAAACAGTGCTGACTGACTCAAAGAGTTATTTTTTGGTGCAGTAATTTGGTGCGCTGCTTTCTAAAATGAGTTAAAAATCGTGTTGTGATTAGCATTGTAAAAAATCTATCTATATATATAATTCTCTTCGTGGTCGGACCCCGCGAGACACCAAGCTGCAAGTATGTTCAACAGATACTAATTTTAGAAAGCAGCGCACCAAATTACGGCACCAATGCATCAAAAGGTGTGCAAATTAAAGATACGCTGTAAAAAAAGTATATGACGTCATTGTTTTCGCTGATATTTTAATTTTGTAAAAAGGGAACAATGTAAAAAGGAAACAATGTAAAAAGAGGATTTTATTATCGTTAATTATAACATCAAAAAACAAAGGGGCGCCATAGGCGCCCTACAACCCCTATTATAAAATACTTTGTGTGGATTTCAGAAAGTTTAATATTTCGTATTGATCAAACAAGGACAAGTTAGTTGGGCTTTTGAAAAAGGTCGGCGCCGTAGGCGCCCTAAAAAGGTGCATTAAAGGGGTAAAAGAACTCTCCATGAGCAAGTCTGCAGCGTATGCTACGCCGCGGGGCGTCTAGTATTATATAAATACTTTGTGTACATTTCAGAAATATTACAGATTTATCATACAAGGATAAGTTACTTGGGCTTTTGACCCCAAAAAAGTGGGCGCCCAAGGCGCCCTACAACCCCTAGTATAAAATACTTTGTGTACATTTAAGGAAGTTTAATATTACGTATTTATCATACAAGGACAAGTTAGTTGGGCTTTTGAAAAAAGTTGAGCGCCGTAGGCACCCTTAAAAAAAAGGGGGCGCCGCAGCACAAACTAGTATACCTATATTTACCCTCAATTTTCGTTCCGTAACGCTGAGGGACATCACTCTGCTTTTTGTGTGTGAAAATGTAGACTTAAAATCATAGTCATTTTGGTTTCCAGATTAATCTTAAACATCCTCCACACTATTATTAATTGAACAATTTCATGCAGACGTTCGAAAAGAATTATATTTTTGTGCAGTAATTTGCTGCACTGCTTTCTAAAATTTATCGTTCTAAAAAGATATTATATGACGTCATTGTTTTAGCTCATATTTTAATTTTGGAAAAGGGAACGATGTAAAAATAGGATTTGGGGATTGTTAATTATAAAATACTTTGTGTACAGTTCAGTTACTTGGGCTTTTGACAAAGGTGGGCGCCTTAGGCGGCCTAAACAAAGTTGGCGCCGCAGGCGCCACGTCGCCGCAGCACAACCTAGTTAGTCATAGTTAACAATTTTCGCTAAAATATCTAAACCTGCTAAAGTTAACAGCTTATGTTGCAGTATACAAAATATATATTTTACTGTTAAACACAACAAATACCTACACAAGCTAAGGATAAAAACGTTTATTGTTACACCCATCACGTAAGTCTATACGAACTATACCAAGAGACGTTAAGTGCAATCAACAACTAATTTTTATGGCAGTGTTTGCTAACAATCCTCAAGTAAAACAAACAAAGATGACACGAAGCCTCAACTTGCTTCAATGTTCCTTATATCTCTGTTCCGTGTGTAATATGAGTAGTCAATTATAAAAACAACTGCCTGATAAAAAAATAAAAAAATAAAAATAAACAACATAGTATATGTGTGACCCTGGGCTTTCTAAATTGCTATGGACAATAGATATTTAAATGAAAAACGTTACAAAGTCCTTAAATTTTAGTAAAACATTCACAAGTGTTACAATATAATTCAAACTATCAGAACATCAAGTCACGCAACTCTATGAAATAAAGAAAGAGGGAAAGAACGAATTGCAAAACAGAGAGAAAGTCACATGTTTGCAGAAACAACCTACAAAGACAAAGTCTCAGATCTATCACAAACCACCTACCAAAACAAAGTCTCATATCTCTCACGAACCACCTACCAAAACAAAGTCTCATATCTCTCACGAACAACCTACCAAAACAAAGTCCCATATTTCTCACAAACCACCTACAAAAACAAAGTCCCATATCTCTCACAAACCACCCACCAAAACAAAGTCTCAGATCTGTCACAAACCACCTACAAAAACAAAGTCCCATATCTCTCACAAACCACCCACCAAAACAAAGTCTCGGATCTATCACAAACCACCTACCAAAACAAAGTCTCAGATCTATCACAAACCACCTACCAAAACAAAGTCTCAGATCTATCACAAACCACCCACCAAAACAAAGTCTCAGATCTATCACAAACCACCTACCAAAACAAAGTCCCATATCTCTCATAAACCACCCACCAAAACAAAGTCTCAGATCTATCACAAATCACCTACCAAAACAAAGTACCATATTTCTCACAAACCACCTACAAAAACAAAGTCCCATATCTCTCACAAACCACCCACCAAAACAAAGTCTCAGATCTATCACAAGCCACCCACCAAAACAAAGTCTCAGATCTATCACAAACCACCTACCAAAACAAATTCTATCACAAACCAACTACCAAAACAAAGTCTCAAATCTATCACAAACCACCTACCAAAACAAAGTCCCAGATCTCTCACAAACCACCTACCAAAACACTCCACAAAACCAATTCCGCCCATGGGAATAGCAGCACCTTGGGTTCAAGTGTTTGTCGAGGATGGGCGGTATCGATCTCTCAAACATCGTGACATTTCTTAGTCTGTTGGGGTATGGGAGTTGTTTTTGAAATGCGTACCATTAGCAGCGAGCCGTGATGGCGCTCGTTGGAACCAACGTGACTCTGACGGTGTGATCCAGAGATGACCCTGATTTTTGATAATCATACCGTGACTACAAGGACCACGAATGTGAACTGTTTCCGTCTGCAGCGGTTTGGATCAGGTTTGACAGGACTTTGTGGAATTGTAGGTGGGTGTGAATCAATGTTCCCTCTAAGGATCGTTGGTCCGTGTGCAAAGAGAAAACATTTGTGTGCAAAGTTGCGCAGCATCCATTTTTGTTTGTAAATTTTTCAAAAATTGCAGCGCGGTAATTTTAAATTGCTGCGCGGTGTCAGTCAAATGTCTGCGCGGCCGCGCAACCGCGCAGCTTAAAGGGAACATTGGTGTGAATGAGGTATAAGAGTGGCTTGTCGTAGAATTTAGTGCTGAACTTAATGATGGTGTCAGTAGTACACTTGATTGTATGCATGGCATCCGTCGGTCCTCAAGGGACGGTGGCGTTGACTCCTGCTCCGCTTCCCCTCGCCTCTCTCCTAGCTCTCTCCCCCCTATCTCCTAACTGTGAGCGTGGCTTCCGCAGCTTGAGTGCCCTCGCGTAGCTTTGACCACCAGAGGGTGAGCTCCTCGGCAAATGGCCTCCCACGTTTTACGGTCGATGCGCGCCGGCAGCATGTCTTTCTTGCAGACGTACTTGTAGCGCAGGCAGAGGTGACATCATTACCTTTTGAACATCTGCCAGGTCACCGCAACGCAGGGCTCTTGGAATGCGCTCCGATCCCATCCTGTGGACATGGCCTAACCATCGCAAGATAGTTTTAAACTTGTCTGTAGAGTCGACGTGGAGCTTGGCCGCGAAGATATTTGACCGACGCCACACGCAGCAGTTAAGGATTATTGTGCAACTTATTTTGTTTCGGGATACTATAATATCTGAGATTGTAGGGTGTAAAATTTATTTTAAAAAAAATTAAATGTTGTGCAACTTTGCAAACGAATTTGTTATTTTGCACACGCACCAACGAAACTTGGAGGAAACATTTGTCACCAGTGACACAAGTTTCACTGTGTACTAACTTACGTATTCAGTACAGCTTACGACTACTCTCTTAAAGCTTTGGACTGAGTCGTACAATATCGGCACAATGAAATGGACAGAGTCTTACAATAGTGTCACCATAAAATGGACACTCTTACACTAGTGTCACCATGAAATGAACAGTCGTACAACATTGTCACCATGAAATGAACATAGTCATACTCTAGTGTCACCATGAAATTAACAGATTCATGCAATAGTGTCAACATGAAGTAGACATAGTCTTACACTATTGTCACCATGAAATTGATAGAGTCATACAATGGTGTCACAATGAAATGCTCCGATTCCTACAACGAGGCTTTGTGTCAGTGTTTTAAGCGTTTCGCCCTAAATGGCCTCGAACTGTTTGAGAAAACACCTTCTCCTCGTCACCCTCGCCAGTGTGCTCGAGTATTGAACTCAAAGCTCGTCCATCAGTTTCTAAACGAAGTTTTCTGTACTAGCTATTTGGCCCGTTTCGTCTTTGGGAGCGCCATTCTATTGTTGCCCTCACGTCCGTGGTATTGGATAGAGTGGTTTTCATTCCTCTCACGCAGAACTGGTCTGGACTGGGCAAGTGGCCAGCCGGCTGCTAAGGAAGGATGGGTTGGTTATAACAACTTCAGACTGGACACTGGGCAGTATTAGACAAAAAAAGGCGTTCTTTCAATACAAAGTTATAATAGTAGTAATAATAAATAAAAAGTTTAAAATAAGTCGATTTAAGATGAAAATAAAAAAATTAATATAACAATATAATTAATATTATTATTATTATTATTATTATTAGTAGTAGTAGTAGTAGTAGCAGTATTACTATTAATAGTATTAGTAGTAATAGTAGTAGAAGCAGCATTAGTATTGGTAATAGCAGAGGCGTCACTAGTGGGGTGCGGGGAGTGATGACAGCACTGGGTGACACCACCACAAAAGGGATGACACCAGGCCGGAAACATCTGAATTTTCCCGTTATTTGCCCATGGCAGATTTGGAGGAGGTCTATGAGGTAAGTCATTAGGGGGTGACGCCATGAGCTACCGCATTAGTAGCAGTAGCAGTATTAGTATAATAATAGCAACAGTATTAGTTATAGTAGTAGTAGTAGTCGTAGTAGTAGTAGTAGTAGTAGTAGTAGTAAATACTACTATAAATATAAAATAATGAATTTGTTTTTTTTTAAAGTTTTAAATATAGCTTTTAAACTCTCTCATGTGAATTAATTTTTAACGATGAAAGCCTCGAGACGTACATGACATACGTGCACAGTTATTTTAGGAGTAAACGAACAAATACAGAAGCCCATTATCCAGCATTAGCACATATATGTAAAAATCGAAGGTTTATTCAAATTACATGTAAAGCGTCTTTAAAAAAAAATAATGATAATTTTTAAAAAATAAATAAATAGGGTCTTAAATAATCTTGAAGTATCGACCCCAAGCATAATCGATTTTGAGTTTAAATATATCGTGGCGATGCCCTGCTCGAATAGATCGAAAACAAGTTTTTACATCACCCATCGAGGCATCGGTCGAGACAATAAACTTAATATTTCATTCATTCTCGCTTCTCTGCTCATTTGCTTGAACATAATTCAATATCAGTTTGTTGAGCACGCGAGTGTGTTTCTGCGCTGAAGGTGATCGACATTAGGGGGATGCGATCTTAAATATATCTACCAGAGTCAAGACAACGCTTAGGAGTAAGGGGGATAAGATATGAAAGTCAGAAACATGAAGTGATACTCGTATTTTTTATATTAAAATAAATGGATGAACAAGATAAAAATTGTGTCATGAAATCAGTGGCGTAGCTAGGGTCATGTGCGCCCGGGGACATGACACAAAATCTGCGCCCCTTGTCGGACCGAACGATTCTGGGGGTTACTGAGCCCCCAAGAAAAATTTGAAATTTTACGGTTTATATGGTTCATTTTCGAAGCTTCTGTTATTTTAATGAAATATAATACAGACTAATAATTCTCTATATGATTGTAAACAATTTATTTGAAAAAAAAATACTCTACTAATTGTACAATAAGACATAGTCTACAAAAAATTATTCTCCTTGATATGAATGTTGCAAACTCGTCAATCACGTTGTCAAAATTAATATTCTCAAGTGTTTCTCTTTCGATGCTAAAGAGTGCAAGATCACTCAGACGATCTTGTCCCATTGAAGCACGTAAATAATACAAAATAAGCTTCAGTTTGCTGAAGAACCGCTCACAGCTTTCAGTTGAAACAGCAATTGTTATAAGTATTTGAAGTGAAATGCACAGATTCGGGAAATACGTCATATCCATATGAAACAATAAAACCAAGAAGATGCAAAGTAGTTTCTGATAGAACTTCAGTCCGGGTACTGAGTAGCATTTTTCAGTCTCTGATTTCTGTGCACAATTCGTGACCATTGACGTCAGTGTCGTAGAAATTTGCAAAATCTAAGCAATTTTAACGAAGTGTATTGACTTTTGTCTCAGCAAGAAGAGTTTGACGTCTTGTAAAAATCCAAATTGGTTGTTTAAATTTTTTTAGACGTATAAACCGTATTGATATCTCCTGTTGGAGTCTATCAATTACGCTGCTCATATCACGTGCAATCTCTTCTTCTGCAGAAAGTCCTGCATCTCTTGTTAATTCTCCAGGCATCCTCCGATGTCGTCTAATCCTTCTCTCAACCTCGATTCCGCAAATTGTGCATCTTCCTTTCCATTGTCTACCGCAACCTGGCTCAAAGTATCACGAATGTTGACAATTTCTTGCTCAAGCGATTCAAGATTAGATGCTGCTTCCTTGAAATTCACAGTAGGATTCTGTAACCGTTTCTGGACACGATCAATTTTCCCAAGTATGATGTTCCAGAAATTTAACAAAACTAGGAATTTAAAGTTTAATATACCTGCCAGCAAAGTTTCTGCATCACTTCTGGTGTCAGGCGTCATATTTGTATGTTCTGATAATTTTTCCAACAGCCCTACCAGTTCATCTAGTCCTTCATAAATTGCTTTAACAGCTTCTGATCGTGCACTCCAGCGTGTTTCAGACTCCCTCTTCATTGTGATTTGCAGAACTCTTTTTAATTTTTTCCCAACGAGTTATTGAAAGAGAGAAACAAAAATTTATACTTTCAACTGTTCCAAAAACGTGATAACAACTGGATCCTGTTTAGCTGAGTGTACTCCTGATAAGTTTAAGCTGTGATTGTCAAAGTTGAAGAACAATGCTTTGTGATTTCTGGCACATATTCGCTGTTGAAGGCCGGATCTATGCCCTGTCATTACAGCAGCATTGTCATAACATTGTGACCGATAGTCGGCTGGAGGTATGTTATTAGATTCCAGTTTATCTACGATAACTCTTTCAAGGATTGCTGCGTCTTTGGAATGTATCTGTATAAAACCTAAAAATTATTATTTGATGTTGTTTTTTTGTAGTTTAAAAATCCACATCCACAAATATGATGACTTGATAAAGTTGTTCCCTGTGTCCTAGATCAGGTGTTGAGTTAAGTAAGATACTTTAGTACTTGTTTTTTGTGATTTCACTAAACAGCTGATTCCTTACATTCGATGAAAGTAGGTGGATAAATTCATTCTGGATTTCCGGTGATAAATAAGATACTGAACCTTGATTTTCTCGGGCATGTTTAAGTGTTTTTCTAACAGTGGATCATACTGATCAAGTTTGATCACAGAGAGAAAGGAAAGAGAGGCGATGTCTGATGTTTCATATAAAAGGAATCCAACTTGCTTTGACACACCGACACAATCCCTTG